>OY743217.1:23341842-23698400 GCA_963555745.1 Cardamine flexuosa | reverse complement strand
GGTTGTTAGACGAAGCTAATGACATGATCAAGACATGATACATTTTGTGTGTTGGAACAGAGGAGAGGAGAGTATGTATGATACAAGAACCGTGTATGTGACACAAGTGGTATTGATGAAGAGTTGTTGGAACAGAGGTGAGTCTGTATGCTGAAGAGTTACCATAAAAAGAAACGTAATTCTGGAAGCAGTTTGTTGGAACAGAGGTGAGTCTATATGCTGAAGAGTTACCATAAAGAGAAACATAATTCTGGAAGCAAAATAAGGATGTCACGTCTAGAGTTAGTGACGTGGCTTTGATGTCTTATTGAGAAGACATATGGACCTTGAGTCCATGAAAGAAGAAGCCCAACTTCATATGAAGACTTGAAAATTAAGGGGCTTTAGGGTTTGCTAGGAGAGCAAATAAATAGACCGAGGCGTTGACATGAAGACACACGCGCCTAGGATTCTATTGAGAGATGCACACGGCTGTGTGTGTGGCGTCGTCCCACCGAACAAGATAGAGAGATCTGTTGGCGGTTGTTGTTCAGAAACTACACTAGTCGGAAAAGACAATGAGTGGTAGTGTTCTTCCATTGTAATTCTAGGAAGAGTGGTGTTGTATCCATATAGCAATTGTAGGTTGCTTTCTTATCTAGTGAATGGTTTCTGGACTTGGTCCCGGGGATGTAGGTGATCCGAACCCCGTTAACAAATCCCTTGTGTCGTCTCTTTACTTTATGCTCATGCTAACTCTCATGCATTCTCATCACACAAATATATAGATCTAGCACACACAAGGTTTTTCATAGTCTGGGTTTTAGGCTGAGATTCTCCCGCTTAAAGGACAAATAAACCTGAAAGCTGAAGCCTCTATTTTAGGACACAAGTAATACCAGTAGAATCCATTCCCAATAGATAATCAAATCAGACCAATACATAAGACAGGATATTTGGTAAATTATGTGAAATCTTGTCTGCAACATATAGGAGGATCATCTCGAATATATTATAAGATATTAAGATAATGTTCCTAACCATTCAAAGCAGTTGGAAAAATATTTAAGAAATGAAGCCGTCGCATTTTGCTACAACCAAATGTTGTTCCTTTTATCTAAGGAGGAAAGTTTGGATGTAAAAATTAAATACGAAAATGAATATTACAAACAATGTGGTGACAGAGAAAACGAAGACAAATGACAGAAAGCTGAAAAAGACAATGAGCTTCTATATATATATATATGTATTAAAAACAATGTCATGTTACATGTTTTTGTTCTTCATCTGTAAAGGCCATGAGTCTCTATTACAAAGGCTGGCCACTAATCCATCTTTGAAACACGATAGAGGTCTCTTTTGGTAAATACTGTGCCGTGTGTCCACCTCCCTATAATCAAAACGGTAAAAATAATTAAAAACTCTTTCATTGTAGCGCAATGACAGTAAAAATGTTTAAGTTGAAACAAGTAGACTTGCTTTGATAGTAGCAAATGTCATTTTATTGGAATATGTTCTCGTGTATCTGTCAAAAAGAAAAAAAGACAATAATGATCCTTACATAAGCTTGATAAGTGACGAAGAGGTAATGAATAAACAAGAGAAAGTTAAAATATATGTTTTACCCGCCTATTTGATCTTTTATCATCCACGGCCTCCAGTCATGAACAATGGGGTAACTTAGAGATTTTATCCAGGCTTGAGTTGCTTGGAAAGGCATCGTGAAGTCATGATCACCACTGTCCACCATAATCACACACAATTTTTATAATCTCTTGAACCTTTTAGGTAGGAGTAGAAACAGAACCCAAATAAAAACTTTATTTTTATTAATCTCTTTAATCTAGTTTACAGTTTTGTTTGCGGTTTGATCTATTTGAACTTCGGTTTTATAGAAACAGAACCCCAATAAAACCCATTGGTATATAGTTTGGTTTTCTTGTCCAAACATGGACTCCTATCTTATAAAATTAGAACATAAGAGGTCACTGTTTAACAATCAAATTTCAAAAGAATATATTTCTTGAAATCTTTATACTATTATTTGAGCAATGCTGAAAATAAAATTACCAACTTTCATGTGTTTACATAAAACACCATTAGAATATATATAATTTTAAAACCATATTTTGTTGGGAGATGTAGATTTTGTTGATTTGTTTTGTTTTGGATTTTACCGAATTTATAATTTACACATTAGGGCAAGATCATGGGGTTTTCTGTACTAACTACAGATCTAGATCAGATTAGGACACAAAGTAAATTAGATATACAAAACTATATAATACATAGTAAATTAAATAAAAAATACTATTAGTATTCTATTATGTTATAAACTAACGACCAAAATTTACGCAAATATTTTTCCACTCTGCACATCATAAATTACTATCTAGTTTTCGCATTAAAATAATTAAAATATTTGTTTCTAACAGAATTTCCGTTTGGTAAATTAGGGGTTTTATAAAAAATATTTGTTTGGTTTGATCTCTCTCGTCATGCAAAATTTTGTACACCCCTAGCTATTTGTAGTTGTATAGGGAACAAGATTAGTTCTAAAAAAAGTAATGTAAATCAAACCTATAAATAAGAGATCGATATCCGCGGAGGCTGTTATTCATATGATATGGTACGCTGCTTATAATGTCATGGTTGTATGGAATAGTCCAATTACATCGCAGCCATTTTCCTTTAGTCCCCTGTAATTATAGATTATCAACAATTTAGAATTTTGAAACTTTCTTTATATCGTCACACTTCTTCAATAATCTTAAACCAAACTTAGCATATATACCTTTTCAACATGAAGAGCTTCACGAACGCTCTCGTCGTTGGCCCAGCATTCAATGAGATGATATATATAATACTGCAAAAACCAACCTTGATATTCTTTGTAAACTACTAAACTTTATTCAAGTTATCTTAACATTCGAGCTCAAATAGGAACGGAAACAATAAAATCTGATGGTTTTCAAATGGAGGAAATATATATTACTTACCTCGCAATCAGGAGATGTCTCTTGTGTATTTATTTTATCGCATTGTGGTACTAGTATATGTTCTTCGTTTATTTTTTTAGTGCACTGTAAATAAACCAAAAATAAATCTGAATTAGTGATGATATGTTCATTACCAAGCCAAAAAAAAAGTTTGACAGAATTTCAGAGAGTAAACCTTATCGTATTCTTCAACAAGTTTCAAACATTTTGTGTTACGTGCATCTACATTTACATATTTTCCTTTGCAGATTCTCCTCATTGACTGTTAAATAAAAATTATGAAATTGCTTTACCATCAGAGGTTTCATCCGATTCTTAAGGGATAAAAAATATACAAACTCTCAACTGAAAAGTTAACAAATTAAGCATTGGATATATTTCAGACCTCGTAGAGTTCATCAGAGATTAATGACATCCCATGAGCAAATGGAATTCGAAAGTTTTTTTCAAATTCAGCATGTGTTATTGGGTTTCCGAGCACATAACCCTGTGTTTTTTGGTAAAAATATGTTAACTATGGATCTTCCGAAGTATACATAATACAAGAAAAGGTTAATATATCAATGACCTGTAGATTTATAGGAGGTTTGCAACATATATAATTTCCTGCATCATAGTGTCTACATTGTTAAACGATATTCCAAGAAAAGCGTATGAGGATTGAATAATCTAATGTAAAAGCATACCTTCTGAGATTTCTTGAACGAGGGCTGGAACAATCATACCCGAATAAGAATCTCCGACAACATAAAAAGGGTTGGAAATAAATTGTGGATGCTTGCTTAGCCACTGCACAAAACAAAAACCTAAATCGTTTTATGCTCGATTCGAATAAAAAATCCAAATGGGCTAGACTTCAATTGTGTATGGACAATAAAATCTTTACACAAGAGCTTTATGCATGGTACAAGTTTGTCTTATTACCTTTTGAAGAAACTCATGGATGTCCTTAACTTCATTTGTGTCACTAGTTTTATTAAGTGGAGTTTTTGAGTAGGAGAAGCCAGCTCCAACAGGCTGATCCAAGAATATTATATTCGCCATCTAAGTAAATCATCCAAAATTTTAAAATGATCAAGAAACAATCATGGGTTTTATGAACAACACTTGAACATACTTGTATATGTTACCTTTGTCCAAGAATATGTAGTAGAGACCAAAGAAGGAACACTTCCATTGTAAACCTCAAACTTCAAAGCCAAGGGTCCTATGTAATTTTTTTCCCCAATTTTAAACAAATCATTGAATATAGTCTACGCGAAAAAGAAATATTATAGATTTACCATTCTCAAAAAGAAGGCCAACAAGAGCAGAGCAGCCAGGTCCTCCAGTTAACCATATAAGAAGAGGATCTTCTTTTGGATTCGTCTCAGATTTGATGAAATAATAAAACAATTGCACTTCCTCTTGCTCACCAATACCAATGTACCTTCATTCATAAATTTGGCTAATTAGTAACTCCAAACTAACTACACATAATTGCAAATATCAATAAGAAGAGATCTTCTACAAACCCGGTTTCGAGTTCGAAAGGAAGAGGGCCTTCAAAACCAGGAAGTAACTTGACGATAGAGCCAGAATCAACATTATGACTCAAGCCAAGTAGAAGCATAAGCAGAAACTTTAGTGTCAAACTCATTCTCTTTTACTTTTGTTTTTAAATCTGGAGTCTTTTACGGAAAAAAAGGTCTTTATAATTATTAATTACCAAAAGAAAAGGGGTTAGATAGCGTTTTGCTAATTCACTTGTCGCCCAGAGTTGAGTATAACCATTTTTAATGGTTGGTGCAGCAACCATCACATCAATCAATATATCATTTACACTTTCCACAAAATTTTTAAATTGCTGACATCAGAATAATGACAAGGTAGGGACGTTATTTTTTTCGTCGCTAAGATTTGAGCAAGTAATTGATAAGGTAGGGACCTTCTTTCTTTTTTTTGGGTCCAGAGGTGGCTAGTGTCCTAACAAAATTTTAATAATTTCTTTCGACAATTTCAATTCAATTTCCATCAAATCTTCGGATGCCGGTGTTGTTTATATCTCATTCACAAGGTGTTTCACAAATGGAGAAAGAAGAGAATTTATATTTTAGATCTGCAACATATGATATCTTTTTCTCTTCTTTTTCTATGGACTGTAATCTATGAGCTAGTCCTGGGTAAATATTAGTTAGATTCAATTCGATCCGTTATTTGTTTCGATTTTTTTTGAAAAAATCAAATATTCGTAATTCTATGAAGCAAATCAAATAATTAAAATTAATATTCTCTAAAACTTTAAGATGTGAATATTTGCTTCTCTTTGATATATTTACATATATGTATATATATATAGTAATTAGATACATATATATTGCATATTGATTATATCTATATAGAAATTGCAAAATTTTATTCTTCAAATTAGTTATTTAAATATGAAATTTTAATAAATTAAGAAGAAAATATTTAGTTTTAAATAAAATATTGTTATTTTGAGATAAATTTTGAATTATTTTTTTTATAATTATTTTAAAATTCTTACAAATTAAATCAAATATCCACAAATATTTAAGATTTTAGTAAATTTTCGGATGTCTGAATATTCGGTTAGCAAATATGAATTGAGAAGTGACTGATTCAGACGAAGCAAATCACGAATACCTTCAAAATTTTGAATATTCGCTTTGCGAGGCCTACTATGAGCAACGCCTCTCTTCAACAAATCAAATGATTTTCTCATTCAAATTTGAATTTTTTTCATAATTGTTTATCTTCTACAAAAATGACTGTTTTTTACAACCAGTTCTATGAGGATGATCATCATAATTGTTCGTGGTTTATTTCCGGTGGATTCTTTCCAGAAAATTTAAAACGGCTGTGATTTGGTGATCCAATTTCATAATGAAATTTTGACTGTTTATTGTGGAAATAAACCATTATGGAATATTACACATAATCTTCTCACTTTCATAGGAATAAGTTTTATATGGATCGAATCAGGAGAAAAAAAGTCGAAATCTTTTAAAATGCTTGCGATACGAAAGTTTTGGTATCAGAATGTGGACACTTTAGAACGGTTGACAAAAACCTAGGGGTTTGTTATGCGGTGTGCAACATGGTTCATCCTAGAGATGTGTTATGAGATGTGCAACATGGAGATTCATCCAAGAGATGCCACCCACCCACGCAACATGGTGGTTATATATATTTTTAATATGATATAAAAATCATGTTGTTTTTAGCCAATTAAGGCAACAAGATTTTTAATAACCCTAAACTAGAACAGCGTGTTGTTATTCATTTTTAAAACGACGTCGTTTTGACGCTGTCGTTAGTCTCGTAACAGATATAGACGGTGTCACATCGATGATATGCTTATTGGTTATATTGCGGTGTCACGTCAACTTCACTAAGTTTTTATGCACATTTTTAAATTAAGTGTCAATCTTACAAATTTTGATAAGTTTCATGGTTTATTTGCAGAAAATCTTTTTATTTTCGATCTGATCTATTCGAACTTTATTTTTGTTTTCCTCATAACGAACCTTCTTACTTAGATATCATATAAACAACAACCAAATAAAAACCATTGGAATAGTCATTTAGTTTGGTGTCCAGACTATATATGCAGAAAGATTATATATGGAGCCAAGGCAACAAACTTTCTTGTCAACAAAAAAAATTGGTTGGTTTGGTTTACTTAGAAATATTTTTACAAAAATAAATATATGGTTCTTCTCTTCTCAAAAACAAATTATAGTTACTTTAATAAGCTTAAAATACTAAAAATATATATATTTGAAAATTTATTTCCAAACAGGGATTTCTATACTATTTTAAAATCTTTCTCATGAGACCTCATTTAGAAATAAAAGTTCAAAAAATCCAAAATAAAAATATTTCCCAATAATTAACATGATATTAATTAAAAACATATGGGTATGCCTATTTTGAATATGTATATATAAAATACAAATATTTTATTGAATTTTAGCTTTGGTTTGATAACACTAGAATCTTTCACAGTTTTCATATTTGGGTATTAAAATAAAAAATTTTAAAAATATTTTTTGTAACAGAATATCCGTTTAATTAAATTTGGTTTTGTTCAGTCTCTCTCTCTGGTTATGCAAAATTTTGTCCACCCCTATTTGTAGTTGGATAGGGAACAAGATTACTTCTAAAAAAGTAATGTAAATCAAACCTATAAATAAGAGATCGATATCCGCGGAGGCTGTTATTCAGATGATATGGTACGCTGCTTATAATGTCATGATTGTATGGAATAGTCCAATTACATCGCAGCCATTTCCCTTTAGTCCCCTGTAATTATAGATTATCAACAAATTAGATTTTTAAATTATTCTTTATATCGCCACGCTTGTTCAATGATCTTAAACCAAACTTAGCATATATTACCTTTTTAACATGAAGAGCTTCGCGAACGCCCTCGTCATTGGCCCAGCAATCAATGAGATGATATATATAATACTGCAAAAAGCAACCTTGATATTCTTTGTAAAATTTATTCACTTATCTTAACAATTTAAGTTAAATCCAATGTTTTTCAAAACTATTTTTCACATGGGTTTCTCAATGGAGGAAAGAGATATTACTTACATCGCAATCAGGAGATATCTCTTCTGTATCTATTTTATCGCATTGTGGTTTTAGTATATGTTCATAGTTTAGATTTTCAGTGCACTGTAAATAAACTAAAAAAATCTAAATTAGTGATGATATTTATAACCGGAAAAAATGTAATTTAAATTGCAAAGTCTTAAAATGTGGTCATTTTAGTCATCAATTTTGTCGTAGGCCATTTAAAGCATCAACTTTTGTTGACTGTCATTTTTATACATGAAGTTGTCATTGACCCAGTCAATTAGACATATCGTTAAATCCGTCGTTAGTAGCTCCATTAGTTACAAAACAAAATCGTTTTTTCGTAAAATTTAAATCATAAAGTTTCAAAAAGGCCATTTAGATCATGAACTTTTTATATTAGGCCGTTTAAAACATGAACTTTTTGTACGAAGCCATTTAAATCATCAACTTTCGTTCGTTGACTCAATGCTTCTTCCACATCAACAATGGTCTATCATCATCACCATCACCATCACCATCATCACCACCATCATCTCAGGTGCTTTCTTAATCATTTCTGCATTTCATTTCGTAATTAGGTTTTGTTATGTTGGTTTTGTTAATCTGTCGTTAATCATATCAGGTGCTTCAATTGATTTTGTTATTCCAATGATTCTGATGTCGATGAATCAGGTTCCCATTTTCTTTCCTCTGTTACTTGATTCGAATTAAATTATTTTTGTTAATTTGTTTAATTTGGTTTTGACAAAATCAATGATCGTTGATCTCTGTTTCCGATTCCGGTGACTAATCATTGATTGATTTGTTTATTTATGACTTGATGAGAGTAACTACTTACTATATGTCTCTGGTTCTTTGATATTGTTTTTTTTTCCACCGGTATTGATTTTATGAGAGGAATTTTGTTATTCTGATTATTGTGATCTTTGTTTGGATTTAATAAGCAATTAATCAAAATAACTAATTACGAAATGAAATGCATATATGATTAAGCAAGCACCTGAGGTGATGGTGGTGGTGATGGTGATGATGATATGCCATTGTTGATGTGGAAGAAGCATTGAGTCAACGAATGAAGGTTGATGATTTAAATGAATTCGTATAAAAAGTTCATGTTTTAAATGACCTAGTACAAAAAGTTAATGATTTAAATGGTTTTTTTTTTAAACTTTGCAATTTAAATTTTACGATAAAATGACGTTGTTTTGTCACTAACAGAGCTACTAACGATGGATTTAACAGCATGTTTAATTGGCCGGGTCAACGGAAACTTCATGTATAAAAATGACAGTCAACAAAAATTGATGCTTTAAATGGTTTATGACAAAGTTGATGACTAAAATGACCGTATTTTGAGACTTCGTGATTTAAATTACATTTTTCCCTATTTATAACCAAGCTTAGAAAAAAATGTTGAACAAATTTTCGGAGTTTGAACCTTATCGTATTCTTCAACAAGTTTCAAACATTTTGTGCTACGTGGATCCACATTTACATAGTTTTCTTTGCAGATTATCCTCATTGACTGTAAAATAAAACAGTTTGGAACATTGTTATAGCATTGGAGGCTTCGAAAAATGACTCGTCAAATGTAAAATTTTCAATTGATAAAATAACATATTAAGCATTGGGTATATTTAATACCTCGTAGAGTTCATCAGAGATTAGTGCCATCCCATGAGAAAATGGAATACGAAAGTTTATTTCAAATTCAACATGTGTTATCGGGTTTCCGAGCACATAACCCTGTTTTTAGTAAAACAAAAAGGTATATATAACTATGAATCTTTAGTTTTTCGAAATATATACATAGTATAAGAAAAGGTTTATATATCAATGACCTGTAGATTTATAGGGGTTTTGCAACAGATATAATTTCCTGCATCGTTGTTAAAAAAGTGGGGATATTACAAAGCAAAATGTCTGAGAATTGAATGATATTTAATATAAAAGCATACCTTTTGAGATTTCTTGAACGAGGGCCGGAATAATCATACCGGAATAAGAATCTCCAACAACGTAAAAAGGATTGGAGATAAATTGTGGATGCTTGCTGAGCCACTGCACAAAACAAAAACCTAATCGTTTTATACTCGATTCGAATAAAAAATATGACAACATACACGAGCTTATGGCAACAAGTTTATCTTATTACCTTTTGAAGAAACTCATGGATGTTCTTAACTTCATTTGTGTCACTAGTTTTATTAAGTGGAGTTCTTGAGTAGGAGAAGCCAGCTCCAACAGGCTGATCCAAGTATATTATATTCGCCATCTAAACAAATGATCCAAAATTTAAAAAAAAAATCAAGAAAATGGTATTGAGTTTGTGGTCCAATACAGCATACTTTATGATACCTTTGTCCATGAATATGTAGTAGAAACCAAAGAAGGAACACTTCCATTGTGAACCTCGAACTTCAAACCCAATGGTCCTATGTATTTTTCCAAAAATTTTAAAACAAATCACTGAATATAGTCTAAGCCAAGGAAGATATATCATAGTTTTTACCGTTCTCAAAAAGAAGGCCAAAAAGACCAGAGCAGCCAGGTCCTCCAGTTAACCATATAAGAAGAGGATCCTTTTTTGGATTCTTCTCAGATTTGATGAAATAATAAAATAGTTGCACTTCCTCTTGCTCACCAATACCAATGTACCTTCATTCAAAACAAATGGCTAATTAAACTCACAACACATAAGTGCATTGATTAATAAGAAGATATATTCTACAAACCCGGTTTCTAGTTCGAAAGGAAGAGGGCCTTCAAAACCAGGAAGAAGCTTGACGATAGAGCCAGAATCAACACTATAACTCAAGATAAGTAGAAGCATAAGCAGAAACTTTAGTGTCAAACTCATTCTCTTTTATTCTCTAGATATGGAATCCTTTACGAAAAAAAACGGGTCTTTATGATTATTAATTACCATAAATAAAGAAAGCGTTTCGCTCATTCACATCAATCTATATATGTCAGACCATAACTTTAGCGACGTCCCTACACTTTTTTCGTCCATAAGATTTGAGTAAATCACCAAGTAATAGAGATAAGTAGGGACGTCGCTTATAAAGTTAGAGCATCTCCATTGGTTTTGCTTATAAAGGGTAATTAGCATTTAATTTAATTGTAAATAATTAAAATTAATATTAAAAACTTTGTTAAGTATTTATATTATTTTGCTCTTCCATTAGTAAAATAATACATGGGTTGCTTAAAAAAAAATATATAGCATTTTTTATTTTTCAAATTTATAAACTTTTAGTAAGTAAAAAAATTATTGTATTCATAAAATTTTAAATTATTATCTTTGAACTCCGTCTGGTTATAATTGAACTCCAGATAGTTCAATATAACTCTGTCTGGTTCAATCGAAGTACAATATTATTTTTAATTAATTAATACATTGAACCATCTGGAGTTCAGCTGTAACCAGACGGAGTTCAATACCAACAGTAAACGCCCAATCACAAAAAGACATGTCACCTTAAACGCCGCTCCTTAAAATTCTTACTTAAGTGCCGGCCTCAAACATTTTTATTAGTTTTGTTTTATTTTGAAGCATTATTGGGCTAAGGATCCACTAATATCTGCTAAATATCCACCGATGGAGATGGTCTTACAACACCCAAAAAGAAAAGAAAAAAAAAAGTTACAACGCTCAAAAAAAGAAAAAACAAATATAGTTATAACCCTCTTGTTTATTTTCTTTTTTCTTTTTGTGCTTGGGCCCTGACCTTCACTCAGACCCGGTTATTTTTTAAATTATTAATAAAACTATTATTGTAGTTATTATGAAAATTAAAGTGTAAACTTAAAGCTAATAAAAAATAATTGTTTATGTCATTATGTGTCATAATATTAAAGTTTAAGTAAAAATAATTTAAAAAGAAAGATAAAAAGAAATAATTAATAACTAATGTGTGATATTTTTAAAATAACATTTTACTTTATATATATATAGATATATAAGGTATGAGCCTATTACAAAGGTTGGCCACTGATTCACCTTTAGAACAAGACAAAGGTCTCGTTTGGTTTATACTCCGGCGTGTGCCCACATCCCTATAGCCGAAACGCTCAAAGCAATTAGAAACACTTTCAATGTTATGCAGTGAAAATAAATATATTAAGTTGAAACAAGAAGACTTGCTTTGATAGTAGCAAATGTCATCTTATTGGAATAAGTTCTTGTGTATCTGTTAAGAAAAAGGCAATAATGACTTTTGCATGAGCTTGATAAGCTTCTGATTTGACGAGAAAATGAATGAATAAGAGAAAAGAAAAAGAAAAAAAGATATATATACCCAGCGATTTGATCGTTTATCATCTGTTGGTACCGGGTTTAGTATCCCGACCAAGATTCGATCCTGTTTAGATCCACCTGGAAGGAGATGTAGAAGTGATCAGACCAAAGATATACAGACCGATGAATCAGCATACGAACCGGTCTGGCCGAAACCGGGTTGATTAAAATGAACCGGAGCATGCAAAGTCGAAGTATGAAGAGAAGACGGAATTAGGCCCAGTGGACCGGGACGACGTCAAAAAACCCCTATAAATAACGGGGAGGCTTCGCGAGCAAGCAACTACGAAAAACTGGGAGGAAAACCCTAAAAAGCAGCTCTGCTTTCTCTCTCTATTTTCTCTTTCTAAAAACCACTTTGTAACAACCCTTTTTTACTCAACAATAAATACAATTTTAATCATTGAATTATGTGATTCAACAGTTGGCGCCGCCTGTGGGGATTCTTACATTCCTTTTCTAAAAATCTCATCTCTCTCTCTCAACATTCTCCGATCTTGATCATGGCGACGTCTCCGACCTCAGCCTCACGATCAGAGCCCCTTCTACGACCACGGATTCCGATGATAACACCACGACTTCCCCGGTGATCCCTCCGATCATCCCCCCGATGCCCCCGACCATTCCCTTGATTCCTTTGATCATCTCTTCGATCATCCCTCCAGCTATTCCCGAAGACTCGAGACCACCGACCTCCGATACCGAAGTACACAACACCGATCCACCAACTACTTCAATCTCCGTTGCTCAGATCGATCAAATCATGAGGCAACCAGAAATTGCTTTGCTCCTGCGTTATCTCCAAGAAAGGAATGCGACCACCACCACCGAACAGAACGACCTCAGCCTCCCTATCTGCGTCGATCTCTTTAATGACCACGAACACGCCTCCCTATCTGCGTCGATCTCTTTTTCAAGATACCAATGCGCCTTAATTCACCCCTCAATACGTAATGGCAGAACTAGCAACAAACAGGCAGAAGGAGGCCGATCTCGAACAAACCATCAAAGAAATGCGATCCCAGATGCATCAAGCCACCGGCTCGGCCCTTGACATTGACAAAGTATTAGAGGAAACACGTAAAACACCATTCACCAGGCGGATCTCAGAGGCCGATATGCGACAAGCGGCAAGATAAAATTCCCGATTTACGATGGCACGACCAAAGGAACTACCGACTCAATAAGCCACCTCACGCCATTCACTATTGGCGCCAGAAGAGCCCGACTATCAGTAGAGCAAAAAGACCTTGTCTTATGTCAACTATTCGTCGAGAACCTCGGTGGCGCCCGCGCTACAATAGTTCTCCAAATTAAAACCGAGCAGCATCAACTCATTCAACGACCTATCCCAGGCCTTCATGAAGCAAGACTCAATTTTGGTCAACCCCGGAGAATCAACAGCCGATCTGTACAGCTTGATCCAGAAGAGAAGCAAAAGTCTTAGAAAATTTATTAATCGTTTCAAAGACGTTGTCTAACAGGTCACAATGGACGATGCTGCGGCTATCAAAGCACTTCACCGAGGTCTTTGGTACGAATGCCGATTTCGGGAAACCCTCGCCTCCAACAAACCAACAATGTTGGAAGACGCTTTACACCGCAACTCAATTTACATTAAGATTGAAGAAGAAAGAGAGGCGCTGCATAGACAACATTCCACAAAATCATCGAGCTCGGCAAAGAAGAAACCAATGGATTCCCACTACGAACCTTGACATTATTACGACGGCCATTGCGACGAAAAGAGCCATAGGCCGGACGCATCATACGCTATCAGCGACCCGAAGTCAAGCCAATCATGGAATATCTACGTTAGAGAGAATGATAACGGTAAAACATTCGGTCAACAACCTCGATCTGATACACGAGGTCGAGATGAGCACGACAATCGTTCACCAGAGGCGAAACAAGCAAAATCTTTGTCATTCTGCGATTATCACCAAGTCACTGGACATTCCACATCGGAATATCGGACTCTCCAAGAAAAATTGTTGAACAAATACAAACAGGGCGAGCTGCCAGACGTGGTCCAAAAACCGTGTCGATCTGACAAAGACTTCCGGTCACCCCGACCCGAGGAGAAACGTCGATCTAGCAGTAAGCAAAGTATCAGGTCATTCGACAATCGCGAAAAAGACAAATACAGGGACGAGATGACTACGACGAAGGTAATCAATCCAACAAGAAGGAAAAATTGGAAGTGCACGTTATAATAGACGGCCTCAGCGATTGCAATGATTCAGTCTGGTCCCTCAAAGAACACCAACGAAAAGCCGAAGCTTCGACCAACAGGAACCAAACGGAAAGAGTGAACTTCGTGGGAGACGACCTCCCAATTATCTTTTCCACTTCCGACCTCGAAGGCCTACCCGTTCCACACAACGTCCCTCTGGTCATCACCCTCGACATCGGCGAATGCAGCGTCAGCAAGATTCTGGTCGACATAGGCAGCTCAGTCGACCTAATCTATAAAGCAACTCGAACCTTAACTGCATTTGATAACAGTCACGTAACGACACTGGGCACGATCAAACTCCCCGTCTTACGCTGGCAATACATTTAAAAAGGTGAAATTTTCAGTCATTGACAAACCTTCAGTATACAACGTCATAGTCAGGACACCATGGATCCACGCAATAAAGGCCGTCGTGTTGAGGTATCATCAGTGTATACGATTCCCATCAGGGGGGAGCGTTTTCACCATCAGAGGCAATCACACTGTGGCCAGAATATGTTTCATCACTGAACGCAAAATCCGTACCCCGACTATTGCGGTTGACTCCATATCTTCTGAGTCCTTCACCCTTACGCGACCGAACGAAAGCCGACAAAGACCAATAAAGATAGTTGATACAATTCCAATCATTCCAAAATTCTCAGAGCAGCACATAAGCATTGGTGCACAGCTCGACCCAATACAACGACAACAGCTCGAAACTTTCCTACGAAAGAATCTCTCAACTTTCGCTTGGACAATCGAAGATATGATCGAGCGCGCCAAAGAAGTAAATAACAAGGTCGACAAAAACTTGAAAGCGGGATCAATCTGTGAAGTCAGATATCCCAAATGGTTAGCAAACCCCATAGTAATGAAGAAGAAGAATGGCAAATAGCAAGTCTGCATTGACTTCACGGACATCAACAAAGCGTGCCCCAAGGACTGCTTCCCTTTACCACACATCGATCGACTAGTCGAAGCAATCACATGGAACGAATTGTTGTCCTTCATGGATGCCTTTTCCGGGTACAATCAAATCAGAATGCACCCCGATGACAGAGAAAATACGGCCTTCATCACAGATCGAGGAACTTACTGCTACAAGGTCATGCCTTTTCAGGCTTAAAAACGCCACAGAGACTTACCAACGTTTTGTCAACAAGATGTTTGCTAAACAACTGGGCAAAACAATGGAGGTCTATATCAACGACATGCTCGTCAATTCAGCTAAAGCTGAGGATCACATTGACCATCGAAAGACATGTTTCGAAATACTCATACCAATACGGCATAAAGCTAAACCCCGACAAGTGTACGTTCGGCGTCACATCCGGGGAGTTTTTCGGCTTCATAGTAACAAATGAGGAATCGAAGCAAATCCGAAGCAAATCACAGCCGTGCTCAACCTTCCATCGCCTTGCAATAAAAGAGAAGTACAACGCCTATAAGGACGAATAGCCGCTCTCAATAGATTCATCGCCAGGTCGACTGATCGATGCTTGTCGTTCTACCAACTCCTCCGTAGCAACAAAAATTTCGATTGGGACGACAGATGCAAAGATACATTCCAAGAACTAAAAACATACATGTTCACGGCACTCATCCTCGGTAAACCGGAGAACAGCAAAACTTTGTACCTTTACATTACCATTTCAGAATGCGCCTTTAGTGGAATTCTAGTCAAAGAAGAAAGCGGCAAACAAAGACCGATCTTCTACATTAGCAAGACCCCTGAGCCAGCCGAAACTCGGTACTCTGCACCAGAAAAAATTGCATTTGCCGTGATAACGTCGGCCCGAAAACTTTGCCCTTATTTTCAGAGTCACCCAATAGTCCGGCTGTCAGACTGCAACATCTGGACAATGCTCCACTCACCAAACCAATCTGGAAGATTAACAAAATGGGCAGTCAAACTAAGTGAGTACGATATCAAATACCAACCACGAAAAGCGCAGAAGTCGCAGGTCCTAGCAGACTTTATAGTCGAGCTACCCCAAGAAGAACAGACCGACGTAGTAGCTGAGCCAAAATGGGAACTGTACGTCGATGGGTCAGTTACCAAAGACGGGTCCGGCATCGGGATATTACTCAAATCATCAACCGACGAAGTGCTCGAATAGGCAATGAGCTCGAATTCCTTGCAACAAATAATTAGACCGATTATGAAGCTCTAGTTATCGGGCTGAGACTCGTCTTAGGAGTCAGAGCTAAACATATAAACGCACACTGCGATTCACAGCTCGTCGCGAGTCAATACACCGGCGAGTATGAAGCCCGCGACGAAAGGATGAGCAAGTACCAAGAACTACTCCAAAAGCAAAAGAGTTTGACAACTTCAATCTCGTTCAAATACCAAGGTCCGAAAATAAAGTCGCAGATGCATTGGCCAACAAGGTCAGCAGGGCAAATCCCTACCATAGGTCGATCCCAATCGAATTAATCAAGAGACCAAGTATCAAACTGCCCAGAGGGATAAATCAGATCAGGGATCCCGATGATAGTAATGACCTAGTGCCAAACCAGCCATCTCCAGAGCTTGACCAGGAAGGCCCATCAAAAGACTGGGGAGCTCCAATCATTGCATACCTCGACAAAGGCGACAAACCACTTGACAAAAAGGAAGCCCGCCGGCTAAAATCTCGCGGTGTCTTCTATAGCGTAATTAACGGCAAATTATATAGGCACAGTGCCTCAGGGCTTCTCCTCTCATGCGTATTCGGAACCGAAAGCAATTGCATTATGACCAAATCCCATGAAGGGGCAGGAGGAAACCACTCGAGAGGTCAAGCTCTCGCAACTAGGATTCATCGACATGGGCATTATTGGCCGACAATGGCCATCGATTACGAGAAATACGCCGCCAAATGTGAGTATTACCGAAGGCATGCACACTCTATTAACTCACCAACCAAACAGCTAACAGCCGGAGCCTCGCCTTATCTATTTATGAGATGGGCTATGGAAAAAGTCGGAAAACTCCCATAATCAACCCACAAAAAGAAATATGTGTTGATCCTCACCGACTATTTCACCAAGTGGGTCGAAGCCAAATTCTACGCAAAGATCACCAGCAGCGAGGTGATAGATTTCCTTTGGAAAGAGATCATATGTCGACATGGGCTCCCTTACGTGATAGTCACTAACAACGGCACGAACTTAACATAAAAAAAAGTCGTGAACTTTTGTGAATTGTGGAAGATTCTAGTCAATAGCTCGACTCCTCGCTATCCACAAGGAAACGGCCAAGCCGAGGCAACCTTAAAAACGATCTTAGATGGCCTAAAAAAATGTCTTGACAACTGCAAAGGCTCTGGCCTGACGAATTGGACGGAGTCTTATGGTTACATCAGACCACGACACGACGCGCAACAAACATGACTCCATTTTCACTAACGCATGGCGTCGAGGCGCTCGCTCCAGCCGACCTACACGTGAACACTCTACGACGACTAAAACCTCCTGAGAACGCGCAGCTAAACGATGAAATGCTCCTCGAACCCTTAAACAACATAGAAGAGATGCTCGACCAAGCCTTTATGCGAATTCAGAGTTACCAACAATCGGCAGCCCGTACAATAACAAGAAGGTTCAAAATTGCTTCTTCCAAGAAGGCGATCTGGTCCTCCGAGAGTCTACGAAACCACGAAGGATTGCGCTAACAAAATGGGCGCCAAATGAGAAGGAACATACCTGATCTCCAAAGTCGTTCGACCTGGAGTCTACGAATTAGTAACATTGGACGGAGATCAAATACCGCACTCCTGGAACTCAATGAACCTGAAGCGATATTATTACTAACAAGCAGCACGACTCTTTGTAATATTCATCTAAAAATTGTAACAAGAACTACGTCCGGCTTGATCCCCTTCGGGGTACGTAGGCAGCCTCAAAATGAGGTACATCTATCATATCAAATAAAACTTATACATTGTAAACAAAGACGCAGTCAAGAACAACCGGGCTCACCCTCACAAACAAACGATCCAGTCCATCCTTTACCACCAGTCGCGCTGCTCTTTGACTCGCTTCTCGTAAAAATGCCCTGGCCAGGTATCCTTACGAGAAAATAAGGCTAAAGAAAAACAAAGCAAATGAAGAAGAGGTCGCCCAAGACAAAGTAAGTCGACAACCGCGTAAATTGGGGCCAGATCTTCAAGAAAGTCGCCTAGATTAATTAAGTCGATATCCGCATTACTGGGGTCTTGCTTATTTTGCAGAAAATATTAAAATGTACGTCGAGGTCGCTCCTCGCATTTAAATTCAGACTAAAGACAAAAGCCAAAATCCTACTTCGCCAAAACAAAAACAAGAGAAATCACCTAACTATAATAAGCGGACACACGCATTACTAGGGTCTGATTTACTCAAAGAGTCACTCGTTGAATCCAAAGGAAATATCTTTTCACAAGCTCTCACAATCAAAGATAAGTCTCAGTACTCCTAACACGCATCAAGCAGTGTAAATACGCTCAGATCGACAATCACCAAATCATTACGAAAGCACATTGCCATGTCATCAAACAAAAAGTAGTGCATATAAGTGCAACGCACGATAGAAACAAAATATCAAACAAGATAAGGAAATTCAAATAATAGATAAAAGAGTAAAAACCCCTCTGGCCAATGTTGGTACAGCAATAGAAGAAGGTCACAATCGACATGTTCAGACATTGATTTTATTTTTTTGAAACAAAAAAGAGGAGAAGAGAGAAAGCCGACGTAAGCAACTACGATGCCAAAGGAGCAGGATCTTTAGGCAGAGTTTGGGAGGAGACATCTATTATCTTCAACGAGCCATCTCCGGCCTAGAGCACGTTATTCGACCCATAGAAACAGGGTCGTTGTTGATCAAAGGACCATCAAGGCAAGTAGGAACGTCAGCTCATCAACGGTGACCTCATCCAGGTGCCCCTCCTTGGCCTTCTTTGTATAATCAGCATTGATTGCCTCCTAATGCTCCATCGCAGCATCGATCTCCGCCCATTTACCGCTCTTCTTCGCCTTAGCCAAAGCTGCGAAGATGTAGTTTGTCTGATAATATACCCATTTTATATCATCGGCCTTATTCCTCTAAAGGAGATATGTCTTCACCCGATCAAAAAGGGCTTGACATGCACCAAGTAAGCCGTTCCTGATGTCGCGCTCCTTGGCCACTGCTTGATCACGCGAGTTGCAAAGTTGAGCTTGCTCCTTCTTGAGACGATCGGCGAGCTTCTTAATTTGATTATGGAGCTTCTCCACCTTGACCCGTGTCTTCCAATAACTCTCCACTTCCGCCTTAAGATTCTCGTGGTACACAACCACCTCATCTCAAGCCGCTTGTAGTTCGGCACGAAGCTCCTTGGCGCAGTCTCTCTCCAGCTTCATCGCGGCCTTAGCCTTGTCCAAGTTCTGGCCAAGTTTTTTAAGTTTGGGTGCATCATACGCCGAATTTTCTTTCTCGTGCTGGACATCGCTATAGAACTTGGCAATGGGGTCATCGCCTATTCAGGAAAGCAAGTACTGAATTAGTCGCGATGCAACATCTAAATACATGAACGCCTACAAGATAGCAAATATTGAATTGTTTACCTTCATTTGCATCTAGGCCGAATAATAAAAGCTCGTGTCCAGAACATCGGCATTCTCATCCGCAAAAGGGGGAGTCTTGGCGATGGCGAGTATCATATCACCGCAGGCTTGGCGATCATGACAAATCAACGAATTTTCCCCTGAGTATTTAAACTCGAACACATCCTCTGACACTTTGCTTTTCTGCTTTTTGCAGCTCGGTTCCTCCACGACCACTTCTAGCTCGCTTCAAACCCGCTTGTTCGCCCCATCAGGAAGGTCAGGAGTTCCTCGTGGCGTCTGAGACGCACTAGGTGCCTTTTCATCTTGCACCACCTCCTGCGACTTCGGCCCAGGTTCCTGCAACTTCGGCGTGGCCTTTTTCTTTTCCGAAACCTTCAACTTCACCACAGCTCCTTTTCCCTTTTCGACTATCACCATGCCTTTCCCTTTAGCAGCGGCTGACAACTTTCCAGTCGTACCAGCTGCGGCTTGGCCCTTTCCGGACTTTGGTGTTATGGCAAGAATGCTAGGACCATCTCCAAGATTAATCGGCTCCATATCGTCAAACTCATCTGCGTCTGGAGAGATCAGTTCAACAAGCTCGAGTTTAAATTCTCCTAAAATAAAAAGCAAACTTGATTAGCCAAAAAAATCACATCTACGCAAGGATAAATACGAAATGATCAGATACTCACTCTTCTCAAGTCTCTTCCGAGCTCTCTCGATTTAAGCTAGGGTAATGTCCGGCCACTTCAGATCGCCTAAACTCTTCAAAAGTTCGACCTTGTGAAGAAAGTTGAGTGGAGGAACCTTGTAGAATTCGTGAAGAACTGCAAGGAAAATAAACATCTGTTAGGAGCAGATCGGATATCGATATTTACAAAATCAATATGAAGACACCTAATATAGAAGAATTCAGCATAGTAAGGGGAAGTAAGGTCATCTATTCTAGCAAAGAAGTAAAATTGTTTCCAATTCTTTATGTTATTACCACTGCTATGGGTGATCACATTGTAAAACGGCCTGGTTGAGACATAAAAAGTATTATTTCCCTTGATCTGGCAAATCGATTCCAGGAATCGGGTTGTTATCTCGACCCCCACCTCGGATGCAAGGGTGATCAGACCGACGATGTGGCAAATCGACTTTGTTGTAAGTTGCAAAATAGCGATCTCGCGAGCACGACAATAAGCCACGAGCGCTCCAGGTAGCGAAACCACATGTCAGCCTCTAAGAAATAGCTTTCATACAAGCAAACGAAACCTTTGGGGCTGTGCCAATGACGCTCATGGATAGCCGGAATCCGGATATAAATTTTAGGAGACATCTTGCAGTATCTCCTCATCACGCTAATTGACTCCGGGGTACTCCAACTCGGAAAAATGTCACAATCGTTATCACACTTGAGATATTCAATCCCCCTTTTTTTTGCCTTTCTACGCGGCCTCCTCCTTCTCACGCCGCGCTGCTTCTTGCTACTAAACGCCTACGCTATACCCAATGGCTCTACCTCGACGCACTCAACATCGAGCTCATCTTCCCCGTCCTCAGGATCGATTCTTCCTTTGAAACCAGCTAAATCATTTTCATTACCTAAGGTCTCTGCCTCGAGATCTCTTATCATCGAGCTAGCCTCATCATCATTCAGAAGCGGGCTATTGAGTCGGGGTAATGAGATATCTTTGTCCCTAAGTGTTGGAACGATGATCATATTCCCACCAGTTCGGCATTTCTTCAATAGAGGCTGGAAATATGACTCTGATGAGCTCGACGACATGGCAAGATAAAAGTTGGCTAAGTAGAAACTGGTTTTTACTTAAAAATAAAAAGAGGGACTAAGTCGACCTACAGAAAAATCCCTCGTTTTCGAGAGTTTTGAAGATCTATGAAACTGTTCTATGATATTTCACAGACAATATTGATGCACAAATGGAAAATAGCAATGAAGTTGAAGATTACGCCGTAAAATAACTTAAAATACAAATGGAAACTCAAGAACAAGCGACGGAAATCTGAAGAAATAAAGATAATCAAAATATCGAGATCGAGAGAATTTTACCTTTGTTTCGGATGAAAGATGAAAAATGAAAACATCGGCTTCTCTTATATAGAAAATCGGCGACGTTTCAGCTTCCGGTCTACTAAAACCTATGAAACCCTAGATAGTAAGTTACCAAAATGCCCTCGCATTAAAAGGAAGATTTCTCCGAAAGCTTCTCCAAAATCAACAGTCGAGCTCATATGTCGCACAAAAAGCCGGCCTAATCATCGAAGCCGAATCTTTAGGTTAACGATTTCAGAATGTGTCGATCTAGATTGGGTCAAACCTCTTATTAATTCATTAAGTAATTTAATGAACTGGGGGGGGGGGGACTAACTGTTGGTACCGGATTTAGCACCCCGACCAAGATCCGAGCCTGTTTAGATCGACCCGGGAGGAGATGTAGAAGTGATCAGACTGAAGATATACAGAACGACGAATCAGCATGCGAACCGGTCTGACCGAAGCCGGGTTGATTAGAATGAACCGGGGCATGCAAAGTCAAAGTATGAAGGGAAGACGGAATTAGGCCCAGTGGACCGGGACAACGTCAAGAAACCCCTATAAATAGCGGGGAGGCTTCGCGAGCAAGCAACTACAAAAAACTGGGAGGAAAACGATAAAAAACAGTTATGCTTTCTCTCTCTAAAAACCACTTTGAAACAACTTTTTTTTACTCAATAATAAATATAATTTTTACCTGTTGAATTCTGTGATTCAACATCATCCAAGGCCTCCATTCATGAATGATGGAGTAATTGAGAGATTTTATCCATGCTTTGGTTGATTGGAAAGGGACCACGGTTATGATCGCCACTGTTAACCATAAATAACACCAAGTTTATAATCTCTTAATTTGTGTATTTATTAGATTATTTACATTGGTTTCAATGCTACGACATCCATTTTTTGATTTTTAATATTCTACATCATATTCTTTTTCTTCCACATCATAATTCAATATTCACTCAGTTTTTACTTTTGACAAAATTATTAAAAAGAATTACAACACCATGCGCTACCAATTATATTTCATATTTTTATTTTCTTTCATGTTTTAGTTTATTTTGATTACATATTACTAGTAAAATTATCGATTAAAATTAAATTAAATAATTAAGAGTTAAATAGTTTTATATAAACAAAATTTTATTGGAAACTAACAAAAAAAATAGTAAAAGTATGAATTTTTTAATATGTGCAAATCAAATGAAATAAATCTATATTTATAGAGTACGAAAATGATAAATTTTGATCTAAATATATGTATATATATATATATATAATTATTAGAAAATAATTGTGTTATTTTTAAAACCAATCAGAAGTGACGATGTGTCAAAAAGGAGTCAACTTTTCTTAGTTTCACGGTGTTAGAATTTTTAACACCAAATTTGCCGCATAATCTTTAATTTTGTTTAACACACTATTACAAGATTTTCAATAGTTGAAAAGATATTACAATATTTGATAAAAGCACCATTTAAGTAATCTTGGGAGTGGGAATATGGTTTGCGAGTTGTTATAATTGTAGTATCTTTGGACTTTTTAGAAACTTGAACCAAACAAAAATCAGTTATAATTTGATTTCCGTTTAGAGAAATTCACTAAAATACCACCAAAAGAGATTTTATGTCAAATTTAACATAAATTTTCATTTAGAACAAAAATAATATGTTTTATAAAAAGCAGTAATTTATTTTGTTTTGAGTTAAGTATTTTAGATTTTAAGATATAATTTATAGAGGTAGGAGGTATGATTTAGGGTTTAAGATTTAAAAATTAGCAGAACCGGTCCTTGACACAATGATATGAGGCAGGGGTATAAGAATATTTTCTTTTTATTAATTTTTGTTTCGAAAATACATAAAAAAGGTTAGGGCTTCACTTTTGTTTTTATTGTTTTTTTGCTGAAAAGAATTTGGTAGAGAAGACATTATCATGTTAGAAGCAGGGGCAAGTATAGAGATTAATTTTATCTGGGACAAAAAAAATCTAAATATGATATAAAATAACATATTATTAGGGAAAATTTATATAATTTTAAAAAATTAAGCTAATTTTGCAAATTTCACTTGTTCATCCACTATTGATTAGAATAATAATAAGAGGATATATTCAAGTCTTTTGTTTAAATTTTTTTGCTTGAAAAAATTGTTGAATGATGTTTTATTTGTTTTCAAAAATAAATAATTATAGCAATATTTAAAATAGTTAGAATAATATATTTTAGTTAAATTTTCTATGATATAATATTTTTTAATTTCATGACCGGTCTTGAGGATTAGAAGGTTTCTGATTTAGGGTGTAGAAAACCGTAAACCCTAAAAACATGAGAGTATGAGATTTTATTTTTATAGAGAATTTTTTTTAAATAAAAATGTTACTTTTTCTAAATGAAAAATGTATTATTTGTGACACAAAAACATCATTTGTGCTATATAAGAAAAATGTCATTTGGTTTATGTTAGGTTGGTGAAACTTAGATTTCGTTTTCAGCATGGATCTGGTTTTATTGGAGTTAGAAAAATAATTTAAAACATAAATATATGAGACATTGTCTAAAATGGATCTTTTGAAAAGTTTTTTTTTTCAAACGGGGTCCCTTAGAAAGAAATTTTAAGGCACTAAAAGTCTTCGTTTGAAAACAAATTTTCAAAAGAATCCATTCTAATTAGTTTTCCCTAAATATATAACGATTTACAGATTTTATATTTAGCTAATATGGAACTGGATATATATGTCTATTAATCATATGTGTATCAGATTTGGATTACAAAGCTAAGGAATCAAAGATTTACGGTTGCAGTTTGATGTGAGTCATTGGTTGCAGTTTGCAGTTGGATGCTCTTGATAGTGTTTTCCGTTTACGTCGATTTCGTTATATTACCGTTACAGTCTTAAATATTTTGATATCCTAGTTTATGAAACTTAGAACCATGAAACTTAAAACCAAACATTATTTGGAGATCAAAATCTCCTAGTATTCTAGGTGAAACTCTTTTCGACAAACTTTGTATCCGGGAATATTAATTTTTTTGGTAGCTTTGTATCTTTTAAAGTTATAATAAATTTTCAAATAACAAAAGAGAAAACTTGTATATTCAGTTTAGTTTGATTTGATTACCTTAAACCCTGTTTAGATTTTGCAAATTTTGGTTTTGTCGGTTGAATTCAATTTGGGTTGGTTAGATATTTTTCTTGTTATGAAAGTTTTTTGCCCCTCCTTACTTGTAGTTATATATAGGGAACATATTCAGTTCTTCAAAAGTAGATTTACTCTAACCTGAAAATAAGAGATCGATAGCCATTAATGCTGTTATTCATATGGTATGCTGCTTTCAATGTCGTGATTGTATGGCAAAGTCCGATTAGATCGTAGCCATTCTCCTATGCTCCCCAGTAATCAAAGATCATCTGTAATTTAGATTTTAAAGAGTTTCTTTATATTGCCACAATTTATCAATGATCTTAAATGAAGCTTGGCATATACCTTATTGATTTGAAGAGCTTGGCGAACGCTTGACTCGTTAGCCCAAAAGCCCAAGACATAATTCAGATAATACTACAAAAGAATCCTTGTAAATTTGTTTCTTCGAAAAATCATAAATTGACATTTCTATACATTTTTTTTTGGTGAATACATTTCTATACATTATTTATCAAAATAGGAATGTCTACAAATAATTTTATGAAAATCATCTAATGTGTAATAACTAGCTTTAGATACCTTTAGTTTATACATATATTAGATTAGGATTAGTCCGATGGACGAACTTTAAATTTAAATATTAAAATAAATTAAATTTAAGAAAAATTGAAGAAAATTTTGTTATAGATGATGTATTTTAATTTATATTTTATGCATGTTTTGAGCTATATATATCTGAAATTATTGATTTTCACAGCTTTTTTCATTCTTTGTGAGTTAATTATTATCCATCACACAATTTTCAATCTTCAATAGAAACCTCCACCATCTTTCTCACTCTTTCGGATATATATTTGTACATGAGAAATGGTTATGATCATCTGAATTACTAACTTTAAACCATTTTCTGTATATTATAAGACATTGTCTAAAATTGACCCTTTCAGAAATTCAGTTCCAAATAAGATCCCGTATAATAGATTTTTAAAGCAGTAGAAGTTTCTGTCTGGAAATAAATTTTCAAAAGGATCATCTTTTGTGTTTAATCATATCTAATAAGTTATTTCATTATTTGGATCGACAAGACCCAATCTATAGCCGAATCCCTATTTCACCCAAAAACGCGATGTACTGAGTTGATTTCCAGTGGAAAGACCGCAAAGATGTACCGTTAATAATCACTTTCCAATATATAACATGCTGTGTATCTTTAAGTGGAGCGGATACCATATCTTTCTTTGGAATTCAGCCAAAAAAATACTGAACTTGTCAGGAATTGCAAAAAAAACCCTAACTTTTTGGTTAGCCAAAAAAAGCACAAACTATTTTTTACTTTTGAATAAATTAACATAATTTTCATTGACTTGCCAAAATAGCACACCGTTAGTCAAGTTAACAGTTTTTTTTTACTAACGTTTAAAATGGTTGTTTAGTTAAACGACGTCGTTTTGGTGTGAGTGACAATTTGACCTAAAAAACACTTAACTTGTTAAGAATTGCCAGAAAAAGCCCCAATTTTTTGGCTGGTCAAAAAAGACAAACTATTTTTGACTTTTTTGAGCCAAGTAAAGAAATATGTCATTTATTTCCCTTGTACACAGCCCAAAGTCATATATGGAAGCCTGGAGATACAAAGCTTCTAGAAAGTGTCTCACACAAACTTAGCTGCATCTTCCCACACAAGAACCCGATTGACTATAAATTATCTTTTTTGGAGCCAATTGAGATCAAATCACAACGACTATATTCTGATCACTTTGGACGCCTTCTAAAGTCAGATTCAGTGGACCTGGATGTCCTTAGACAACACCATTACCCGTCCAAGCTATCAAGACTTAAGAGAGTCAAGACTTTCCTATTTCAGCCATGGATCACCCTTTAATGTCCAACGGTTCTATTTCTTTATTTTTTGCGATTTGTTTACTATTTTAGACTTATTACTGTAGTAGAAGAGCCTATATAAGCTCCTATTCATCCTTTGTAACATTCACCTTAAATTTAAGAATTATTCATTAAAATTTTATCGTTTGTTTTTCATTCAAAGTGTGTAGTTTTTAAATTCTGTTTGCATTTGAGTTTTAATCTGGATTCACTAAGTCTCTTGTGTGTTTGCGACTGAATTGGCTTGTGGGTTCAAGTTGGTTCAATTGTTTGTTGTTGTGGATTCAACAACAAAACTCCATCTCCATCTCTACCATCGCTCCATCATATCATTCAAGCTGTAGTCCTTGAAACCGAGAAGCGTAAACCCTAGGTGGATTCCGAGGATTATATCACAAAAGAATTTGAGGATTTTGAGAAATTAGAGTTTGATTCGATTTGATTCATGTTTAATTGTTTTAATCTCACACCAAAAAAAGTCGTTTAACTTAACGAACATCGTTTAAGACATTAAACGTCAATCAAGGAAAATCGTTAACTCAACTAACGGTGTGCCATTTTTGCAAGTCAATGAAAGTGATGTTAATTTGTTTGAAAGTCAAAAATAGTTTGTGTTTTTTTTGCCAGCAAAAAAATTGAGGTTTTTTTGGTAATTCCTGACAAGTTCCATGTTTTTTTGGCCGAATTTCCGATGGTTTAATCTCACACCAAAACAATATCGTTTAACTTAACGATCATTTTAAATGTCAGTCAAAGAAAACCGTTAACTCGGCTAACGGTGTGCTGTTTTGGCAAGTCATTGAAAATTATGTTAATTTATTCAAAAATCAAAAAATAGTTTGTGCTTTTTTGGCCGAATTCCTTATCTTTATTTTAGTTAACTCCATATGAAGCAGATATTTAATTTTAGTTGTTGATTTTCTTCATAAGCTTTCGATTAACTAAAATCTTGGGTTGAATAGAAGCGGAAATACCTAATGTTTTTCTTAAACCTTTTACTTGGGTCACTAGATGAAGGGAAAATGTAGTTTACTCACAAAACAATCAGGAGATGTTTCATCGCAATCTGGTATCAACGTATGATAAACGTTTAGTTTGTTAGTGCACTGTAAACAAACAATAAAAACAAATCTGAATTAGAGTCTAGAGATAATATTTAATTATTGCCACACACAAAAAAAAAGATCGAGGAAATTTCAGAATGTATACCTTATTGTATTCGTCAATAAGTTTCAAACGTCTTTTGTTACGTGGATCAACATTGAAATAATTTTCGCTGCAGAATCTCTTCATTGACTACAAAAGAAAAAAAGTGTCAAACTATAAAAACTCTCTAGTGACAAAATAACAAATGAAGCATGCTAAATATTTCCTACCTCATGGAGTTCATCAGAAATTAATGCCATTCCATGAGAAAATGGAATACGATGGTTTTGTTCAAGTTCAGCATTTGTTGACGGGTTTCCTAGTATGTAACCCTGTTTTTGGTAAAATTAGAAAACATAACTATCAATCAATCTTCAGAGTTCGAAAAAGTATTACAAAATCTAAGAAGAAATTATATACCAATGACCTGTGTGGAAGAAAGGTTGAACTTTGACTTTGTTTATGCGGAATCTCTCACAATCACTCATGAAACTTTGGATCTCTCGTGTGTTAACTTAGAAAAACGAATGAAGAAGAAACATAAAGAGCACACACACACCGTTTAACGAGTTCACGTCTCCAGACCGGAAACGCTACATCTCGCCGAGTTTATACTCGGAATCCACTAAAAAGCCTTGGTTTCTGTTACACAAACCCTAGAGGCGAACTGGACACTCCCAGCCGCCTCACTCAAACCCTCATCTTGCTCTCTTACTTCCCAAAGGTTCAGCTCTCTCTTATTTATACTACAGAGCTCTTCTCTCTCGGTTCCCGTACAAGAGAAGAAGACAAACCAGCAACATCTTAGATAGGAGTTAATTACGTTCCTATCCCTTTGCTACTTAAGAAACACGTGATCTTCTTGTGTCTTTTACCTTCTCCCTTAACTGAAACCTTTTACTTCAGATAGAGTCTTTAGAAGTCTCTCTTCACTTCAACACTTAGGCAGAACCTAACAACTTGTAGATTTATAGGAGGTTTGCAACATATATAATTTCCTGCATCATAGTGTTTATGTTGTTAAAAAGTGAGAGAAATTTAATTACACCATTTCAAAGACAAATGCAAGGGGACTGATTGATTTATTTATACCTTTTGAGGTTTCTTGAACTAGGGCCGGAACAATCTTACCGGCATGAGAACCACCGGTAGCAGAAAAAGGGCTGGAGACAAACTGTGGATGCTTGCTTAGCCACTGCACACACAACAAAAAAGGAAACAAAACCTCAGGGTATATGTGTAAAGCTTGATGTAGAATCTTCAGGTTCTGTTTCATTTGCTTCTCTTCACGATCTGTTTCTGGTGCTTTTGTTAAAACCTCACACTTGCATTATTTGGCAAGTTAATGAGAAGAGAAGGTTTTAACGAATTTGGCTAACAGATGTGGAATCGGTACAATGCAAGAGAGCTTTAATGCACAAAAACATACATTATTAAACAATAAAATAAACAAATTATTTATTTACTTTTTGAAGAAACTCATGGATCCTTTTAACTTCATTTGTGTCACTAGTTTTTTCAATAGGAGTTCTTGAATAGGCGAAGCCAGTTCCAACAGGCTGATCCAAGAATAATATATTTGCCATCTAAGAAAATGATCCCCCAAAAAAAAAAAAAAGATCAAGAAACAATCATAATTGGTTTTATGATCAACACTTGAACATACTTTATGATACCTTTGTCCATGAATATGTTGTAGAGACCAAAGAGGGAATACTACCATTGTAAACCTCGAGCTTCAAAGCCACAGGTCCTTTTTTTTTTTATGTTTCTTTCCAATTTTTCAAAGAATATAATGCTATGAGAGAATGAAGATATATAATAAATTCACCGATCTCGAAAAGAAGGCCCATAATAGAAGAACATCCAGGTCCTCCATTTAACCATAAAAGAAGAGGATCTTCTTTTGGATTGTTCTCAGACTTGATGAAATAGTAGAAAAGTTGCACGTCCTCTTCCTCACCAATACCAATATACCTTCATCCAGAAGAATGGCTAAAAACTTTATAACTCCAAACTCAAAACACATTGTTGTAGAATAGACATATTACAAACCCGGTTTCGAGTTCGAAGGGAAGAGGGCCTTCAAAACCAGGAAGAAACTTGACGATAGAGCCAGAATTAACATGATGAATCAAGACAAATAGAATCAGAAGCAGATGCTTTAGTATCAGAGTCATTCTCTCTTTGTTTCTAAACTTTGAGTGCTCTTTAGATCTGGATAGCCTTTTGCAAATTAACTAGTGGCTTCTCGTTGAGTAGGCCCACCTCTAATTTTTGTTTTCTTTTTTTCTTTGTATTTCGATTAGGTTTTGTCAAAACAATATCATACGTGTTGCTCTCTCTTTCTGTATGTCATTACACTTTAAGCATAATTTCAAGATCACAAAAATACATGTTGCTTTGTCGGTAAAACCGTAAAAATTCCCAAAATGACGAAAGTATATGTTTTATTTTTAAAGAAAAGACGCGCGTGGTTTTCACGCGAATAAAGCTTTTCTCTCATATTTTGGCTACGTTGGTGGCGTGGTTACGGCAGCCTCGGTGGTGTTAGCTATAGTTATGTGGTCTTTGGCTTCAGTAGTGATATTTTGGCAGCAAATTACTAAATCAACATATGTTTCTTGGTGAACCGTGGGGAGTTAAAAGACGATCTACCTATTATTGTGTTCCTATTATTGTGTTGTTCAAAGTGTCTTCAGATTAGAGCCCGAATAAGAATAAACTAAAAAAATTCACGGGCAAAGTCATTGAGTAATACATCAAATGGTTTCGGGTCTGAGGGTATGTACGGGTTTCGACCCAGACCCTCTTAATATTCATAAAAAGACAGAAAAAAATCCGTCAAACCGTTTATTCACGTCTCATCTTTGGATGCAGATCAAACGAATTAAGAAGTAAAATGATTGGTCCGGTTTAGAAAAACCCAATGAACTTAAGATTGGATGTGACAATTTTTGTACATAATTTTTTTTCCTCAATAGCTAAATTACTTGCATTATTAATTAAATTTAATGGTAAACACATACATATAAAAGTTTGTGCTACATATTTTATTTTTTATTGGTAAAGGCTAACATCTCTTATTAGAGGGATTGACCACTTATCCATCTTTGGAACATGATAAAGCTCTCCTCTGGTTTATACTCTGCAGTGTGCCCACCTCCCTAAAATCAAACTTGAGTTAGAGAAACAAAACAAACAATTTTGACTTATAAAATCTCCGAGTATGAGAACAAAAAAAAAAAAGACTTGCTTTGATAGTAGCATATGTCATCTTATTGGCATAGGTCAATGTGTATCTGTAAACATAAAAAAAAAGGAGAGAGACTTTAACTTGAGTAATGAGGTCATGATACGATTAAAAAGGGGAAAAAAAGAAACACAAAGACTGAGTTTTATACCCAGCAATTTGATTTTTTATCATCCAAGGCCTCCAAACATCAATAGTAGGATAATTGAGTGACCTTATCCAAGCTTGAGTTCCAAGGAAAGGTACGTTGAAATCGTGATCACCACTGTTCACAGATACCACACAAAATTTGTTAACTCTTGAATTTTGCAAGGAACACAATCAGTTCTAGGAAAAATAGTTTTAACTCAAACCTATAGATAAGAGATCGGTATCCACTGAGGCTGTTATTCATATGATATGGTACGCTGCTTATAATGTCTGTTTCATAACCATCATCAACAAAAGCACATTGAGACCATTCTCCTATACTTCCCTGTAATCAGATCTCCTTAGGGATCAACATGTACAATCTTTAACAAAATGATGTCATATATGTTCTTGAATGTTCAAGACTTGGCGATAAATGGGCGGCGACTTGGTGAGAACACATATAACTTATTTACTAAGATGTAAACAAATTTGGGTGGTTTAATTTAGTGTTATTAACAGAAAAAGTCTTGTATATTAGATAAAATACTTGAATGATTATGATACACCCTTTATTTAGTGTTAAGTGTCGTTTTAGCTAATTTTACGTAAATTAAGAAAATAATAAAAAAAGTTTAGTTGTCATTTATTAATATATTTTATAAAAAATTATTTGTCAATGCATTAAAACAGTAAGGATATAACTGAAATTCTTACTTAATATTTGTCTTGAAAATCTAAATCGACATTAAATTCTAAACAAAAATTAAGCTTAAAATGACACTTAATATAAATCGGCGAGAGTAAACATACTCTCTCCGTTTCTGTTTATTTGTAGTTTTAGGTTTTTAAATTTGTTTCAGTTTATTTGTTATTTTGGATTTCTAATGCAAATGTTTGGTGAAAGTTCTAATTTTACCCTTCTTATTTTAATATCATGACCAATTAAATAAAACCAATTATACGTTAACGGAAGGTAAAATAGACAAATTAAATGTTTTCTTAATATGTGTGAAAAAATCTAAAATTACAAACAAAAAGAAGCGGAGGGAATATGAAATTAATATCATGATTCATAAATAACAAAATACAAAATTTTCAAACGTTGAATTCATTTGTATTGTAACTAGTTAATTATAACTAAAATAAAGAAATGTAGGGATGACATTTAGACCTTGGGGAAAAGAGAAAATGAAAAGGTAGATAAGTTAGAATTGCATTATTTAATATTTGTATTTTAATTATTTTTAAAACTAAACAGAAAATTTTGAAGATATTTTTTTTAATTTTTCTGATTTTAAAAGAATTAACTTTAAATACATTATTATGTATATGATAATATGAAATCCGTAGTTGAACAGCTGATGTCATTTGTCTCACATGTTCTCAAATGATAAGTGTTGAGCAATGGAGAATTCGTTTCAGTTTTTATATTCCTGATTAATCTCAAGATCTTTAAACGAAATTGACATTCATGTTTCCCTTTACCATCGTACTTTTTTTTTCTTTTTGATAAAAGTTTTATCATCGTACTTTGTCAGCTATCATTCAAAAAATTGTGGCATTTACCTTCCTGATATGAAGAGCTTCCCGGACCCTCTCGTCATTGGCCCAATACGTAGCTAACAAATCACGGTACACCTGCATATTTAAAGGTTGTAAATATTTCTGAAAAAAATTAAGAGTTATCAAAAAAGAAAAATTACTGAACAAACAGTTTATCTTACATTGAAAAACACATTTTAAAATGATATTTTTTCATAAATCATTAGTGCTGTGTTTTATCAAAAGCAAAATTGATTATACAAATAAAAATATGGTTACTACCACATGTCTATAAATAAAATTTCTGTTTTTAGGTTGTAATGAAAAATTGTAACTATATACAACGACAATTTATTTAACTATTTTCACATATATATGGTTCTTTATAGGCGAGCATCCCCAGGGGGGAGATACTCTTCCAAGTTCCAACTTCCAAGTCTTTCAAACATATAATAATAGTATTTTTAATATAATTTAATTGTATAGTTAAATTTTAAATAATAAAATAAAAGTAAATCAATCAAGAGAATACAAATAAGATTGATTTATGTCAAAAAATGAGTCTTTAAAAGTGGATAAAAAAATATGAACTTTCAAAATGTCATTTAAATCATAAAATTTGATCTGACTTTTAGATAAAATAGCTAAATTTCATTGATTTGGTCATTTTGGGCATGCAGTTAACTTTCCGTTAACAAATCATGATCGAAAGTTAACATTTTGTTAATATTTTTTGTTAAATCAAAATATCATCGTTTTCATCATAAAAATAACAAATTGAATACAACTGGATTTGAACTACTGACTCCATAAACACATGACGAACACTCAACTACTGAGTCACGATTAAATGTTAATAATAAAACAACTTCGCCTATATATATATATATATATATTTGTGGATTCAAATATAGTAAAACCACTATAAATTAATAATATTGGGAGCAATATATTTTATAAATTTTTATTAATTTATCGTGATTATTAATTTGTAGAGGTGATATTTAGGCCAAAATATCAACTTGGGACCGAAGAAAATTATTAATTTAGCGAGGTATTAATTTATCGAGTATTAATTTATAGAGGTTTAACTGTATTCATATTTCTGGATTTAAAACATAAAATTTCAAATTATTCATATTTTTGAATACAGAATATTTATTTTGAAATATTTCTTTTGGATTAAAATATTCAGATTTATAAGATAACATTTTTTTGGCTTTGGTATTTTAATTTTCTGTTTGTGGATATCGTATATATATATACGCACAACTAATTAAAATAAAATAAAGCTAAAGAAGTGGATTAGTTATAAAATATTAGTTGTATGTTCTCATATATATATATATCTATATTTGTCCAAATATTAATATAGATATTCCAAAATATTAGTTATATGTCTCATTAATATATATATATATATATGTATATATATCTGTATTTGTCCAAATATTAATATAGATAATCCAAATACTAATATATATTTCATTGTGGCTCAGTGGTTTGAGTGATCTTTATGTGTCTATAGGGTCTCCTGTTCTATTTATTTTTTTCTAACGAAACGACGTTGTTTTTATTTAACAGAGTACTAATGGAATATTAACCATCGATCGTGATTTGTTATCGAAAAGTTAACGGCATGCCCGAGATGGCCAAGTCAATGAAACTTAGCTACTTTATTAAAAGTCAAACCAAACTTTATGATTTAAATGGTATTTTAAAAAGTCATGTTTTTCGTTCATTTTTTGAAAGTTCATGCTTTTATTGCAACCCTTGGTGTCGATCAATGCAGTCCGGTTTTATTATTTCATGTGAAGACAATTTAAAGAGATTTGCAACTTTGCTCATGAAATTTATCTATATTTACAAAAAGGCCCAAAATGTGTTTTAGAATATTAATTAGGGTTTTAAACTTGCTTATAGATCTATCTTAACATATTGCTTTTACGAAGAACTCTAAGAGATTGAGAGCTTGGGGCTGATCTGATTATTTTGTTCTACTTTGAAAGAAGATTTCAAACCCCTATTTCTATTTCTCTATTCTGATTTATATGATATTTATTTTATTCATGTCTTTGATTTCAGTTGATATGTGTGAGGAGATTTATTGTTAGGTTTAGGGATTTTCATAAGAAATTTCATAGAATGATATATTAATTGATTGGTTAAGATTCAAATTTGTTACTTCTTCACCTAGGTGTTTCTTAAAGCGAATTCTATATTGATCACCTAGAGTTTCAATTTTAGGTTGTTAAATTAGCACGAAATCGTGATTTATAATCTACTTTAAACTTACAGTGGGCAAATTAGATAATTGCAAAAGAATTTGGATTGGATAATTTGTGAACAAACTGAATATGTGCTTAATGTTTGTTTAGAATTTAGGACTCGCAAAAGAATTTGGTTTCTTAGATTTTAAACATAGTTAATTCTTGCAACGAAAATTGGTTAATTTTACATTAGTGATTTGAGTTCTTGAACTGTTATTTAATTTGATGTTAACCGATTAGTTGATCTTCAGTACTTGATTTTCTAAGAAATTCTCTAGATCTAATGTTTTCCCCATCTGAATTAAACAAACTGATTTTCATTATCATTTCCATTACTATTTATTTGACTTCATACTTGTTTAGCTGAATTTGAAACAAAAAATATCAATCGTGAAGTCTTTAACTCCTTGTGGATTCGATCACTAAATACTACAATTGATCTATTAAGTTAAGAGAATAGTTCTATATGTATACTTGAGTACTTACCCAGCAAAGTGGTGATTTTTTATCGCATTGTGGTAGTAATATGTGTTGGCTATATAATTTATCAGTACACTGTGAATAATCAAGAAGTTATGAATTAGTGATGATATTTATCACCAAACAAAAAAAAAAATACTCCGACTAAATATGAGAGTGTATACCTTATGGAACTCTTCAACAAGTTTCAAACATTTTGTGTTACGAGGATCCACAATTTCATAACTTCCTTTGCAGCTTCTCTTGAGCGACTGTTAAAAAAAAAGTGGTCCACAGTCGTGATAAGAAACAAAAGCATTGCATATATAATCGAGGAATTTCGAACTTTAGGCTCATAATCTTTTTTGGACAAATCAAGTATATCATACCATGTAGAGTTCATTAGAGATCAATGCCATTCCCTGAGCAAATGGAATACGATGGTTATGATCAAATTCAATATCTGTTACTGGATTTCCAAGAACGTAACCCTAGCAGTAAGAAATATTATTTATCAGTTTTAAATGCTCAATATGAATACTAATCTACTTTTTGTTTTTGATAAAATACTATATAATATAATAAGCAGTAAATGTCAATGACCTGAAGATTTATTGGAGGTCTGCAGCATACATAATTTTCTGCATTCTCGTAATTAGACTTTCTATGAAGTAGATAATTAAGAAATAGACTTAAATATTTTTTTAAAAAGGCTTGAAAAATTGATCATTTATATGATAAAAAAATCCATACCTTTTGAAATTTTTTGAACGATGGCTGGAACAATTTTACCGGAATAGGAATCTCCGCCAACATAAAAAGGGTTGGAGAAAAACTCAGGATGTTCGTCTAGCCACTGCTCAACAAGAATGTACAAATTAAAATGTTTGCAGAAAGACTTTATTTAAGAGAGATAAATTTGTATTTCACCTTTTGAATAAACTCATGAATCCGCAAAACTTCGATCGTGTCACCAGTTTTATCAAGAGTTTGAGTTCGTTTATAGGAGAAGCCGACTCCAACAGGCTGATCCAAGAATATTATATTTGCCATCTAGGCAAACAATTAAGAATAGAGTCTTACAAATATAATTTTTTGTTAAAAAAATTTATAAAGGAAAATTCCCTAAAAATACATCAACTATTTATCGATATTTATAAAAATACATAAACTTTGTACCCAAGAAAATACATGAATTAATTTATTCTTCCATTATAATACATAAACTTTTAAATTGAATCCACTTAACATAACAACTCTTTTATTTTAAAATGTTTTTAATAAAAAAATTTTATATAAAAAATTATTTATAAAACTCGAAAATAATTCCTAAAGGTCTTTTCAAATCTTAAAACAAATCTGTAGAATTCGGGAAATTTAAATACTAAATTATCAAATTAAAAAAAAACAAATCGAAGTATTTTGTTAAATTATTTAAATATTTAAAGAAGTCTTAAATTTAACATATATATTGTAGATACAAAATATTTTCATATACATAGTATACTTTTTACGCAAATTTTAATTCATTAATTATTCAAGTACTTAGATTTTTGTATTACCATATATAAGGTAAGCAACATATATCAAATTTCAAAATCATATATTTATATATTATTTACATCAGAAATTACCCAAATCACAAATACCTAAAATCAATATTATTATATATATACACAATTTCAAGATGTTGTTTTCAAATATTAATGGTAATTTTATTAGTGAAATTTTATGAATTTAGAGATTTATATTTAACTTTAAAATCTTTAAAAAACTATTAGAAGTTTAATATTTTTTATTTTTATTTATAAATTCAAAATATTACAAGTTTAATTTTTCATTTAAGACATATTTAGATTTTTCAACATTTTAAAATATTATTGATTTTTCTAGTTTTATAATATAGTTTTTTAATCACGATTATTATTTTTTATTTTAAAATATACTAATTTTACTTTTTAGTCAAATCTTAATTGTTCAATGGATACAATTTAAAAGTTAGTGTATTATTATAGAAGGATAAAACTAATTCATGTGTTTTTTTTTTTTTTTGGGTACCTACAAAGTTTTTTGTATTTTTATACAAATATAGTTTCATCAAATTTAATTATATAGTTGGAATAAACTTTCCTATTGTGTACCTGTGTCCATGAATGAGTTGTAGAAGCCAAGGAAGGGATATGCCCATCGTAAGCCTCGATCTTTAAAGTCACAGGGCCTGTTTGTTAACTTTCTCCATATCAAACAACTCACTAAGATTTATATTGAGTTAACGTTTTTAGAATTTACGTACCAATCTCAAAAATAAAACCTGCAAGTGAAGAGCATCCAGGTCCTCCACTTATCCATATAAGAAGAGGATCTTCTTTTGGGTTCTTCTCAGACTTGATGAAATAGTAAAACATTTGAAGTTCCTCTTCTTCACCAATACCTATATACCTTCATGATCATATATAAGAATCTGATTACTAACTCAACACACACAAAATTTTCTTGGTAAAAGTTAATTACGAGACATTTTACAAACCCGGTTTCGAGTTCAAAAGGAAGAGGGCCTTCAAAACCAGGAAGAAACTTGACGATGGAGCCAGATTCAGCATGATGAGTTAAAACCAGCAGAAACAAAAACAGCAAGTTCAGTATCAAACTCATTATCTTGGCGTTTCTAAAGAGTAAAGACTTGATCGATATTTTGCAAGAGATACAAATTATTGCAAAAATATGATATTTCTAATTTACGAGTGGGGATTCCTTATAGTTACTAAAAAGAAGAAGGTAGGTAGCTCCACGTTGAGTAGGCCCCTTCTCATAATTTTGTGTGGAGCAGAGTCTTGTGGTTGGTTTTGAAAATAATTATTTTGGTGCCAATGATAATTAAATTTGGAGGGTTTTTTTTTGTTTTCTTAAAAGATTTTAAATCTTGTAGTTTCTTAGTATTGCGCACTACAACCATCACAACTTTGGTGATTTAGTATATTCCTTATGTTTTTTTTATAACTCGGGTGATCCGGATCAACAAACATTGTGAGTTCCGAGTGAGGTGACGGAGACTTTGACTCCCTAGCCGATTCTCGATTCAATAGGCTATGAGTGACTAATCTCAGAGTCTTGAGAGCTATTTGAATACTCTTTACATTTCATTTTATTAGATGTTTTAGAGATTTTGTTTTTGTTCTGTTATATTTTTCTTGATTTTTTTCAAATTTTATTAAAATTTTGATTTTTTAAAGTTTTTGTAACTTTTAAATAGTTTGCTGTATTTTTCTAAGATCTAATTCTAAGAAGTCGGCTGGAGATTCGGTGGGTTTGCACTGCGAGAAGTGTGGAAGATGAGTCTTGGTGGAAACGGTGTCGGAGGTTTGCAGCAGAGAAGGAGGAAACTGATCACGTCATCCTCTTCCAAGGTCAGTCACTAGTGACTTCTCCATGAACCGGATCGATTGTTGAGTTGCTGGAAACAGCGGTGAGGCGTAAATAAATAAGGGGAAAATTGGAAGTTTGATAGTTTTTAAGTTTTAATAGATGATTTAGTAATTTTAAATCACAAATAAAATTTTTAAAACTATCACAATTCCTAAACCACCCAAAAAATAATCACTTGTTTAAATAACCGAAGTCCATAGCAGGATATATGACGCAATTATAGGCAATGACTGATCAGATTCAAGGCATATCAACATGTCATATGTGCAACTCTCTCTTGAGATTTTTTTTTCTTTTTCGGATTGATCGTCTCATGTTCACGTACTCGTTAGAGCATGTTCAGTGGTCTCTTAATGAATCTCTCAAAAACTATATAATAATAAATATTAATAAAATATTGTAAATCTCTCAAAAATAGTGAAGATCTTATTTATGGATGAATTACTTAAATGAGAGATTCATCCATAAGTTTCTCACATTTTCTAAAACAATTACAATATTTTATTAATATTTATTATTTTATATTTGTTGAGAGATTCGCAATGCACATATCTTTATGTGATGAAAACATATATTTTTCTCGAAAAATGACTTTTTGTAAACAATTATTTTCCTAAATAGCTCAAGAAATGAAGTTTAATTGCATTCTTAAAGTAATTGATATTATAAAAGTTCATGCTACATTTTTCTTAATTATTATTGATAAAGTGCAGCATCTCTTATTATATAGACTATAGAGGTTGACCACTTATCCACCTTTGGAACATAATAGAACTCTCCTCTGGTTTATACTCTGCAGTGTGTCCACCTCCCTATAAGCATACCCTTTAAACAGTTAGAGAGAGAAAAGAAAATGATTTTGTGTTAAAAAAATCTTAGTGGACTAAAAGAAGACTTACTTTGACAGTAGCAAATGTCATTTTATTAGCATATGTCCTTGTGTATCTGTCAAAAGAAACAAAGCCAAAGAGTGATTTTAACTCATGATAATACTGTGAAAATAAATTGAAACGAGAACATAAAAATTTTATACCCCGCGATTTGATCGTTTGCTATCCAAGGCCTCCAATCATCAATAATAGAATAATTGAGAGATCTTATCCAAGCTTGAGTTCCAAGGAAAGGTACTTCGAAATCGTGATCACCACTGTTTTGTCAGAAACCGCATAAGTTTTGTAAATTCATAAATTTGCAAGGAACAAATCTAGTAATTGAAGTAAATATAGAACTCAAACCTATAGATAAGAGATCTGTATCCGTTGAGGCTGTTATTCATATGATATGGAACGCTGCTAAAAATGTCTTGCTTATAATAATTCATTTCAGTACATCGAACCCATTTTCCTATACTTCCCTGTTACCATATAGATATATCATTAGGTATAACGATCTTTAACAAACTAATGTTGTATATTTTTCGGTAAGTTTCATTAGGAGGTGATCCAGCACCTAAGGTCTAAAATAATTAATCCAGATTTAAACAAGTTTAGACGGTTTAACTAGTATATATTAGATATATATACATATAAATTATCATTATTGTTAAGTAATTAAATTCAAATATTTCAATGCTTCAAAAAATAATATGCAAACCTGAAACTATATATATATATTATACACAAAGAGAGTTGTTTTAAAGTTTTAATTTTTTCATAAAGTATTGTTTTGTGTTTTTAATGCAAATTTTTGAACTAATTCTCAAATATATTCTTACTCTTTGAGATGGAATAGGTTGTGTTTGTTAAGTATTCAGGTCATTCAAAGTCATCCCCTACTTGAACTATATACCTTTTATATTGCTTTAAAGATTTAGAAGTAAAAGAGATGAACTTATTTAGTGTATTAGTAAAGGGTATAATATAAAAATATGTATAACTAGTGCGCAAAATGTTAGAATTACTCTATTTGTGGAACGGATAGAGTATGTTATAACTAAAATCTTAAGAAAATATCATAGATAAAAATAAAATATCCATATGAGAAATAAATAGTTCTAAATTTCATTCTTTTGTCAAATTATTGATCACACTAGAACTCAGCAGAAGCACACTCATTAACTCGATTCAATTTACAATACATTTTCAATTTTTCATATATGTCAGTTTACACAAAATTTGATATATGTCAATTTTCATTACGTACTCTAAAATAATATGGTGCTTGTAATAAGTCTCTTTTCATATTCCGGATTAATTTCGTGATTTTTAAACTCTATTGACATTAATACTTCCTTTACCATCACACTTTCAACAAATTTGTATCATACCTGCTTGATTTGAAGAGCTTCACGGACTCTCTCGTCATTGGCCCAATGTATAGCTAGCGACTCTTTGTACAACTGCATAAGTAAGTTTGTAAAACTTTGAAAAACTATTTTGAAAATTGTATTTTTTTCATGAATCATTAGTATCTAGGACTAAGATAGTTACTTTTAAAATCCGTTAATTTAAACTAGCTACCACATGTTTGTACATAACTAAATGAATATGTATATTGGGTACATCTTCCAAAACTTTATTAGAATTCCATACTATTGTCCAACTGAAAATTTGTAACTACTGTAGATAGTTTACGTAGATATCATGGGGGGTATTTTTGTTTCCATTGATGCCTAGGTGATTCAACTTTGGGAGTCCTTATAAATGTGGGTTCGCCAACTACTAGGCGACCATGAATATGCCAGCTATATTTATAGTAAAAAAGTTTAAATAAAAACTGTTAGATATGCTAAAAAGAAAATCATGGTGCTATTTGGAATAAAAATCTTCAAAAATGCTATTATTGGTTCTTCATAATATTTTTTAATGGTTAATAACTAATTAAATTCAATAAAATGAGATGGATTACTTACCCAACAAAGAGGAGATGTTTCATCTTCGCATATTGGAAATAATATATGTTGTCTATATATTTTGTCAGTGCACTGTATATAAACAAAAAAGTTTGAATTAGTGATGATCTTTATCACCAAGGAAAACAACAAAAAAAAACATTGAACAGAATTCAGCGTGTTTTACGTACCTTATGGAATTCTTCAATAAGTTTCAAACATTTTGTGTTGCGTGGATCCACGATTTCATAACTTCCTTTGCAGGTTCTCGTAAGCGACTGTTTAAAGAAAAAAAGAAAAAAGAAAATCACTGGGATAATGTAACATAACAAGAAACAAAAGCAAATTGCATCATACAATTGATTTCTTCTAATTTTTGGAAATCTAGAAATTTCGGATCTTCGGCCTATACTCTCTTTATATCATATCAAAACATTGCATTTATCACATACCTCGTAGAGTTCATCAGAGATTAATGCCATTCCGTGAACATATGAAATCCAATAGCTATGATCAAACGTGATATTGGTTACTGGGTTCCCAAGCACATAACCCTGTTTTAGATAAGAAAATATAACTGATCAATTTGTAATGCTCGACAATGTAACATATATAGTATAGTATAATCTAATTAAGAAGCAGTAAATATCGATGACCTGGAGATTTATTGGAGGTTTGCAGCACAAATAATTTTCTGCATAATCATATATTTATATAAATAATTGACTACAAAACGAGACTTAAAAAATGTTTTCAAGATTGATCATTTATATGATTACATAACCATACCTTCTGAAATTTTTTGAACCAAAGCTGGAACAATCAATCCGGAATAAGAGTCTCCGCCGACGTAAAAAGGGTTGGGTAAAAACTCAGGATGTTCACCTAGCCACTAACAACAAAGTTCCCCCAAAGAAAAAGGAAAAAAAGGTTAAAAGAAAACACTAATTAAATGTCTATGGACAAAGGCATGCTTCAAGAATAAATTAGTATTTCACCTTCTCAATAAACTCATGGTTCCGCACAATCTCTATTGTGTTACTGGTATGATCAAGAATTGGAGTTCGTTTGTAAGAGAAGCCGGTTCCAACAGGCTGATCCACGAATAATACGTTCGCCGTCTGCGAAAAATGATCCATGCACAACTTAGTACTACTCCCTCAATATTTTTGAAGAAAATCATTATAGAGTTGAATTTTTGTTTTAAAAATGTCATTTAATATTTCAAGTGCAATTTTTAAACAAAACTAATATTTAAGGTCTATTCAAAACTAAAATTCAAATAAATATTAATTCATTAGTGGCATATTAAATAAAGGCAAATTGTATAATTGAATATTTTCTTAGTTTGTATGAAAAATGTCAAAATGACACTTTTCATGAAACAGAAAGAGTAGTAAATAAATATTAAATTCTCAATTATTTCTGTGTTTGAGTCTTAATGAAACCAAAAACCCCAAATAGGAAAAAGGCAATCCCACTTTTGGAAAGAAAGAAAGAATAGACTTATGATTAGTTTTCCGAGGAAACAAGTTTATACATATAATATCATCAAATGTAATTGCAAAAGAGAGAATATTTAACCCCGGAAAAAAATTTCCGTTCGTGTTAGGCTTTGGCCTTTACGTTTAATTAACAACAAATATTAAGATCAAAAACCAAATTAACAAAAAAAAACAACCTTATAAGACTGTATAAGGTTGCGACTTGTGAGTTCGTTGAAAACATAATTTAAACAATTCAACCAACAGTATAAAATACTCAAAGTTTTAATGATCACAAAAGTGAAATAAATTATATTCTTTACACAAAATTTTGCGAAAATCAAACAAATTAAAACAGAGGAAGTACAGTATTACCTTTGTCCACGAATATGTAGTAGATAGCATAGAAGGGAAATCCTTATTGTGAGGATCGATCTTTAAAGTCACAGGCCCTGTTTATTATATATTTTTCCAATTAAAATAAGTCGCTAAGAACATATATGGAGTTTAAAATGTTGTATTAGAGAACTTACCATTCTCATAAAGAAGACCAGTTAGAGAAGAGCATCCAGGTCCTCCACTTAACCATAAAAGAAGAGGATCTTCTTTTGGATTCCTCTCAGACTTAATGAAATAGTAAAATATTTGCAGTTCCTCTTCTTCACCAATACCAATGTACCTTCACTCATAATAAGAATTTGATTTACAAACTCCAACACACAGAGTTTGCCTTGGTAAAGAAAAAGAAAAAAAAAACAAGATTCAGTTTACAAACCCGGTTTCGAGTTCAAAGGGAAGAGGGCTTTGAAAACCAGGAAGAGATTTGACGATGGAGCCAGATTCAGCATCATGACTTAAGACTAGCAGAAACAGAAGCAGCAAGTTCAGTGTCAAACTCATTATCTTGTCGTTTCTAAAGTGTAAAAAGACTTGAGGTAATTAGAGACTTCGAAATTAAAATGGTATTTATAATTTGGATTCCTTATAGTTTACTAAAACGCAAGAGTGAATGATGTATACCAAAATGGGTAGGTAGCGTTTTCTAACTCACAAGCTCCACGTTGAGTAGGCCATCGTCTCATATTTTTGTGTGGAGGAGAAAGTCTTGAGGTTGGTTTTGATAATAATTATTTTGGTTCCCGGTATATGATATTAAATTTGGAGTTTCTTTAATTTTTTATTTTGGTAGGGTTTTAAATTTATCGTTGCTTATCACTCCAACTTGTTTTTTTTTTCAAACTTTAATGTTATTATAGGTTAATGTTTTGATTTCTTAACAATATTAGATTAAGTATATTTTGTACCATTATTTAAGAATATAATGAATTTTTTTGACTAAAAATAATATATAATATTATTTTGTGGGTTTTTAATTTAATAAAATGAATTTTAGTATGTAATAATATCAGAATTAATATTTACAATAAATTTAATATTATACAAGAAACTTCAACTAAAACATTAAAAACAAAAAAATAATTAAAATCAAACAAATATAAAAACTACAAACAACAAAATGGATTTTAAAATATAGTAAAAACTTAAATAATATGTAATTTACTTTTTATTGTTTTAAAATTTACTTATTTTAATATTATTTTCACTTTTAAAATTTAGAAAAAGTAATTAGAACAATATTAATTTTTATCAGTTACTAAATAGTAAAAACTAATATTAGTTTAATAGTATAATAATAGAGAATATTCATTTTAATTATATAATAATATATACTATTATTTTTAGTGTGGTATTTGGGGTTGTGGTTGGAGATAAAAATAAATTTAGTGCTAAAATTACACTATTTTAGTGTAAATTTGACAGTATTATAGTGTTCTCCTTTGGAGAGCATTATTATCAGTTTATCCGTTTTTACAGGTGTTAGTAAACTATTCTTAATTTTGTAACCTACAACCATCACAAATTTGATTATTTAGTATATTTCGTATGTTCATAAATATATTTTAGAAGTTTGTTCTGTTTCATATTATTAAATATTTTAATGAAAAAGTTATTTAATATTAAGTATACTCCTAACTATTTACAAATTTTAGTGCAAAAGTTGAATATATTGAGTTTTTGTAACCATTAATATTTCTTTAACGAAACGGTAACCATTAATATTTTGCTGTATTATTATTGGTTAAACTGTTTAGTTAAATATTAAATTATATTTTAAGAGAGAATATATGTGCAGCATATATATATGTATAATGGAGTTTCTTAAATATTGCTATTTTAGCTAAAACATCTAATAATTTGAAATAAAGGAAGTATAAAATATATGTTTCCTAGATTCGTTTTTGTTATATATATAGGAACTATATTAGGTGTTTAGAACTAGAAATGTGGATTTCAAGTGAAAATGTGGGTTGTTCTTTTTTTATTGATTTAATATGAATGAGGTCAAATTAATAAAAAAGAAAGATTTGTTTCAAGAAAGTGTGTAGTTTTTTGTTTTTGTTAAAAAGATTTTTTGACTGATTGGTTTTGAATTTTGGTTATTTCAACTACCACATAGGGGACACAACAATTAATTGTTTCATTAATTTATTAGTTTATAGGTTCGAATTCGCACGTGTTTTTAATGATGTGCAAGGGAGGGGAGAGGGGGGGAGAACTACTATGGTTTAACCCTGGGTCTTCGGTTCGGGTTAAATGGTTCAGATCGGAATTAACCAATTAATTCGGGTTTGGAAACCGACAAATTGATTGACGAAACCTAACGGAATGAAAATTATCTGGAATCGGTTTTCGGGTCGGTTCGGTTCGGACTGTAAAAATCGATTATACCGATTAGTATCAAAATTAGACATTTCAAATTTTAGTTTCGCGATTCATTAATCATTGCTCTCATTTTTCCTCTCATTTTTCAAATCCCAGAAAGCTTGTTCTTAGTTTCTTCTCCTAATCTTCTTGATTCAAACCCTCCATAGGCATCAAATCTTCATCATTTCATCATCTTATCACTTATTCTTCTTTATCTACGAAAAACACGAAAACCCTAGATCTATCCTTCATTCTTCTTCGATCTCTTCTCTTTCGCTCTTCATCAATCGCTTCTCTTCTTCTTTCTCTTCTTCTTCATCAAATTGGTGAAGAAAACAAGCAAGACTACTTCATCTGTCACCATACCCTCCACAGCCGTTGCCGTTTCCGCCTTTGCTGCTGTCGCCATTTTGGCCATAGCCACCGTCGCCGTTTCCGCCATCGCCATCATCGCCGTTGCCGCCAACCAGTCATTATTGCCCTTGGTCATCGAAAACCCTAATGTTATTGGGTTTGGGTTTGTAAAATTGTGTAATGAATTGGGCTCTGTAATTTTAATTTTTTTTTAAATGGGCTTATTATTTGTTTTAAATTGGTTTGTAAGTAATAAAAAATCATTATTATTTATTTTGGTCTAAATCGGTTTAAATTAACCTAATTATAAAATAATCGGTTTATTTTGGAATTGATTTTAAATCCAACTACCGAACCAAAAAATCCGAGTTCCAAACCAAACCGAACCAAATTTTTATTCGGTTCAATTCGACAAAAATTTAAAAAACCCAAAAGTCCAAATAAACCGACCCGTTTAATCCGATACAACTGTATGCCCAGGGCTAAGAAGTACTAATGAATAGAGAAGATTTTAGGTAAATAAATAAGAGATCAAATGATAATAGTTGCAGAGTTTTGCAGTGATTTTCTCCCTTGTTTATTATGTCTTTTTTTTTTTCCTTAATCTTCAAAATTATTATAAATTTTTAGCTGAATTTTTTTATGAGAAGTATCTGATTTTTTATGGAAGTCCCTCTTGTTCTAGATTTCAAATGGGCTATTCACAGATATTTGAATCTATTTAATGACTTCTTCAAAAATACAGTCTGGTTCTATGTTATTTAATGGTAATTTTGCCAAGAAAACATTGATTTTGTTACAAATTATCAAAAAAGCCTCAACTTGTTGGTTAGCTAAAAAATACACTAACTAATTTTGACTTTCGAACAAATTAATACAACTTTCATTGACTTGCTAAAATGGCACACCGTTAGTTGAGTTACCGATTTTCTTTGACTGGCGTTTAAGATGGACGTTAAGTTAAACAACGTCCTTTTAGTGTGAGACTAAAACATCGGGAATTCGGCTAAAAAACACTGAACTTGTCAGGAATTACCAAAAAGCCCCAATTTTTTGACTGGCCAAAAAAAGCACAAACTATTTTTGACTTTCGAATAAATTAACATAAATTTCATTGACTTGCCAAAATAGCACACTGTTAGCTGAGTTAACAATTTTTCTTTGACTGACGTTTAATGTTTTAAACAATGGTCGTTAAGTTAAATGACGTCGTTTTAGTGTGAGATTAAAACATAGAAACCTGAATCATATCGAACCAAACCCTAATTTCTCAAAATCCCAAATCGATTTATGATGTAATCCTTGGAATCTACCTAGGGTTTACGTTTCTTGGTTTCAAGGCCTACTGCTTGAATGATACGATGAAACGATGGTAGAGATGGAGATGAAGTTTTAATGTTGAATCCACAACAACACACAATTGAACCAACTTGAATCGACAAGCAAATTCCGTCGCAAACACACAAGACACTTAGTGAATCCACACTAAAACTCAAATGCAAACAGAATTCAAAGACTACACACTCTGAATGAAAAACAAGCGATAAACCTTAACTGAATAATTCTTACATTTATGGGTGAATGTTACAAAGAGCGAATATGAGCTTATATAGGCTCTTCTACTACATGTAGTGATTCTAAAATAGTAAACAAATCACAAACAATAAAGGAATAGAGCCGTTGGACATTAAAGGGTGATCCATGGCCGAAATAGGAAAGTCTTGATTCTCTTGAGTCTTGATAGCTTGGACGAGTAATGGTGTTGTCTAGGGACATCCTGACTCACTAATCTAGCTTTAGAAGTGATATAAAGGTTTATGATGCCTCAGGTCTATCAAATAAACCTTTTTGCACGTTGTAGTACAAAATGTATCGAATCCACGGAGACTAAGGACTACACACTAGAGATGCAAGATTCTAAACTAATCTAGAGCAAATAAAAAAATTGGTTTTGTAAGGAAATAATGAAAAGAAGTTAAAAGCAAAGAGAAAAATAAACAAGAAGAAAGACATTGGATCATGGGTTCTACAATCAAATGAATGGATTAACAATCAAACAATGATGAAATAGATTGCATTAAGCACCATCTTAGATCATGAAATTCACAATTATGACTAATCCACTCTCATGGCATTAATCACTTCACTAATCATGCAATTATCAATAACTTTCGTTAGCAATTAACATATCAATGAGCATTGTGGAAACAACTCTAATTAGATCACTAAACACCCTAATCAACTACTCTTGTAGGCTAGGAATGTAAAGCTCATAAAAAGATTCATTCAAACATTTCATCAAACATCTTATGAGCATGAAAATGCTTAAGCTCTAAATGAACATGATCAAGGCTAATATATCATTAAGAACATCCTAATATGAAAGATCTAACAACAATCAACCTAAACAATCAACATCTAACCATCAATTCATCCTACTTTAGCAAAATCATGATCCAATTAAAAGACTAACAACCTAAGAGAAGAAATAAGAAAAAGAGAAAGAGATAAACATGGATTTACAAAGATAGAAATGAAGAAATCTTTATTAGAGTGGCATATATTAAAAAAATCAATCCAAATCAACCATAACAGAGTTTGGAAATCACCCAACTCTCAGCAAAAGAAAACTTTCCGGTTTCTGAGAGTTAAGACAAGTATTTATAGGAGAAGGAGAAAATCGGATTCGTCATCGGTCATGCTTGGTCGATGAGAATGATCGATACGCACAGAGACTTTCATCGGTCATGCTTGATCGATGAAGTTGTCCATGTAATCTCCCAGGTGAAGTTTTCGAAGTCCATCGGTGTGTCTTGGCCGATGGTAATGACCGATGTGCACTAATTCAGTCATAACTCTTTGACGCCTCATCAAAATGACTTGAAACCACCTCCATTGGGAAGCTAACTCAAATTCCTAGATGTTCCATCAAGGGTTTTGGAACTTATTTATTCCCTCATCCAAGCTCCAAGCTTCCATATATCTAAAATTACTCAAAATACTATATAAATGCATGACAATGAAGCTATATGATCCTAAAATACAAAACATGACAAAGATGCATATTTACAACTCCAATGATGCAAAAAATGTATGAAACAATAACTAAAATGATGCTTTAAAAGACCTAAAATTAGTAGATATCAAGAAGGCGTCCAAAGTGATCAGAATATGACCGTTCTGATTTGATATCAATTAGCTCCAAGAAGGATAAGTTATGGTCCATCGGGTTCTTGTGTGGGAAGATGGAGCTAAGTTTGTGTGGGACACTTTCTAGCAGCTTTAGAGTATCTACAGGCTACCATATATGACTTTGGGTCGTGCACAAGGGAAATAAATGACAGATTTCTTTACTTGGCTCAAGTTTGTCAAGTATCAATAGTACATCAACGGGTCCGTCAGCGGGTACATCAGTTCTGGTACTGAGATGTGTATCAGTCAGCTTGTGAATCAATATTGGTATTGATTCTTATATCAATTTGTGAATTTTCTCTCGAAATCGAACTAAACCTAGAATCTTTGAAGCTTCGATTGAAGCTTATTCTTGTTTGAATTCTGTAAGATGAGTTTGAATAGTAAACTTCAATCGAAACTTCAAAGATTCTAGGTTTGGTTTGATTTTGAGAGAAATTTTCCAAATTGATTTGGAGATTTTGAGAAATTAGGGTTTGGTTCGATTTGATTCAATTTAGATGTTTTAATCTCACATCAAAACAACGTTGTTTAACTTAACAATGTGTCATTTTGGCAAGTCAATGAAAATTATGTTAATTTATTCGAAAGTCAAAAATAGTTTGTGCCTTGGCAAGCCAAAAAATTGGGGTTTTTTGGCAATTTCTGACAAGTTCAGTGTTTTCTTGGCCGAATTCCCGATGTTTTAATCTCACACCAAAACGATATCGTTTAACTTAACGACTATCTTAAACGTCAATCAAAGAAAATCATTAACTCAACTAACGGTATGCCATTTTGGCAAGTCAATGAAAATTGTGTTAAAGAAAATCATTAACTCAAAAATATGGGATTTTTTTGGTAATTCCTGACAAATTCAATGTTTTTTGGGCTAAATTCCTCTTATTTAGTTGTATCCTTTTATTTTATCCGCAAGGTCCAAGTTTTATTTTTCTCTTTTTGATAATGTGGACTCATTTCAAGAACAAAGAAACAAACGATTGCAAAAAAATAAAATGGATGAGCAGATTACTTGTCATTAGCCCTATAAAACTCAGACTTACTCAACAAAAGAAAAAAAAAGAGTGAAAAAATTTGAAAGTCAATAGTAACTTCTGTTCTATAAAAGCAAGGTTTTATCGGCATTGATCAAACGGGTATTTTCTTCAAACCAGCAGCGATCGGCATGCCTAAGAAGCCAACAAATATACTGAAGAACCATTGAATTATTGTGAGAGGTGTAGTGCTAGCAAATGTGCCCAAGAGCTCGATGATTATAATCTGAAAAAAAACTGTTGCACCAATAACAACCACAAAGACATAGTTGTCGAGTATGCCTTTGAAAACATCGATCTCCTCCATTTCTCGAGAGCTTATCTCATTAAAGACCTGAATCATTAAGAACATAGTAGTCATATCACAAAGTATCATAGAAGATGTCATAGCTGAGAGATTCGGAACCCCATAAAACATTTTACATTTGAGAATCTATGTTAAAACAAATAAACAAATGGAAAATTTTATCTAAATTTTCAACTAATTTCATTTACATGTCTTATAAAGAAATATATATATATATATATATATATATATATCATATTTTAGTTATATCTTGTAAAATATTTAATATTTATACAAGCATTATAATTGAAAAAATAGTAGTCCACAAAAGTGGGGTGCCAATGAAAATGTTCCAAATGGGTCTTACTTAATTTAATACTCCGTATCTAAGATGCAAGAGTGTTCTTACTTATGATAGGTTTTTTTTTTTTGAAGTATAGTTTTAAGAATTTACCTGGCAGAAGACAAAGCAGTTGAAGATGAGTGTGTTCAATACAAGAGTGGAATCAGAACCAACAAGACCAAACATGGACTTCCCTTTGGCTTGTAGAATCCAAATGATAACGAATTGATACACTGCTTGTCCTAAGATGTTCCTCCACATTGCATTGGTAATGAAGTTCCCTCTTCTTCCAACTGGCATACGTTTCATTAGCTCATTGTTTGGAGGCTCTGTAGCTAAAGCAAGAGCTCCAAGTGTATCCATTATCATGTTGACCCAAAGTAGTTGAACAGCAGTTAAAGGAGCACTTCCTGTGAATACAAAAACAATTTAAACATCGAAACTTTAATATAATTGAATCATAGTTAATTCCTTTAACTTACCAGTCAAGCAAGCTGAAGAGAAGTTAACAATGAGTGCAACAACGTTAACTGTTAGCTGAAACTGTACAAATTTCTGAATGTTAATGTAAACCGAACGTCCCCATTTCGCAACTGTGACGATTGTACTGAAATTATCGTCGAGAATGATGACATCTGCGCTCTCTTTAGCTACCTAAATTAGGTTTAGAAAAAGGTTGAGTCCTTTGCATTATACAGTAACATTTTAGATGCATGTTAGTAACATTAAAAAGTTTCAATATGAATAACTATACTTACTTCAGTACCAGCAATGCCCATTGCTAATCCTATATCAGCTTCATGTAGTGCTGGTGCATCATTTGTCCCATCACCAGTCACAGCAACAACTTCATCAAAAGTTGTCCTTAAGTGCTTGACAAGTGTATGCTTGTCCATAGGCGAAGAACGAGCCATCACCTATTGAGAAAAATGTAAGTTCTTGTTAAAAATGAAGGCAAAAAAACTATTGAGATAAATCAAGAAACAGTTTGACCTGAATCTTGGGAATGAGTTCAAGCAACTCTTCTTGATTCTTCTCTCGGAAAACAGGACCTTCAATGGCTATACCATCATCAGTAAGAATTCCACATTCTCTAGCGATAGCCTTTGCGGTGTTAATGTTATCTCCCGTAACCATTCTCACCATAATACCAGCGCGACGACAAACTTCCACGGACTCTCTAACTCCAGGACGAACAGGATCTTTGATACCAACAATTCCTATGCAAGTAAAACCTGAAGCTGCAATACTTTCGTCCGCGGAAAACCCGTTTTCGATATCCATATAGGCGAGGCAAAGAGTACGAAGAGCTTCATTCGCAAAATCGTTGATTGTAACATTCAAATATTTGCTAGATTCTTCATCAAGCGTAACTACTTCGCCGCTCGAGTTGATAACTTTATCGCAAGCAGCTAAAACTATCTCAGAAGCTCCTTTCGTATGAGCGCGAATACGTCCACCTTCAGGTAGCTCAATGACTACTCCCATTCTTTTCTTTGTTGAGTTAAAAGGCTCAACTTTGATAACTTTGTTAGATTCTCTTTCTTCTTGAAACTTACCTCCAAGAGATAGACCTAATTCCAATATAGCTGTCTCTGTTGGTGTCCCTAATATCTCTGTCTTGCCATGTTTATTCACAACAACTTCGCCTCCGGTATTATTAAAAATCGACTGGAGAAGTAGTTTCAAGGCAGCTTCAGGGATCTCAGACTGTAACCTAGACCCATCTTTGCTTCCAACATCTTGAACACTCATACAAATGCAAGACTTCACAACTGTCATATGATTAGTTGTTAACGTACCAGTCTTGTCACTACATATAGTAGTTGCAGATCCCATTGTCTCACAAGCTGCTAAATGACGAACAAGAGCTTTATCGTTCATCATTTTCTTCATCGCGAACGCGAGACTAAGCGTTACAGCTAATGGTAAACCTTCAGGAACCGCAACCACAACAATTGTGACAGCAATAGCAAAATATTCCAAAAGCTCTAACGCTTCATCACCAGACCATATCCAATGAGTGCTCAATGAAAGCTTCCTCATAAACATTCCTTGTACCAAAACAGCAAAGGTAACAATAGCGAAGAAAAGACCTATTTTACCAATGATTGTTGCAACTCCATTAAGTTTCACTTGCAATGGGGTTTCGTCATCGCCTCCTTCACTAAGAGTTGCCATTAGTTTCCCCCATTGAGTTCTCATCCCAACTGTTGTAACCATCATTTTGAAAGACCCATCTTGAACTTTGGTTCCAGAGAGAAGAAAAGGGTTTTGTGCATTCACCATAACTGGCTCACTCTCACCAGTCAAACTCGATTCATCGATAACAACCGAGAACCCTGAGAGGAAAAGACCATCAGCAGGAACTTGATCTCCAATAGCAAGATGAACAATATCACCAGGGAGCAAATCATATATAGACAGTTTCTGTCTAAACCCGTTTCGCGTGACTTGCACTGTAATCTTCTTCTTCTCTTTATCTAAATCTCGGAACTGTAGAGATTGTCTATAATCACTTGTAGCTGTCACAAACACAACCAAAAGGACACTAGCAACAATGCCAAGACCATCATGTGAGCCTTGAGGCCACCCTTCAGTTGCAATCCCAACTATTAAAGAGACGAAAGCGCAAACGCCAAGAATCATAAGTGTCATGTCTTGAAGTGCTTCCCAAACATATACCCAAAAACTTCTTAGTTCACTCTCTGCAAACTTGTTGATTCCAAAGAGCTCTTGTCTTTGGCTCAGTTGTTCAGATTCATTTGTTGAGAGACCAGCCGTTGGACATGCTTTGAGCTTGCCTGAAAGCCCATCGACTCCACCATGGAACTTGAGCTTCTTCACATCATGACCTTCCACTATTGATCCTAACTCATCTGCACAAATGTCAAAACCTGCTGCTTTTACTTCTTCAGGCACCTTGTAATCACTTGGAGAAACACCTGAAAAAAAATTATCCATTACAAAAAATGCAAAAAAAAAAAAACTCATCTGAAATGGCAATAAGATTTTCCTCACCAGAGATAAATTGGAATGCGGCTTTTGACACGAGAACTGCGATCCTTAATTTCTCCTGTATATGTAGACGTTTTCAAATAAATTTGGAGGGGAAATAAAAAGATTCCTGAAATAGAAAAAGCTATATACTACTCTCAAGTTACATGCTTAATCTGAATTCTGAAACATCCCAACAATCAGAATGCAAACACAAACCGATTTAAATATATATATTTATCAACATAAGTAACGCTAATATATACTATTTTGATATTTAATTTATTTGATATTTTTGATTATTTTGAATTATTTTTCTTTTGATATATTATATTTTTTGAAAATTTAAATAATGTTTTTCAAAGGAAAAATAAATTTCTTAAAATGTGCACTTTTAACTAAAATATCATATATTTCGAAACAGAGGATGTAAACGTTAATATCTGACTTTCCCATGAAAACTATTCGGATAAAAAAGACTTAGAAACTTTTTTTTTGATAAAGAAGTTTATTTTCTTTTTTTTTGTAAGAAAGAGAGACCTGGTTGGTGCGACGCATGGCAGCGGCTTCGTAACGTTTGGAGAGATTTGCAGTGAAGCGAAATCGGCGTTTCGGATTCTTGACAACACCGCAGAGATTTCGCCATTTTTCGAGCACTTCCTCCGACGAATGCTTCGCCTTAACGTCGAAGTTTTCATTAAGGTAACTCTCCATTTGTCCTTTGCAGCTTCTATGGCTGTTTTGTTTATTTTTTTGCTCTCTACTCTCTTTGGATTATTATTATTATTATTTATTTTTATTGTTTATTAAGAGAAATGTGGGAGAAAAAGAAGAGCCTAAGAATCGCAAACTTAAATGGAGGAAGAAGACGAAAGCGAGTTTTAAGATCTGAGCTTTTTATTTTAAGCTTTTTGAGAATTGACCGAGTCCTTCATTTCATGAACTCACCTATCTCAATCAAAACCAAATATTCGACTATTAATTAATTTATAGTAACAAGCATGTCATTTCAAAAAACAAACTCACTAACATGCAGATTACACTATGCGTTTATACTATTATTATTTTTATTTTTTTGTATGTTCATGTTAACAATAATATATGACAGGATTCGTGAAGGGAAGTGGCGGGTAAATAAGTAGTTTTATTCGTTAAAAGAATTCATAATTTAATCATTAATATATTATTATTTCAATCAAAGCTGTACCCTTTAACCAAAAAAATCAAAGCTAAATAAAATTAAAATATATATATATATATATTGTCGCAAAATCCATCGCTGGGTTTCGTGCACTTGAAAACTGAATGCGTTGCAGTCTTGCAGATAGTAAACAAAGCAAGTGGGAATTATGAACAAAATGTGGTTAAAACCCACGAAAAGAATCATGAGATAGAAACAAAAAATATGGTACAGTTAAGTTGAATCCAAACAAAGAAAATCTATGTCATGTTTTTAACTATTCTTGTGAGAAGAAAGAAATAAATAAAAATATTTCCTAGAAATCAGAGCGAATACTTTTGTTGCTTGGAGAAAAATGGTCTATGGTCATGAGCAACAAATAAAATTGTACACTATAGTTTGGTGTATTGCGAGTCGAAATTTTCGTCATACATGTGTTTATGATGATTCTGTGTATTCGATAATAAACATTATATTTAGAAAATTTATCAAAAAGAACATTATTTATAATTGTTTGAAATTTCTACTAATGATAGAATTGTCATATAAAATGAGGAAAAAATATCTTGAACCGGCTGGAGAAAAGAAAAACAAAATTCTTCTCAAACTTTTTAATGCCCACAATCATAGAGTGTATTAAAAAGTTATTCTATGTTATTCTATTTTCAGTATTTTGTAGATTCGGGTTCGGATTCTATGTTCATAAAGTTTTATATATTTAGTGTTTCTCTTTTGGTTTAAAATGTTCAATCACTTTCTAATTATGTGATATCATATTATTCAAATGTAGATTGTAGTTTTTTATACATATATAAAATTTATACATATTATTAACAAATATAAATTTGCATTAGATAAATGTCATTGCTAAAAACATTTTAGCAATTACATCAAATGTCATTGCTAAAAAACATTTTAAAGAACAAATCTACACCTTTCATGAAGGGTAATAGAGTCCAATATAATCTCAAATCTAAAACTGTTCTCCTCTCCTAAAATCAATAAAATAATCTTATCAAACCCAATAAATCTGTTTTTTCAATTTTATAAAAAAAACTTAGCAAAATAATCAAAAATATTCTACTCTCTCACGACAATACCTACAATCATTAATAGCTAAAACTCATTAATAAATATGATTAATTACAAAAATAGATTTAAAAAAAAATTATTTCAAATGGAGATCCCTACCCGTTCAGAAATTCTTTCTAGAAACTTTGTTTGAAAATAAATTTTCAAAAAATTCATTTTAGATAATTGCCCTAAATATAATTAGCTTTATCAATTATAAAAACGCAAAGAGATGTAGACTAAATGAGTAACAGCAATATAAATATTTGGATATACCGGTTACCAAACTCAATAAATCTTTTTTCAAATACAAAAATATGTTAACAAAATTATCAAAAAAAATATTTCCACCCTCCTATTATGTGAGTTATCTAGTTTTTATATAAGTGAAAGCATTAAATAGCTAATGGAACCAAATAAAGATAATTTATTTTAACAACTAATAACTAATCGTTACCAACTTACCGACGATACAGATGTGGAGAGAACAGATACATAGATTGACGAATGAGTAACACCAATATAGATATTTGGATAAAACCCGCTAACCAAACTCAATAAAAAAAAATTTCAATTAATAAAAAGAATTTAAGAAAATTATCAAAACAAATTTACTTCCTCACATTTTGTAGTTTTTTTTCTTAGTCAATCCATATTGTATAGTTTTACACTTTTGTCTTTTACTGAAGTCAAAAGCATGACATACGAAATAGTTCATGGAAAACAAAAATATTTGTTTTTTCAACAACTAAAGGATTCATAAATAACTAAGCGTGATCAACTTACCCACGATAGAGACATGGGGAGAGATTAACAAATGACAACAACAATAGAATTTGGAAATTTAAAATTTTTTATCATGCATTAGAAAAGTTTATATATTTTACCAGAAATGTATGATTATGGATAATAATAATAATATAATAACCGTTTCCTCCCTTTAGAAAAAATGATATATTATTCTTGCAATATAAATTAAAATTAACACAAATACACTGATATGCATCCAGAAAACAAATAAAGAGTTGAACTTTTATTAATTTTTACAGCTAAATAAAAAGGAAAAATATCGTATTTCAAATAAATATTTACCTAATTTTTCTTTATAAATTTGACACTTCTCCTCCAAGACTCAACATATCACAAATCAAACAAAACCAAACAAACAAACAAAAAGGAAAAGAAGGATCAAGTAAAAGAAATAATGTCAAAGATGTTATATAATAATTATTTCAGATCTTTAGAAAACAATTCTATAATGATATATTTCAATGATTTCATTCTTGCAATATAAATTAAAAATCGAAGTGTTGAATTTATATCTATTTTTACAGCTAAATAAAGAGGAAAATATCATATTCCAATTATGTTCTTACCTAATTTTTCCTTAAAAATTTGACTCTTCCCCTGCAACACTCTATACCTCACAAGCCAAACCAAACAAACAAGAAAACAAAAACAAAAAAGAGAAAAGAAGGATTAAGAAGAAAAAACTATGTCAAAGATTAACATCCTAATCGCCGCTGCTGTTTTACTTAGCTTCATGGTTATTACTTCAGTGGCTCGTCCCGACTCAACTCTCCAGAGCAAATCTACGGTGAATATTCATTTCTCTTAGTTTTGATCTTTGTTTCTAATCATTTCACATACAATTACTATATGTTCTTCACAGTGGCCGGAGAAAACTAGCATCTAACAACATCGGTTTATGACTTTTTCTAAATTAGAGATGGACTGATGGAGAAGGATATATTTGAATTAATATAATATATTCTTCTTAATTGTATGAAGGAGATGGAGAAGAAGTGTGAAACGGATGAGTGTTTGATGAAAACAACATCGGAGGCTCACCTTGATTACATATATACCCAAAACTCTCCTCCGAAACTGCATGCAGTAAAAATTACTCTCTAATTAATATTCAACTTTCAATATTTTTTTCTTTTCAACCTTCAATATTCATTCTCTTCATTTTTTCTATTTGTTATAAAACATGTATTATGCGGATCTAGCGAGAATCTATTACAATCTTTTCTAATAAACCAAGACTTTCATTTAATTTATATCATTTGGTAACCCATACAAATTAAATAAAATGATCATGAAATTTAGGTAAGCTTTTGAGAAAATATATTGAAACTTTTTTTTTTTTTTGAAACTTAATAAATTTATTTCAATTTTTTTTAAGGAGATGGAGAAGTGTGAAACAGATGAATGTTTGATGAAAACGACATCGGAGGCTCACCTTGATTACATCTATACCCAAAACCCTCCTCGGAAACCACATGCAGTTAAAGTTAATACTCCTCTTAGCTTTACGTAATATTTCAGAAATTCAATATTTCAAAAAATAATCAAAATATTGCAAAAAATCTTTCTAGTTTTACAAATCTAGGATTAACATTTAAATTTTAGAGTAACATAGAAACTTGCATCAATTGTGAGTGTATTTCCGGATTTTTTAACAAACCTTATTTTTTTTTTTTTTGGGGCAAATGATTTTTTAACAAACCAAGATATCGATTTCCTCCAATTGATAAACCATAATTTAACAACAACAAAAATCAATTGCTATTTGCTAAACCATACTACAAAGTAAATTAAATGTTCATGAAACCGTGTGAATTTTTGACGTAAATAAATTGGAAATTAACAAATTTATTTCAATTGTTTGAAGGCAATGGAGAAGAAGTGTGAAACAGATGAATGTTTAATCAAAGCGACGTCCGATGCTCATCTCGACTACATTTACACTCAGAGGTCTCCTCTGAAGCCACATGCAGTTAAAGTCAACCCTTGATTATATTAAACTCCTCAAATATTGTGTTGTGACGTCAATCTTAATGAATGTTCTACTTACCAATAAAGACTTAATTAATCAACATAGAAAAAAGATTATGTAAGGAGTATTTATAGATGGTGTCACTGAGCGGAAAGCTTATTGGTTTATGTTAGTGCTGTCGTTTGATTGAATAAAAAAAAACTAGATGATCACCTTTCAATTTAAAAATACCTTTAATATATAAATTTAAATGATATTTGGAAAATAATTGTCTTTAGTGAAATAGTGAAACTTCACATTTTTAAGTCATTTATGTCAGAATTTTTAGGGGTCACATAGTAAAAATGTCTAAAAATGTGGAGTATCAAAATGTGGAGTATCCCTGGTTAACAATTGAGTTTTTAGTGGTCAGAGACACTCCATATTTTTTAGACATTTTCACTGTGTAGAACATATGTTATTTATGTATTGTTGATTGATTCAACACTCACAGCAGCATCTTAAAGATACTGTGTTTATATTTTGAATCTTTCTTCACAAAGTTCTCTAAAAAAAAATATTGAAATGTGCGAACAACCTGAAATCCCACTTCTGTCTGGTAATAACTTCTTCATGTAATACTTTGAACATTCTTGAAACCCACATCTCACAAACCAGTATGCGGTTCTTGTTGGAGGTGGATCCCACCTCAACTTGGGCTTTGCTAACAAAGGCTGGAAACTCTTGTATTGGGCCTCAGAGGCCCAAGACCAAAACTCAATAGCAAGAAGATCGAAGATCGCGACCTCGACCTGATCCACGCCGAAGATCGAGCGAGCTGTTAAACACGTGGGCGGAGATCACAGCACCTAAGCAACGGACCAAGTGGAAGACTAGGGCTGCAGAATTTACTATATAAGGGAAGGAGTTTGATAAACGGATTTTGCAATCCAAAAAGGTTATTAAATAACCTTAATGCTATAAAGCATATAAGGGTATCGATCCACAAAGAAATTAGAACAACACACTATAATTATGATTATGACTTTAATCTAAGCAAACATGTATTTCATTGATTTGTATCTCTAAGTTCTAAAACAAATAAGTAACAAAAAGCTTAAAAATATTTTGGTAAATAAGATGAAAAAAAGTGAACTGTAAAGGTTGAGTAGAGATTCAAAACAAGTGATAAATGATTATGGAGTATTAGTTATTTCATTGTCATATTGACCTTACACTTAAGAACCTTATATAAATGCTATCCACTCTCATGATATAGCATCTTCTCTAATCACTTAATAATCATCAACTATCGTTGGCTTCAAGTGATCAAAGAACATTAATAACAAGTCTAAACAGTCATTTAACAACTTAATCAACTATCATCATAGGCTAAGTGAGCTAAACACTTAATAAATCTGGCCCGATATTTCATCAAACACTTGGTGGGCATTGATGAGCCTAAGTCTAAATCAACATGATCAAGGTTAATCTAGAAATCATAACATCTATTAAGTAAGGATATAACATAATATATTCCTAAACTCCATAAATCATTCATCAATCATCCTAATCTACTCAATCCATGAGCTTTAATGGACTACTCACAAATAGACATGAAACCACAAAGCAAAGCTTGGTTAATCATGATAGAATGTGAATAGAGTAAAAATGATTTAAAAAGATATCAAAGATTAAAACTTAAAAGAGATTGATTCATAAAAATTTTCTTAAGAAAATCTAAAAGTTGCTACTTAGATCTTTTCTCAAAAATAAAACACAAGATCATTTTCTAATTAAGTTTTTTCACATTTTATAGTTCACAAACTCGGACTTGTTTAATTCTAATAAATTCTGGTTTAGGTCCGGTTAAGAAAAATTGATTGAGCTTCCGGACCGTCCCATCGGTCTTGCTTATGAGAATGATCGATGGAGCTATCGATCACGCCTGTCCGATGAAACTGTCCATGTAATCCCCTGGGATAAATCCATCGATCTGTCTTCGCCGATGAAAGTGGTCGATATGCACGAGAGGCTTCATCGGTCTGTCCTGACCGATGGAACTGGTCGATACGCACATGAAAAATGCCAAACTTCATCTTTTGATCCTTTTGCTCTTGGTATTGATTCCTTAGCTCCACTCCTTGTCAAAACCTACAAAAGAGATATGCAAATGCAATATATGCTATACTATGCACCTAAAATCAAATATGCCATGCAAATCCAAGGAAAATGAAACCAAAATCATGCTTTAAAACCTATGAAAACACAACATATCAGAGCTCGTAAAAGAGAAAGGGACTTACAATCAAAACAAAATACAATACATTTATTTACTTAGCTCTCGCTTTACAATCTCTTTGTAACCTGACTTCAGTTCGGAAAATCAATATAATCCTTCATTTTCCTCTTTTCTCCGTTTACAAATCTAAACACTTACTCTTTTATTTCTTTACTTGATTACCTTAGCCCTAAATAGCTAAGGGTGAGTTTTAGAGCTCAGAGTTCTCGTTGTCAACAGGAAAAGCATCTCAAGTCATTGTTATAAAAAAAGTTTAACATTGAGGATTCCATGTTTTATAAAAGAAGTTTAACATTGAGGATTCCATGTTTTGGTTCAATAAAGTGTATCTACTGATTTTACTAATAATCTTTTCTTTTGTTATTTTTCAATAACAGTTCTAACCATTTTTATTTAGAAAATTTTCATATTGTAAAATGATATTCCCTACATAATGTCATTGTAGAAAAATGATCGAATTGGCAACTTTATTTATCTATATAAACAAAAAATAAATTGGAGACAATAGTATTTTAAACTTTGAAAGTGTCATATCTAACACTTTAAACTGAGAAAATATTCCACTAACACTTTAAAATTTCAAATTATTTTTATTAATATTTTAAATTTGGAAGATATCCCCGCATTTTCTCTTACATAAAATTCATTACAACATATTTACCAAAAAACTAAAAGAATTTTTTAAGATAATCAGACAAACAAATTAGACAGACAAAATAGCTTCATAGGAATTTTCAAAATTAAAATAATTATATCAACTACATATTTTCCAACTGATATTCAAAAATACATTAGAAATTGTTTGATGGATTACCAAAGAACTATTGTGTCGAGATATCCATAGAATTAAGATCCGTCACTACAAGAAAAAAGTTTTCAAAAATTCTGACGGTAATAAATTTTCAGTAATGAGGATAGCATCTTTTAGAGAAAGCAAGATAAGTGTCCATGGAGATGAAGAATTGGACAAGTGTTCCATAATGTCTCAATGTTGTGAGGGATAATCAGCCAGTATATAATATTTTGCAAAATTTATGTTTAAAATTTTTAAATTTAAATCCGGTTCTCTCCACAGTTCAAAGATAATAATTTAAACATATGTAAATTAAATTCCGATTATCGCCGGTTAAAATATAAGATTTTCGCCGGTTAAAACATAAAAATATGAAAACCAATGTAAATTGAAATCCAGCTATGGAAGAACGATTTAGAGATCGTTGATGAACAAGTCCAGATTACGAGCTGAAGATCCACCTGGCGCCAACGCCGCTCTTGCTGCTTGTTTCAGTTCCGCTGCTCTCCTCCTCATGTCTGCAGCGGCAGGACCCTCCGTCACAGCCTCAATGCACTTCTCTACCTCTGTTACCTTAAGCTCGCCGTCAACATCGTTTCTCATCCTTACTCCGATTTTAAACACATCAACCAACAACTGTGCATCAACCGGCTGATCTATCGTGTTTGGATACCCCACCGCAGGAACACCAGCTGCCACCGCCTCGGTCGTCGAGTTCCAACCACAGTGAGTGACGAAGCAAGAGACCGCCACGTGGCTCAATATCCTCTCTTGTGGACCCCACTCAATAACGATCCCTTGCCCTTCTTTAACCATTTCCTGCAAAACGTGGACGTTTTGGCCTTTCTCCTTTGGCCTAATCACCCAGAGAAATGGAACTCCTCTGTTTTTCAGCGCCGTTGCTATGCTCTCAACTAGATTCTCCGTTGACTTGAAAATGCTTCCGAAAGATATGTAAACAACGGAAGACCTAACTTGCTTGTCAAGCCACTCCATACAATAATCATCGGATTTCAACAAATCTAGATTTTTCCCATCTAGGGTTTTATCTTCATCAGCTCCCAAAAGAAATGGAGAAACCAAAGGACCAATCGGGATCACAGGTTTCAAATCTGACATCGATTCGATAATCTTTGGTTCAAGTTCATAAAACGAATTAACCAAAATCCATTTCACATACCTCAAGCAATCAATGAATTCCATCATTAGGGCATTCATATGACTTCCTGAAGAAGGCAACATCAAAGATGGGAGATCTCGGACTTCCAACAATGGTAAAGCTGGTAATTCAACCGTTTGATTCAGATCATCAAGATCGGGGAAAGAGTTAATCTTCATGTAGTAACGGTAATAAATAGAGAAAACTGCACAAGCTTCGACCCAGAGGATTGCACAAGGAATGTTATGAGAAGCGGCAACAGCTGGAACCCATGGAGTAAAAGGCACAGAGATTACGCAAGAGTATCTCTTTTCTTCAATTACTTTTGACAAGTTCTTGGCTCCGACATGTCTCAGTGACTCTATGAAACGTTCATAGTCGTCTCTTGGATCGTCTTTAGGTAGACCGTCGGAGAAGAAAGTGAGATCCACTGGGCTATGGCGTTCCTCGGAGTCGGTGGTGGTGGCAGCGGAGAGGAGGTCACGGGCTACCTCTGTGGTGGCAAGAGTGAAGCGGAGGTTTGGTCGTGCGAGATGTTTGGAGAGTTTGAGCATTGGATTGAGGTGCCCTTGGTATGGTAGTGCTACCATTAGAATATGTGTTTCTTGATCATCAAGACTTCCCATCGTTAATAATTATCTTTTATTAATGGTTTACAGGTAATTAGACTTGAGATTTGTATGAAATGTGAGTTCTAGTTTTAGTGGTTTATATAACAAGCCTTGGTTAACAATTGAGTTTTGCTTAATGAAGATATTAAGTGAGATTGTGGTAAGAAAATCTATCTACTGTAATTGCTGACCCAATAAATGGTTGTCATTACTCAATAATTTAGAAATAAATTGTAGATTCAAAATAAATTGTTGGCAAAAAAATATGTTACCAATTCTATTATATATGGTTATGGTCAAAATCCAGGTAATTATTTTACTAAAGTATCATACAATAATAGTGTGACACATCATATTTTCTTCTTTTTCTATTTACTGTATATATATTAGAATTATAAATTATTTAGTTTTCATTTTATTACATTTCTCTAAACTAGAACCAAACTAAACCGAAAATTCAGTTCTAAGACACATTTACAAAAGTATAGTGTATGCAAACAATGGCGTGCCTAATGAAGAAATAAAATAGGCAATTGCCTTAGACCCCATAATATTAAGTAGATTTTAGGACTTCTAATTTTTGTTTTTATATTAGTAGAATATGTATTTTAGTGTCATTTTCGAATTTAAAAGTATATTATATATATATATATATATAATACTGCTTTTTTGTAATATAAAATTGAAAATTTTGTATTTTTATAGATTAAGAATAGTGTACATTAAAAAGATAGTGTTAAAATACATTTTATAGCTTACAAATAGTATTAAATTCTATTTTTATAAATCAAAATAATTTTAATTATGTTTATTATAAAATAATATGATACATTTTAGTTCACCATATATTTTATCTCGAAATTATTTAAACAAATTTATTTTAAACTTTAACCCTATAAAACTATAGGCATGGCTCTTATGGAAATAAGTATGGTTTTCTATTATTCACAAATTTATAGAAAGTAAGAGTTGCGACTTGCCGCTTGCGGCATAAAAAAAGTTCAAATGTAGTGATGACTGTGTCACAACATTTGTCACAATGATCATCGAATGTAGGATCATAAAGGTGATCTAGTGCATGGCTTTTTCTGCTATATGCATTATATATAAATTTATATATGCATGGTTAAATCGTTTCATGTAAAAGTTTTAGAACTCAATTAGTGGGATTGTATTAGTCCAAGACCCTCAAGTTTTAAAGATTGTCAAGACTCTTGGTGAGTCGTCACTCGTCATAAGAACAAAATACACAGTAAAGCATACGATACATACATATGTTTTGCAGTTTTATTTCAGAACAGACAAGCTATAGAACCTATTATACAAGTATGATATAGATAGACATAGTTACGGATGTCTAAGCAGCGCAAGCGTTACAAGTGCAGCCCTCACCACAGGTGCAACCCTTAACGGCGGTTTGGGTCTTGGGACAGGAGCAAGGGTTGCAGCCACAGTGCTCTCCACAAGGACACGTGTTGCACACTTGATCCCCACTAGCTCTACACCTACATGACAAAACAAAGTTTTTAAGATCACAACACATATCAATCCTGGTCTGTATAGAGTACTAACCTGCAAGATTCGCCACCAGGACATGGACTAGGGCAGCCACAGCGATCGTTGCAGCTAGTGTCTGCGCTTCCTTTGCCTGTGTCTGCCATTTTATTTTCCTTTTAGTTTGTTTTTTTTTACTCCTCTACGTTACATATAGATAGATAATGATACTGAGCGGTGCAAGAGGAATACGTGGGCTTTATGTAGGGCAAAATGTGCCATGTGGCAGCTTCTCCTCTAACCCAAGTCGTGACGAAGCACCAAGAAGAGTTGGTGTTTGGTTTAGTAATAAGATGTAATTGCCAAATAAAAATTGAAACGAGTTTATATATTTGAAATACAACCAAATTTATTATAAGTCCAGGATCAAAATATTGCAAGAGTTTTTTTTGTTTTTTCTACGATGATTTTAAAAATAAAATTGCAAGTAGTCTTTTGTTTTTCGATCTCTTTCTCTTTCTCTTTAGCCGACCTCTGTTTTTCTTTCATAAAAACATAGCACTTCTCTAAAAATTGACCGCCGTTTCTTCACGAAACCACCACCATCTCTACTTGTCTTCTACCGCAGTTGTTTCTTTTAAAATCTAAATCGCTTTTCCTGTGTATATATATAGTGAGTCATGAGGTTTGTGCAAGGTAGCTATCCTTGTCGGAAACCTAAACCTTTTGAAGTAGTGGCGAACGCTGGTATATATTTTTCTTTATTTTAAAATAGTTTCGCATCATATCATATGATTCTTCATAGCTTGGCAAGAAATAACAGTGAACAAAACTCCACATCTTTTCTTTTATCAACACTTTTAAGAAAAGCTTTTTAGTTTCATTTTAAACATTCTGAAAACGGATACATACAATGTACACAAGGTTTTTTGGTTAGAATAAATTTTACATTCATTCAAAAGAAAAAAAAGGCTTAATAATTGAGGATACAATAATATATTTACAAAACATAAATTAGTTCATTTTGATCTATTAACTAATTATGATTAAATCAGCACAAAATTTATAGAACTATTCTAACATATTCTCTAAACATCACATTTACTCTCTCCATTTTAAATTATAAAAAAAATTGGCTAAAAACACACTTATTAAAAAAAAAATTCTTTAAACTAAAATCATCATTAGTTATTTTTCAACTTTAATTTATTGCTTTTCCTATCCTCAAAATAAAATAAAAACGCAACTTAAATGGCTATCTTAGATTATATTAAACTTTAGAAAAAAGTGCATAAATATTTTGCAAATATTTTTATTTAATGAAATAAACCATTTTTGCTAAAACCTTTTATAATTTGGAATGGAAAGAGTATTATCTAATTGTCAAATTTGAGATTCTATTTCAGTTTATAACTATATTCCAGCCAATATTAAATAATAATTGTAATAATTATACCAGATATTATAATCGCAATAATTATACCAGATATTATCTCCATTAAACATTGTCTCAAAAGACTATACTAACCACCTCACTTCCCAATAAAACAGTATGTCAATGTTTCATGAGTTGATAGCTGCATTAATTTGAAATTTCTAGAGTTTGAAGTTTGTTTCGACTATAAAAGTATATATTTTTATAATTATTAATATTACACCTTGTGGTAGATATGCTATCACTTGTGAGAACCGTTTGTTCTCGCCAACTTCATTACTACAAAAAGTATTTATACAAAAAGTGTAATATCAAAAAACAATATTAATGTATACTACCGTCGAAGCAAATCCAACTCCTAACGCTTCAAGTTAATGCAACTATCAACTCGGAAAACAGTAAATGACCAGTTTTCTTAAGAAATGAAGTGGTAGATATAGCATTTCAGATACTGATTGGTGTAGGCAATATCGGGTACAACAATTGAGACTATTATTTAATATTGTCTGGAATACAATCATAATGTTTCTGAATATATAAACAAAATTTTGGAAAATAGGTAATAAATGTGATTTTTCAGATAATATGCTACAATAGTTCTACAGATTTTGTACAGTTTTGGCTATAATATGCTACAATATTATTAGAGTAGAATATACGATACACCGCATGTTAATGTTTTCTTAATCATGTAACAAAGATTTATATTTATTATTTAATATCTTGTGACCAGTTTTTCACATAATTTATAAATTTATAGATTTTGTTTGTCTAATTTTTATAAAAATATTTTACTTATATGTAATTTTAACTTTGTTTAGTTATAAAATATTAATGGTGTTGGTTAGTTAGCTTATATATATATATATATATATATATATATATATATATATATATTAAATTTGTGTAAATAGTTTTTATGTTCAACTCTTCACCACTGTTCAACAGGTTAGCAAGATCCGAATATTTGATTATTATAATTTAAAAAATTTTAAAAATATAAAAATTTTATAGTAAATGTTATAATTATACACATAAAATTTTTTATATTTTTAAATATATCATATATTAGACTTCATCAACTATATAAAATTATTAATTTTTTTATTAAATTTGGTAGTTTACTGCCGACCTTAATTCACGGAAATTTTTTGATATATATATGTGGTCCAGTATGGGCTTATTCATGATGTCTGCTTATTAATGTGCTTAAAATTATATGTTCATATTCACTTTATGTCGGATTTACTTATACTTATTTTATAGTTCGTAGGTCATCGATTCGATTGATATCTCTATCAATATGAGATATTGAATACACACTTTTTCTTATTGACTGAGTTAATATATTTTCGTTTATAAAAATTTAAATCATAACTTATCTATTAAAAATCTAAAATTTTATTAATCGTATGTTTTATATAATAATTTAAAATAATTTAGAAATAATATCAAATAAAATGATAGGATAATCATAATTTATACTAATAAAGTCACAATATTAGATAAGAAAATGATTATAGAGAAATATTAGATAAAAAACAAATTATAGAGAATTAGTTAGTTAAGAGGTGTTTGGATGTAAGATTAAGATATAGTGTTTGGTAATAGGAGTCTTAAATTTGTACTTTATTTTTAATAATATAAAATAAAATTAGTTAATAGATCATAATTGATTAATTTCTGTTTTGTAGATACGTTATTACATTCTTAATTGTTAAGTTTTTTCTAGCGAATGTTGAGAAAAGATAAGAGGTGGGGGTTTTGTTCACTCAACACATCTCTTTGCAACCTATGGAGGATCATATGATGCGAAGCTATTTCAAAATAAAAAAATATAATCGAATTTACAGTTTAGTTCGGTTTGTTTGTTTGGTTTTGGTTATGATTAGTTTTCCCACTCCTATATGAAATGCTATACATATGTTTAGCGGAAAAATAATTGTCTTACACTAGTTTACCATATATTGCTAGATTAATCTATTATGTTAAAAGGAACAAATAATCCAAAGTTTTAAACTTTTAAAATGCAAATGAAAAAATAGCTTTTCATTGATTAATCCATATAATTAAGAATCATACTTATATTATTATCCATCGTTGACAAAATTAACAGACATGCTCTTCCTTCCTTGGCTTCTTCTTCTTGCTCATCTTACGTAACCTCTCTTCCTTAACTTGTTCTTTTCTTTTTCGCACTCTCAAAACATTCTGAGTTTTTATTTACATAAAATTAAGAGTTTATATCCATAGAACCTGTAGAATTAGCTAGACGCTCTCTTCTAATGTTATGTGAGATGCTCAATATGATTTTGTTTGGATTATTCAATTTTTTGGATTTTTTATTTAGAAATTAAAGTATACAAACAAACAAAAATTAGTATACAATTGAAGTTTGAATTTTTATTATATATATTTAATGTCGTTTATTTGTATTCATGTTTCCATTTAAACAGTTACCTATTTAATTTTTTAAGGAAATTATAAATTAATCAATATTAACTGATATATTTACTTATTTAATTATATTTTCGTTTTAACTAATTAATTTTTTTAAGAACGTATAAATAGAGTTGAAAATAAAATTTGTGAAGGATTTTGTCACAAAATTTATATATTTTTAAACTTTAAAAAAAGATATTATAGATTTGTTTGGTTATTATATAGATATTAGGATGAAAATTTCAGAGTACTTTTTGGCAGGAGTGATAATAGATCTAAATGCATTTTCATAGTAATAATATGTGATTTAAGGGAGAGGAGAGAGCTGATTTTATTTTTTAATTTCGATCCAAAACAAATTTAAAAACAGATGCAAGGTTGCAAAATGAAAAGAAACAAAAAAAAAAAAAAAAACAATACAAATAACGAATCATGCAATTGTGATATCACTAATGAACGACTCGATATTCTTAGTCGAGGATCCACCAGGCGCCATTGCCGATCTTGCAGCTTGCTTCAGCTCCATCACTCTCTTCCTCATATCCACGGCGGAAGGTCCCTCCGTCACAGCCTCAATGCATCTCTCTACCTCTTCAACCTTAAGCTCACCGTCGACGGCGTCATTCCGCATCCTTACACCAACTCCAAACACATCCACTAGCAATCTCGCATCAATAGGCTGATCCGTCCAGCTCGGATACGCCACCACCGGAACACCAGCCACCACCGTCTCGATCGTCGAGTTCCAGCCGCAGTGCGTCACAAAGCAAGAGATCGCCACGTGGCTCAATATCCTCTCTTGTGGACCCCACGCAATCACAACTCCTTGTCCTTTTTTCACCATTTCATGCAAAACGTCAACGTTTTGAGCCTTCTCCTTTGGCCTTATCACCCAGAGAAATGAAACTCCTTTGTTCTTCAGCGCCGTTGCTATGGTCTTGACCTGATTCTCCGACGACTCAAGCATGCTCCCGAAAGATATGTACACAACTGATGACCAAGCTTGCTTGTCAAGCCACTCCATACAGTCACCATCTGATTTCCACATATCAAGATTTCCTTCATCTAGGGTTTCATCTCCCAACAAAAGCGGAGAAACCAAAGGACCAACCGGAATAATTGGTTTTAAACCAGCCATCGACTCGATAATCTCCGATTCGAGTTCGTAGAAAGAATTGACCAAAACGCATTTCACATACCTCAAGCAATCAGCAAAGTCTGACATTAGTGTGTTGAAGTGAGCGCCACCAGAAGGTAAGAGAAACGACGGGAGATCTCGAACTTCCAACAATGGTAAAGATGGTAACTCCACTGTTTGGTTCAAATCTTCAAGATCAGGGAAAGAGTTTGTCTTCATGTAGTAACGGTAATAAACCGAGTAAGCTCCACAAGCTTGGATCCAAAGGATTGCACAAGGGATGTTATGAGCAGCCGCAACAGCTGGAACCCATGGAGTAAAAGGCACAGAGATGATGTAAGAATATCTCTTTTCTTCAATGATTTTGGACAAGTTCTTGGCTCCGACTTTTCTCAATGATTCCAAGAGAGTGTCGTTGGGTCTTGGATGGTCTTTGGGAAGACCATCGGAGAAGAAGGCAAGATCCACCGGACTACGTGGTTTGCCGTCGGTGGCAGCGGCGGAGAAGAGGTCACGGGCTGGCTCATTAGTGGCGAGGGTGAAGTGGAGGTTTGGTGATGATGAAGAGAGATGTTTGGCGAATTTGAGCATTGGGTTGATGTGACCTTGGAATGCTATTGAAACCATTAGGACATGAATTTCTTGACCCTCACAACTTCCCATGATTATTTCTTAATAATAATTTAGAGGTATTATTAGATTTTAGCGTTGAGTTTGTACTCTAGATGAAATGATGAGTTATGCTTAGTGGTGTTTATATATAACAATGGTTTTTTCATCATCTTCAAAGATAGATTTTTTGCTTAATGGAGATACTAAGGGTGATTTCAGTAAGAAAATCTATCAATAGTTATTGCTACCCAATCTAATGTTGCACAAAAAAGAAAGTTATTGCTACCCAATCAAAAGGTTGATTAAGAGATTCTAAAGTGTACATGTATGTTCTTTCTGACCAATTCTATTATAAATATGGTCATGGGTCAGTTACAAATCTTATCTTATTAAGTAAAATATTTTTGTATTTTGACACTTGACATGTTTATAATTATCATATTTTGATATGTGTCAAATTCTTTTAATCAGATTTTAATATCTGTCTCGTATTGTTTTCTTAATAAAGTACCCTCACAAAATTAAATAATAGTTATGAAAAACAAGAAAATTTAGAGTTGAAATACAATAACACAAAAAGTATTCAAATGCAAAAAATAGTATGTGAGATATATACAATTATAGTTTGGTCATTGACTCATTGATAAGATTTAAAGAACAAATAAGGAATAGGATATATAAAACATTGTTTAGGTGCATGCACCAAATCAAATGTTAATTTGCTAAATTGTACTGAAGTAAAAGTAATTAGTCAAAAATAAATTCACAATGTACGGAGCCAACAATAGTCCAAGCGCAGAGACTACAAACCATGACTAATGATATATAGTAGTTATATATAAATTTCATTTTAAAAATATACTACAAAATGATTTTTTTTTTGTCCGGCAAAGTTTTATTACGTGAATATTGTTAATATTCTACATCGACCATATAGAGAAATTAACACTAATATATAAAGGATATGGATCAATTTACTCATTGTCAGTTGGCTTTGAATTAGAAGCTCATATAATTTAACATAGTATCAAAGTCACGTTTGTTTATCTAAGTAGGGTGGCCCAAAAAAAGAGTTTATTATTGATCTTTAAGTGGGAATCGGTTTGAGATGGGCTAAAAGAATCATCATCTCAAGGGGGTGTGTTAATATCTCACATCGACTATATAGAGGGATTAGCACTAATATATAAGTAGTATGAACCAATTTACTTCTTGTTAATTAATTTTGAATTAGAAACCGATATAACTTAACAAATATGTCCGACATACAAGTATGAAGTAGCGGTGAAATGGAACTCAATATATGAATCTACCTCTAAAAATAAAAGACTGGAACTGAAAACCTCATAAGAGCTTTATCAGATGCAACGAAAGTAAAAGAGGCTTCAAGGAACACCAAGATCAAATGTTGATTATGGATTGATATTAATTGTGAAGTTGAGAGAGAAATAGGAGGTTGCACTTTGGCAACCTTGAATTCTATTACATTGATGTTTCATCACATATACTGTAAATATATGAATCTCCTTGCCAGAAAACCTAACTCTGTGGGCTGTAGATGGGCTGGAGACATATATTATATTGGCTTCTCATGAGTGATTAGAATATTAGTAGAAAGACAAATCAAAATCAAACTGGAAATTGAAAAGAGAATTGGAATAAAAGTTTTAGTTATTGATTTTCCTCTCGGCATTGCCAGTACAAGAAAAGAAAAAGTGAATTTAGAAAAGAGAAGATAGATGATCAAGTTATCAACCACAAGCTCTTCTTATACGATATAATCTGCACTAATGATATGTGTAAGTCAAGGACTTGTGTTACGTCGATCTCATGCATTTTGCTTCACATTAAATACCGTTTTTAATCTTTTAGACAAATTATTTGATTTCTCAAAAATAAAAAATCATAATAAGACAAAATAAAATTGATCTCTCGTATAGACAGGAACTTACAATGTATAAAAATAAAAATAATTGTTATTCACATATTCGTCAACATATAATCATTTCTATTAAACGATTTTTAAGGATGTTTTGAAAAAACACACTCAAATGTTGAAAAATCAACAATTTCTCATGATTTTTTCAAAGAAGGCTAGTTTGAATGGAAATAAAACAACGTGAGAAACAAGAAAAAACAGATAGCCAGATTAGTGTCCGAACTTTTGAAACATCAGTAAAGTTTGACGTACCTAACAATGCTAATTTTGAAACATCAACCATTACTTTGTTATAAATATTGAATTTTATTAAAAAAAATATATATATATATATGTATATTGAATTTTATATCAACAAATAAATCGTTGATAAAGGAAGTTTGACAAATATTCATCTGTTTTTAATTTAGTTATTTACTTTATTTGTTGTGAAGAACTAATTAGTAATGAGTATTTGCGTTTAAAACATTTAAAAACAGTAATTTATTGGAAATTTCAATAAAAAAATTGTATTGACTGTCAATTCCTTATAATCTTTTTTAAGAAAATGCAAGTGTATGTTAACTCATCCACGAATCGAAAATAAATAAATAAAAACCCTTTATAAATCATAATTTTATTAATTGAGAATACAAAAAAATCTTTTTAGTCAACTAAAAGAATAAATCTCCTTTCCTAAATATTTAACTTTGGGCAACTGGATTAGTCCCCTCTGCTAGTCTTTGACTCTTTGCGTATAACAGTTTGGCTTTGTATATTGAGTGGGGCTAAATGGACTAAGTGAATCTTGACCCAAAAATAAAGTCTACATACGGCACCATCTTCACGCCTTTTGCCTCAAGGTGCATGGCCTATATGACCTTGATTGGTAGGACATTTAAAACATTATTATTTTTTTTTTTAGCAAATCAATTTGTGTTACAAAAATATAAAGAAGAGTATTTGAAAAATGTAAATATTCCTGCTCATGCTCATTTTTTTACGTTTCATGATGAAGTTTTTCCGAAGCATAAAATTTAAAATGTTTTAAAACAATTTCATATAATTAATTTATTTAGTAATATAAGATATATATATATATAAAGAAATTTAAATCTTATATTTAATTATTATTTATCATTAGTTAACCATAAATTATAACTAATAAATGTAAAATAATATATTTATATATACTTGTATATATTTTGATAAATTATAATTTTAGATAAAATATATATTAAACTATTATACTAAAATATATATTATAATTAAATATTTTAAATGTTAAAATATAAATATATTATTAATTATATATTTATTAAAATATTTAAGAATAAATGTATATTTTCACCTTTTATATCTTTAAATTTTAATTAAAGTTATTTACTAATAAAATTAAAATTTAATATATATATTTTAGATATTGAAATTTAAAATAAAACCTATGGTATAAATATGTATATATATATAATGTATTATCATAAATATAATATTTTATGTAATTTTATATGTAATTACTCACAGTTTTATCAATCACTTAATATATTAATTAAAACATACACCTTCAACTATATATTACTTCTGCTCTAAATTGGTTCTACTCCTTATAACTACTATTTTACTATAAGCTATACCATTCAAAGCCTAAATGCAAGAACTAAGAAAATCAATTAAAGGGTGGTGAATTGGGTTTTTTTCTAGTAGTAGAATTTTGTTTCTGTTACAAGGATTTACATTAAACATGAAAATCACTTTAGCTACAGTCTATATGAATCTATAACTACAGCCAAAATATCATTTTATTTTTAATCCTATGTTCCGTTGTCTATTACTCAGTTTTTACATTTTTACTTTATAAATTCTCGTTTAATATCAATATATTTAGAAGTTAAAAAAAAAACAAACTTCTGCCCAAATAATTAAAAATTATAATAATTGAGCTTTCTACAAATTTCAAAGATTAATTTTAGATTTGATTTGGAATTTCTGAGGTTATAACAAAAAATGAAAATTTATGAATATTATATTTACAAGGATATATGAAAACCAAAGAGGCCAAAGGATTTTGTTGAAAATAGCACTCTTATAATCTAAATGAAAATAAATAAGTCAGCACCAAAATTAAAAATCATACTACTAGATTTGAATTCCAAACATATTTTAATCCTCTACAATTAAAAGTCTGCTCCAAACAATCGGAGAAAAAATTTAGATCATTTATTTCCTTAAACCAATGGCGAAAAAAAAACTAACCTTCATTCCTCGTTGATGGCCTTTTTCTATTTTCGTAAATTATATATTAAAAAAAATAAGGACGACCAAGAACACGAAGCAGCCTCTGCATTTTCCCAGGAAATAACGTAAATTCAAATTTCACGTTCTGTTGAATTCTAAACTTACGAAGTCAAAACTTATAACAATTCAAACTTTTCTTCTCCTTCACGTCTCTCCACATTACTATATAATCCAACTCCAAGTCCACAAACTCCTCACAACAAATTCTAGCATCTCATTTGACTAGTGAGCAAAAGAAATAAAATAAAAATAAAAACAATTTTGTTTTAGTTACTCAAAAACCACTAAAAGAAAATGATGATGAAACAAGTTGTTTTGAGTTCAATTCTGTTTTTCATGTTGATCGGTTCGGTTCTTGTGGTGGAGGCTCGTCCATTAGGTTTAACAAAGGCTGAAGAGAAGCTCGTGGCTAAGTTCTTCGATGGTTTGTCACTTGGGGCGATCAAAGATTCGGGTCCTAGCTCTGGTGGTGAGGGTCATCATTTCGTGGACCGGACTGACACACTTGGATATAGTAAGCACTCAGGTCCTAGCTCTGGTGGTGAAGGTCATCAGTTCATTGACCGGAGTGAGACACTTGGATATGGTAAACACTCTGGTCCCAGCCCGAGTGGACCAGGTCACTAATTAATTAACGAACGGGACTGGTTCATAACAAAATTGGAGGAAATCAAGAATTGGTAGAGCCTCATTTTGTTCTCTATAAGAATATTCTTTTGTTTAATTATTGAAATTTATTTGGTGATATAATATACAATGTCATATATATAATTCATTATTATTTTGACTAAATGAATAAAACAAAGTTTAATAATTGTAATGTGTTTTGACAACAAAAATATTTTTCAATGTATAAAGTGGATATGATTTTACAGTATTGTCGAAAATACAAATACAAAATAATAATAAAATATATTCCCTTCGTTTCATAATATAAGATGTTTTAGAGAAAATTGTATTATTTTTTACCATCTTCATCTTCATTATATTATTAACCCACATGATTATTCATCATTAAGACTTTGTACAAAAAATAATTCATGGTACATAGAAATGATATGCAAATTCACCATTAAATATATTATTATAATAAATTTATATTTCGAATACAAAACAAAGTTACTAGGACTTACTACATTGAAAAAAAATTAAAAATTTACATTTAGTTCTGATGGCATTTAAAATAAATTTATACAAATATATGATGATGTTTAAGTATGTAGTGTCTTCGCATGTTTCTCCTCGCAGTCACACTTGCTCATGTGTTGGCGGTTAATATTTAAATTATATTTTATAGTTAATTAATATAGAGTATGTACAAATATTGTGTTGTGTACTGGTTCAACAGAACTAATTTTTGTTTTGGATTTTTGATATTTACTTTTTTGTTTTTAGTTTCTATTGGAAATATACACTTTACTACCAAAACTCTTTTTATTTCATCCAAGTTAGGAACAATTTCTTTTATCTGTTTTGATTTATAAATTATAATTTTAAACAAAAAAACAAGTCTGAAATTAAAGTCTAAACTGATACAAAACCAGTGTTTTATAGGCTTTTTCAAGCCCAATTTTTGTGGTTAAAGTGAACGCTGGTTTTTGTCTCTTTTTGTTATCTGAAATTTTATTATTAAGATTTTGAGATACAACTCCAATGATTATCATAATAGACTCCAAAAAGAACACAAATTTGCAAACAAAGAAGTTCCCAGAGACTAAACCATCTTGACCGGAGCAAAACTATTACAAATAAGCAACACGATCAATCCTATAAACGAAAAGGATAGAAACACCCGAAATTGATACAAGATACCAAAATTACATCTGAAAATTGGAACACATAAAAAACCAACCAACCTTCATAAATCTTGAAAATCCCAAGCAATGAAAGCAGTTCCTGAAGATGCAGATTCCGGATCAACTGGATGTCTGGATCAGGAGGCTACATCAGATCACATCAAGACGCTGTAAAGCTGATATAGAGGCGGGAGTTGACGTGGCATACTTGAAGCGGATGATGTGGCGAGCTCAAGGAAGGCGTGGACTTACTTGGAACTGAAGCTTTTGGATGGATTCAAATGATACTCGAAGATTCATTCAAGATATTCTTTGGAGCTATTTTAGGAAATGATAAACTTGAGGAGCAAGTTTATTTCTTAGGAGATTTGGTGAGAATTTCTGACTCCAAGGTTTCTAGGGTTTAGTATATATAGTTTAGGTTAGCCTTAATAGTCAGCTATCACTCCTAAGCTATTGTGTGAGGTTGTAACTTTGAAGCTAAAGAATAAAGCTAAGAAGGTGAGTAGTGTTTATCTTTCTTTGAGATCTTCGGGTGGGTAGATTCAAAACAAGATAGATTGTAGTGTTGGCTCGGCTTTGATATCATTGAGATGACTGATTCAAATGAGAGTTTTTGCTTAGAATTTGTTTAATTGGGATCAACTTTATTTGGTAGAATAGATTGTGTAAATTCAAGATATATAGATCTTTATATAAATATTATATTATTAATAAACAAGTTAAAGAGTTTGCTTGACGCTTTTCAAGTATAATCTGTTGTGTTGTTTAGTCTCTATATCCTTAAAGGATAAGACTGTCTACCTCAGAAAGATAAATATTTCTTAGGAAACCAAACCAGCAAAATGGGATTTAGGCCAAAGTCAATTAGATCCTACCATATCTCCCGGTTGCGGTGAAGTCTATGAAACCATAGCATATCTCACATGGTTTCTTATTTAATTAACGAGAAAAATGTAAAAAAAAACTCTGAACTTTCAAAATGAGGACGTTTAAAACTTGAACTTTCAAAGTGTCATTTAAATGCTCAAGTTTTTTGTTGACTCGTAATTAAATAGCAAACTTTCATTGACTATGTCATTTGAGACACGACGTTAAATCAACATTAATGGCATCAAAGCTTCTGTTAGCAACTTCCGTTTAATCAAAACGACGTCGTTTCAAGTTTGATTTAAAATCATCAACTTTCAAATTATGGACGTTTAAATCTTAAAAAAATTTAGAAATGTTTTTTAAATGCCCATGTTTTTGTGGACTTCATAATTAAACACCAAACTTATGTTGACTATGCTATTTGATGCCTGATTTTAAAACAAGTGATGGAGTCCGTTTACGGGGTACACTTGCATGTTATCAGCTTCTGTTTAATCAAAATGACCAATGTTCCGACAACTGTTTATCATTCATCTTCTATTTCTACTTCTGATCGCTTCATCGAGATCCAACCATAATTAAGGAGTAAGAAATCTTCTTATATTAAAATCTGGCTTTGGAAAAACATAATAATATAACAAAATCTTTACCACCTGGAATCTCCGGAAAAATTCCATGAAATTCTCTAAAACTCCTTAAGAGATTGAATTTCTGAAGGGTTGGTGATAACTAACTAACTAAATTTTAATTTGTTGATAACTAATGAAATTTTATTTAATATTCATTAGAACTCAAATAACCGATTCATTTACTTTTTAAAATGGTGAGTATAAGAAAATGAATCGGTTATTTGAGTTCCAATGAATATTAAATAAAATTTCATTAGTTATCGACAAATTAAAATTTAATTAATTAGTTATCACCAACGCTTAAGAAATTCAATTTTTTGAGGGGTTTTAGAGAATTCCATGGGTATTTTCTGGAAATTTCAGGTAGCAAAAACTTTGTTGGATTATGTTTATCTAAAGGCGGATTTTAATTTGAGAAGATTTTTTACACCATGATTGTGGGTTGATTTCAATAAAGCGACCAAAAGTAGAAAGATAAAAAAAATGATAAATAGTTGTCAGAACATTTTGATTAAACAAAAGCTGGTAACATGCAATTGATCCCGTAAACGTGCTCCATCACTTGATTTAAATTCATGCATCAAATAGCATAGTCAACACAAGTTATGTGTTTAATTATGAAGTCAACATAAACTTGGACATTTAAACGATATTTCTAAAAAAGTTGAGGATTTAAATGTCCATAATTTTAAAGTTGATGATTTTAAATCAAAGTTGAAATAACATTGTTTTGATTAAACATAAGTTACTAACGGAAGCGTTAACGCCATAAACGTCAATTTAACGTCGTGTCTCAAATAACCTAATCAACGAAAGTTTGTTATTTAATTACGAGTCAACAAAAAACTTGAGTAATTAAATAACATTTTGAAATTCAAGTTTTAAACATACTTATTTTAAAAATTTAGGGTTTTTTTGACATTTTTCCCTCTAGTTAACTCAGTTAAAACTCATTGTAGGGAATTATAATGAAACCACCAAGTTAAACCAACGAGTATTTATTTAAACTAAAAAAAAGAAAGAAAAAAAGCTGGACAGAGAATAAGAGAAATAGAGTGGAGGTAGTTGAGCACTAATTAACAGCTTTTGTTCGTATGCTCATATATTTTTATCGACCAATTATATATGCTCCACCAGATGAACACCAAATCGATGTATCCACATATTATTATTTTTTCATGAATCTCTGTGTGACTTATTACACTAATATGTCTTCTATCTTTGAAATTTATTTTTAGCAGACTTCAGATTGATATGGTCGATTGCATCGACAAAAAGAAGCAGCTAGCTTTTGACCATCATCAATGATGGAGGCCAACAAACTATTTTTGTGGGTCAAAATAATTTTGCATATTAGAAAAATAAACTTTATAAATATATTATACATTCAGTCATACAATTGTAATTGTTTTATCAATATTTAATTCATCATAGTACTAAGTACATGTTTTTCAATAAAAACAAAATAGATCATCACTAAAAATTAACATCTTATTATTCTATACTATGCCAATATCCATAGTTTGGTTTGTTTAAAGTATTTAAACCGATTGCACTAAATTTTTTTAATTTAATATAACTAATCAACTATTACATTATAAAAGACATATATGGAAAACAAAATTAACTGTTTTTAGTTATTTTCTTATGATTTGCCTATGCTTTACTTATATTTTATTTTGTTTTTGCTTAAATGTTTTTCAGTTTGCTTTTTCTTATTAATTTTTTTTAATTCAGATGTTACTTAAAAAAATCATGTTAGTCAAATTGGTTAAAATAATTAATAAAACAGAAAGCTATATGAAGAAAAATTCAACAAAATAATATTTACATTAAATATAAATTAGGAAAATAGCTTTAATACATTCAATATGTTAATTTTGCTTCTTTAAAAATACTTCACTTAAAATCATCTACAATAACATGAGTTTGGACTAATTTTAACATTTTAATAGCAAGAATGTTAGAGCATTCATATTGGTCAACTTCTCCAATAGTGTCTTTAAATTATAAGTATTAGTATTTTAAATAAAGAAAATAATAAAAGAAATAAAAACCATTAAAAATGACAAGTATTTTTAGAGTATCTTCACAAAGATCTTAAATGTCTTTGTGAAGACACTCATCTTCACTTTTCTTTACTTTTTCATTTTTTAAAATATTTTAAAATTTAAAATCTTCTCATTTTTTATCCACTGAAGATGATCTTAATATTGTTCTACAGTGTGACGCATACTTAATAACCGGGCTTTAACATTCAAAAACCTTCTTTTATACAAACAGTAGCAGTATTGTCATAGGAGGCACTACTTCTCCTATATTTAGTTTTGGAGGTAGCCAATTTGAGATCACTATTTTGTTTGGATAAGGCCGGTCCAACAGTAATGAATGTCCTAAGCGACATTTAAAAAAAAAACAGTTCAACCTAATATAAGCTTTTTTGATCTCCAAACAAAAAAAAACAAAAGTTGGACATGTTTTAAAAATATAATAAAAACTTTTTTATCTCTAAACTCTTAAATCATGTTTTGAAAATTGTTAGCCATTTGTTAGGCAGTCAAAGAGGACCTAATAACACCTAATCAATTAATCATAAGTTAAATGGGATTAATCAGAAATTTGTTTTTTGTAATATTTTATGTAAATATTTATATATATTAAATGTATCTAACATATATGTAAATAGAGCTTACTTCTCCTATATTTAGCTTTGGAAATAGCCAATTTGAGATCACTATTTTCGTCTGGATAAGGCTATGAATGCTGAATATCTTAACTTTATTAAAATGAAGAGATTACATATTTATACAGAGGAGGTTAGGGTAAAACCTAATTACAATTATATACTTTACTTATATACACTAATATCCTTAATATGCCCCCTCAAGATGGAGATAATTTCTTGACGCCAATCTTGGAACAAGCTGCTTGAAAAGGACCACGTGAGAAAGGTTTTGTGAGAGCATCCGCTAGTTGATCATGAGTTGAAACATGGGAGACTCGCAAGATTCCGGCTTGAATCTGATTGCGAATGATTCAATCATACGCGAATGATAATGTAGTGCAACATGTTTCATACGCGAATGAAATACCGGGTTGGCACAAAGATATGTTGCACCCACATTGTCACAGTAAATAACAGGAGCTGAGGAGAGGGAGAGACCAAGTTCCGTGAGGAGGAACTTGGAGGACCAGCTTTATATTCTGCTTCGGTGGAAGATCGCGCTACACTTCGTTGCTTTTTGGAGGACCAGGAGATGGGATTCCTGCCAATGTAGATAACATATGCATTTGTTGAAATATAATCATCATTGTCACCACCCCAATCTGCATCGGAGAACCCATGTAATGATAGTGGTGAGTTTGCATGAAGGTAAATGCCATGCGTGGTTGTGCCAGCCAAGTAACGTAAGACCCTTTTAGCCGCTTGCAAGTGATCTGCTGTGGGTAAATGCATAAACTGAGATAGCCGATTTACTGCATATGCTATGTCTGGTCTTGTAAAAGATATATACTGGAGGCTTCCAACAAGTGAACAAAACGCTGCGGGATCATCTAGTTTGGTGCCGCTGTTAAGGGTAAGTTTTGGTGACGAAGGAAGAGGTGTAGATACAGGTTTTGCATTGATCATATTTGTCTTGGTGAGGAGTTCAAAAATATATTTCCGTTGCATGAGATGAAGACCATTTGATGTACGTGTAGCCTCAATTCCCAAGAAATAATGAAGATCAGTCGGATCTTTGATGGAGAACCTGTCAGCTAGGGAGGCCAGAACCTTGGTAACAACACAAGTGTCATTCCCCGTAACTAGAATATCATCAACATAAACAAGAACATATGTGAATGTAGCACCCTGGCGTTGAACAAAAAGTGATGTATCAGCAAGAGAATTAGTGAAACCCGTGGAAACCAGATGATGTTGAGTGCCATATACCATGCCCTAGGAGCTTGTTTGAGACCATATATCGCCTTCCTTAGTCGACACACATGACCTGGGCGATCTCGATCTATAAAACCTGGAGGTTGAGACATGTACACCTCCTCTGTGAGTTCTCCTTGGAGAAAAGCATTATTCACATCTAGTTGTTTGATAGGCCAAGATTTAGTAACAGCCACTTCAAGAACAAGGCGTATTGTTGTAGATTTGATCACAGGGCTGAAGGTCTCAACATAGTCCACTCCATATTGTTGATGAAATCCTTTAGCAACAAGTCTTGCCTTGTAGCGTTCTAGAAACCCATCAGCATGATACTTAACAGTAAATACCCACTTGCAGCCAATAATGTTTTGCATGGAGTTTGGTGGAACTAGATCCCATGTGCGATTTACCATGAGCGCATCGAATTCCATAGAACATGCACGTCTCCATTTCTCATCTTTCAACGCTTGGGCAATGGTTGTGGGTTCTGTTGGTGTTGTTTTTGAGCGTGACACTGTTAGGGCTAGCTTTTTGGTGGGTTTAATGATGTTGTTTTTGGATCTTGTTTGCATGTTATGGACATTTTGTGGTGGTTCATTTGGTTGTTTTTGGATAATAGGTTCTGGAGGTGGTGGTGAAGGAGGTGCTGGAGAAGGAGGTGGTGTTGGTGACTGAGGAGTAGGTGGAGTGGTTGGTTGATTTTGTGGTGAGGTTGATATTATCGGTATAGGTGGTTGTTGCTGAACTGTAGGTCGCAGTTCATTTTGTTATGGAGCAGTAGGCTCATTGGAAGTGTGGTTTGGCTGAGTCAAGGTGTGTGACTCATTTTGTATTGGAGCAGTGGGCTCAGTAGGGGTGAGAAAAGAAGATGATGCAAGATGAGAGGGCAATACCTGAGAGTGATGAGATGGTGCTGGTGGATGTGGCGAGGATGGAGGCTGTTCCGGTTGGTGAAGATCCTTAATAATTCAACAACATTACTTATATACACTAATATCTTTAATAAAGGCCAGTTCAACAATAATGAAGGTTCTAAACGAGATTAAAAAAAACAGTTCAACATATTATCAATTTTTTTCATCTCCAAACAAAAGAAACAAAAGTTGGGCATGTTTTAAAAATATAATATAAACTTTTTCAGCTCTAAACTCTTAAATCATGTTTTAAAATTTGTTAGCATTTGTTAGACCATCGAAGAAGACCTAATAACACCTAATCAATTAATCAGAAATTAAACAGGATTAATCAGAAATTTTTTTTTGTAATATTTTATGTAAATATTTATATATATTAAATGTATCTAACATATATGTAAATAGAGTTTGCTATGGTGGTCTGCGTAATTTTTTAAGCTCACATGTTGGTTTGAAGAATAATTATGCTATTTTGTTTATTTTTAGTTATAAATTTTGGGCATAAGTTTTATTAAAGAGAAAAAAAAGATTTGAGATTTAAATCTTTGTTTATGTGGTTTATGTCAAGAGCCGAACATGCATCTCGAAGATTGGTTTGTCAATATTTTCTATCTGTTTATTTTATAATGTTTAAATTTCATCCCTAAACTCTGATCTTTTTCCTCTCTAAATTGTCCCGTATCCATATTTCTTTTAGCTTCAATGAAAGCACACACACAAAAGAAAAGAAGACTATATTTGATCCTCGAGTAAAATATGAACACCCAGATTTTTAGAGTATGCACTTAGTAAAAATCAAGAAAGATGTAATAATATCCAATGATCAAAGCTAGGGAAAGTGTTAATAGTGAAGAGAAGGTGAGATTTTATTAAATACTGATGGCACTTAAAATAATTTTACTAAAAAATATTAAGATGATGTTTAAATGTGCACTTGTCATTTTATTATATGGCCCATTTAGAATTTTGATAGCAAAACAGAGCAAGAAGCCACGTCATGCATGAGACCCTAATGATGCCATATTACAACATCTTTCGTATAATTCCAAACCCTCTCTCTTCTTCTTCTTATTCTTCGCCTCTGCCTCCAAGATCAGAATCAATGACGATTTGATTAAGAGTGTATCTCAATTCTTCAACAATGAAATCTCAATTCTTCATATCACTCACTCCATTACTCTTCCCCGAAGGTCACTTCGTTTTCTCGCAAAAGCTGCGTGTAAAAACCACAATAACTACCACAACATTGCTGTTCCGTGGAGCTTACGGTATCAAATCATCCTCAAACGTTATTGATCGCTTTCGCAAAAGCTATCGGATGGATTCGTTTATCCAACTTCCTCAGAGAACATCTTCATCTTTGTTGCTCCTCCTCCGTACTCTTCCTCGCCGCCGCAGTTTCACCTCATTTCATACCTAAACCTTACATTACACCAATTCAAAACACTTTCATGATTATTGCTTTCCCTCTCGTTGGAGTAAGATAATTTTTTTCTCATTTCTCCTTAAAACTCAGATTAAACTGAAACATAACGTTTAAATCATAATTAAATTTTTTTTAGATTTCACCATCTCTTGACGCACTTATGGATATAGCTGGTGCGTAAGTAAACATCCATGTTTTGATGGCGTTAGCAGCTTGTGCATCTGTTTTTATGGGGAATGCTTTAAAAGGAGGATTTCTGTAAAGACCCATCCCGAATTTTTTTAAGTCCGGGACAAATCTCCACCCTACTTAATCCGTTTTATGGTCTGATTTTTATACAAGTCATTTTACCGAGGTTCGATTCTTTGATTCATTATTTTTAGAGTAAACATACAAAGACTTAGAGTAAAAAAAATGAACTGGATACTTTATTTATTTAACAAAGGATTCAAACAACTTATGAGTTTGCATATAAGCTATTACAAAATTACAGTTGATCCTATCTATCCAGCAATTATTACCACCCATCTTCCCGGCTTTGAGTCTCTCGCGCCTAAGCTCGATCATTCCCACGAGCACCATCTTTTCCTGCATCCAAATACACATAAGTTCCCGTGTTTTCTTGGTAATAATCGGATGCATGCATGTGCTAAGTATGAACGTTTATCACGTTAAACTCCCAAATAATCCCTTAGTCTTTACAGACTTTTCCGGTAAGAAACGAGTCCGGCCCAAGGCAAGGATCTTGATCATACCTTGATCTCACGGATCACCTTGGATGTTTCAGCTGTTTTCCCCCTTTTAACTCGTCAACCAAACATGCGACACTTGATTCCCTGATACTTAGTATCGGGATCGGAATTCCTTTGATATTCCTTAGATTCTTGTCCTTGGAAGTTTCTGTGTATTTTTCGGTGTGTTCCTGAGTTTTCCCACGGATTTTTGTTGTTGAAAACTCGAGTCTGGGTCGAGTTATTTATACGAGTTTTCGGTGGTAACCGCTTTGGAAACCACCGGGCAGATTCAATGAATCTCGGTAACTGCCCTCTTGCATCCTTCACTCGTGTCCATTCGGACATACCCGGTAACCGTCACTAGCTGACTCCAACTGGTCACTCAGCTGCCCAGCTAGTGTCATACTCGTCCCAGCTGATCCAGCTAACCATCAGTCTTTCCTAGCTAGCTAAGCTTCCAACTGTCACTCTAGCTGGCTAGCTCATTCACTTCAGCTGTTTTAATCGTTGGTTGTGATGACTTAAGCTTGTATCCTCCTTTCCCGAGCTGATGGGCAGCTTTTATCATGACTTGTCCGAGTTTCCACCATCTTACTCGGACCAAGTCCTTTCTGGTGATCCTATTGAGGATCACGGGCGTCACAAGTCTCCCCCCCCCCCTTGAATGGGATTCGTCCCCGAATCCGACCCAAGTTGATCTTTGCCCATCTTCTTAAACCACTCAGGAAAACCAGCCTTCATTTGATTCTCAACTTCCCAAGTTTCTTCCTCATGACCGCTGCAGTTCCAAACCACTTTGATCATCTTTATCGCTTTACTCCGAGTTCCTTTGTCCATTCCATCAATGATCCGAATAGGTTCTGCCTCCACTGTCAGGTTGGTCTTTGACTCAGGAGGAATATCATTTACCACATTGTCTTGATTGCTTAGACATTTCCGGAGTTGCGAAACATGGAAACTTTGTGAAATGCTTCCAATCCCCGTGGTAATTCCAGTTTATAAGCCACTTCCCCAACTCGTTGGATGATCCTATATGGACCAACGAATCTGGGACTTAGCTTTTTCCTCTTTGAAAAACGCCATTTTCCTTTCTAAGTTACCGCCTTAAGGTAAACTAAGTCTCCGACTTCAAATTCTAGTTCCTTCCGCCGTTTATCCACATAACTCTTTTGTCGGTTTTGTGCTTCTTTTAGCTTGATCTTAAGGAACTTTATCTTTTCCACCTTTGATCCACTATGTCCGGACCAAACAATCTCCTTTCTCCAACCGGAGTCCAACTCAAGGGTGTTCTACACGGTCAACCATACAATGCTTCGTATGGAGACATTCCAATACTAGCTTGGTAGCTATTATTGTATGCAAACTCCACAAGCATCAAGTACTTCTCCCAATTTCCTCCCCAATCCAATACGCATGCTCGCAACATGTCTTCAAGTATTTGGATCGTTTGTTCGGATTGCCCATCCGTTTTTGGGTGATAAGCCGTACTCATATTCACCCTTGTTCCCAAGGCTTTCTGGGAAGGCTTTCCAGAAGTGTGAAGTGAAACCAGTGTCACGATCCGATACGATGCTTACTGGGATTCCATGTAACCGTACTATTTCCTCTACGTACTTTGCTGCAATTTCTTCGACTCCATCTTTTTCTGAGATTGCGATGAAATGTGCAGACTTTGTTAGTCTATCCACCACTACCCAAACCGCGTTATGTTTTGATCCACCCATAGGCAGCCCTGTCACGAAGTCCATCATAACATGATCCCATTTCCACTCCGGAATGGGTAGACTTTGCAGTAATCCACTCGGCGATTGGTGCTCCGCCTTCACAAGCTGGCACGTATTGCACTTAGACACCCATTCCGCCACATCTTTCTTCATCCCAACCCAATGGTAGTACCTCTTCATGTCATGGTACATCTTATTAAACCCGGGGTGGATGGAGAATTTCGATTGATGAGCTTCCTTAAGGATTTCTTTCCTTAACTCTTGGTCATCCGGAACACACACCCAACCCTTGATCACAATTGTACCACTGTGCGAGATCTGGTGTTCGGTGTGGTCGTTCCGAGCTTCCTTGTTTAATTTCTCATCTTTCCCTTCAGTGATGCGAATTCTACTAAGTATATCTGCTTGATTCGCTGCTGCTAGGCCCAATGGCTCCAAATCCTTGGACAATGCATTCAGATACAAGGTTCTGATCATATTGACTAGTCTTTCTTGGTCTTTTTCCGCATCAATATCATACCATCTCCAGCTTAGTGCATCGGCAACTTGGTTTGCCTTCCCGGGGTGATATGCAATGCCCAGATCATAGTCGGCCACCACCTCCATTCATCTTCTTTGTCTTAGATTTAAATTTGGCTGGGTGAATATGTACTTTAGGCTTTTGTGGTCGGTAAAGATTTAAACTTTTGCACCATATAAGTATGAGCGCCAAGTCTTTAATGCAAATACCACCGCAGCCATCTCCAAAGTCATGTGTTGGGTAACTTCCCTCATGTTTCCGTAATTGCCGTGAAGTATATGCGATTACATTTCCCTTTTGCATCAGTACACACCCTAAACCCATGATGGAGGCATCTGCGTAGACTATGTAAGGCTCTTCCGGTTCCGGTAACACCAACACCGGTGCACTCGTAAGCGTTTCCTTTAAACCCGTCAAACTTAACTCATATTCGTCCGACCAAATGTACTTAACATCCTTCCCGGTCAAACGAGTCATGGGCTGTGCCATACTTGAGAATCCTTTCACAAATTTCCTGTAATATCCCGCCAACCAGAGGAAACTTCAAATTTCTGAGGCATTATTGGGTCGTGGCCAATCCTTAATGGATTTTATCTTCTCCGGATCCACAGACACTCCTTGTTCGGACACAATGTATCCCAAGAATCCAACACTCCTTTGCCAGAAACTACACTTGCTTAACTTAGCAAAGAGTTTATGTTCCCTTAGTCTTTCCAAGACTAATCGTAATTGCCCTTGATGAGTTTCCCAATCCTTTAAGTAAACCAGTATATCATCAATAAAGATGATAACGAATACATCAAGGAATTCCCAGAAAACGCTATTCATCATCTTCATAAAGGCTACCGGTGCAATGGTTAAACCAAACGGCATCACCACAAATTCGTAATGTCCGTACCTTGTCCAGAATGCAGTTTTCCGAACATCTGATGGTTCTATCGCGATTTGATGATAACGCGAGGCCAAGTCAATTTTGGAAAACCACTTAGCGCCTCGTAGTTGATCCAACAACTCATCTATCCGCGGTAAAGGATACTTGTTTTTCACAGTTACCCGGTTTAATCCCCGATAGTCGATGCAAAGTCTAAAATTTCCATCTTTCTTTTTCACAAACAACACCGGTGCTCCCCATGGAGAACTACATCGGCTTGATAAATCCCTTATCCAACAACTCCTCTAATTGCTTTTTCAACTTGGCCTTTTCTGCCGGTGCCATTCTATATGGAGCTTTAGAGATCAGAGTTATTCCCGGTTTCAGTTCTATGGTGAATGGATCTGACCTGTCCGGTGGTAAACCACTCACGGCTTTGAACACATCCCCGAACTCATTTGCAATCGAAATATCTTTTAATTCTGTTTTTGCCCCAACTTATGTTGTGGTTATCGTGGCTATGTATGCCTCGTATCCTTTCTCGAGCATCTTTTATGCCTGGATTGTGGAGATAACCAAGCTTCCCGAAGTTGCCCTTATTCCTTGGAATATTACCATTCCGCTTTCCCTCTCAAATTGTACACTTCCCCGGTGACAATCAATATGAGCCTTGTACTTGCCCAGCCAATCCATACCTAAAATCACATCGTATTTTTCTAGTTTTACGATGATTAGGTCGGTTGGCATATTAACACCATTGACTTTGACTGAGATATTTCAAACAATTCCCGACGGCACCATTTCTTGTCCGCCGGCTGCTCTTATCATTCCATATTCAGTGTTTGGTCCTTGTATGAACCCACATTTCCCTATCATCTCGGAGCTCACAAAACAATGTGAAGCTCTGGAATTAACTAAGGTGTGTGTTTTTACACCACCAATATTCAAGGTCCCTACACAACTCTAGAGTGTTGAGTACTCAATTCCCTTATGCATGATGCTTTATGCAAATGCAAAAATACTTTGAAATTCAATTCACAATAACTTACCAGTGATCGTGTTGAAATCCTCCCTGCCTTCCTTTTCTTCGGACATTTCGTAAACACGAGGGGTTTTGGCTTGTCTTTTTGCTGGTGGGGACAAATCATTCCCTCCGTGGTTTCCCCTTTGTCCTACTTCCAGTCTCGGACATTCTCTCTTTAAATGCCTAAATTTTTCGCAAAGGAAGCAAGTCCGAGACTCGTCCTTGTTAGTCCTTTGCGACCCTTGGTCCCCTCGTGGGCAATTATGAATTGCATGATCCTTACTCCCACAACGACCACATGCACCAATAGCTTTCCAGCATGTTCCAGTGTGATTCTTGCCACACGTTTTGCATTCGACAAGCTTCGCAACCGGCTTGTTCTCTTCCACCTTGTCGAACTTCCTTTTCCTATCTCCGGACTTCACCGGCGGATTAGGACGAATGGAGAGTTTCTCACGATGCATTTGTTTTTCCTCCTCGATACCAATTTTGATCATCGCCGCCCGTTCCACTAACTCTGAGACAAAGTTGAACATGCGTATCAAACAATGGTTACAGATTTCAGTCCTTAGTCCACGAATGAAACGGCGCACTTGAGATTGCTCATCCTTGAGCTCTCTTCCCACATATCGCCTTACGCGATTAAATTCCTCATCATACTCCCAAACTGACGTATCTCCTTGCACCAAGTCCAACTAGGCGCATTCAAGTCTGTCCCATGCTTCCGGTGGGAAAAACTTCTTGTTAAAGTCCCTTTAAAAGTCAGTGAAGGTTTGAACTTCATTACCCCTGCACTTATCCACGGTTAGCCACCAGTTGTGTGCATCGTCCTCAAGGAAATAAACCGCAATATCTTTCCGGTAATCCTCTGGGCAACCAGTGGAGTTAAAGTTCCTTAGTAACCAACTTCTCCATTCGTCTGCCATAATCGGGTCCGAGCTTCCCGTGAAACGCCTTGTTCCCAACTTGGAAACATGCTCCAGCAAATTCAGATAATCGCCCCTTATTCCCGAGGACTTGGATGGTACATCCAATTCAATTACCTCCATATCAACTATGGTTTGTTTCCCTGTCGCTTGTGCCCCAGATCCTTCTGGTACAAGTGATTGGGTCAATTTGGCCATTTGTGCCATCATTTCCTTCATTGCGTCCCATTGTTCTTGGGCCGATGGTAGGAAGTTTGGATTCTCAATCGTTGCCCCATTCCCATCCGTTCCTTGCCCAGATTGTCGTGCAGCATTGGACGTTTCGGCCGCATCATCCTGGATGTTTTGTCCATCCAGAGTTTGAAGAACTGGTGGACTCTGAGTTTACCCGGTCACAGGTCCAACTGGGTTTTGCTCCACATGTTTCTCATGTGTCACCGTGACATGAGTCTCTTCGGCAACTTCCTTCTCCTTGTTCTTTCCTTTCTTTCTTGTTTCTTTCCGATTTGCTCTTACCCATCTGCAAAACTTGTCATTATACATAGTGTTCGATATAAGAAAAACCGTTTAAAGGATAAGAAACACTACCGCGAGAACTCATAAGCCGAAGAGTGGTGATTTCCTCCAAAAACCTACATTATCCTAGGATCAAGCATGTTTTGATACCAACTTGTAAAGACCCATCCCGAATTTCTTTAAGTCCGGGACAAATCTTCACCCTACTTAATCCGTTTTATGGCCTGATCTTTATACAAGTCATTTTACCGAGGTTCGATTCTATGATTCATTATTCTTAGAGTAAACACACAAAGACTTAGAGTAAAAGAAATGAACTTGATACTTTATTTATTTAACAAAGGATTCGAACAACTTATGAGTTTGCATATAAGCTATTACAAAATTACATTTGATCCTATCTATCCAGCAATTATCACCACCCATCTTCCCGGCTTTGAGTCTCTCGCGCCTAACCCCGATCATTCCCACGAGCACCATCTTTTTCTGCATCCAAATACACATAAGTTTCCTTGTTTTCTTGGTAATAATTGGATGCATGCATGTTCTAAGTATGAACGTTTATCACGTTAAACTCCCAAATAATCCCTTAATCTTTACAGATTTTCCGGTAAGAAACGAGTCTGGCCCAAGGCAAGGATCTCGATCATACCTTGATCTCACGGATCACCTTGGATGTTTCAGCTGTTTTTCCCCTTTTAACTCGTCAACCAAACACGCGACACTTGATTCCCTGATACTTAGTATCGGGATCGGAATTCCTTCGATCTTCCTTAGATTCTTGTCCTTGGAAGTTTCTGTGTATTTCTCGATGTGTTCATGAGTTTTCCCAGGGATTTTCGTTGGTGAAAAACCGAGTGTGGGTCGAGTTATTTATACGAGTTTTTGGTGGTAACAACTTTGGAAACCGCCGGGCAGATTCAATGAATCTCGGTAATTGCCCTCACACATCCTTCACTCGTGTCCATTCAGACATACCCAGTAACCGCACTAGCTGACCCCAACTGGTCACTCAGCTGCCCAGCTAGTGTCACACTCGTCCCAGCTGATCCAGCTAACCATAAGTGTTCCCTATATAGCTAAGCTTCCGGACTGTCACTCTAGCTGGCTAGCTCGTTCACTTCAGCTGTTTTAATCGTTGGTAGTAATGACTTAAGCTTGTATTCTCCTTTCCCGAGCTGATGGGCAGCTCTTATCATGACTTGTCCGAGTTTCCACCATCTTACTTGGACCAAGTCCTTCCCGGTGATCCTGTTGAGGATCACAGGCATCACAATTGCTCATATCGGTACGTATTACGAAAATTTGTAAAACAAATTCTAAGGTTTCGTGATTTTCTTGATATGTTTTTGATTGTGACATTGTTTTTTTTTTTTTTTTTGATAAAAAGATTGTGACATTGTTGTGTAGCTGAGGAGTTTTTCACTAGTCAACCATAACGACTGAGCATTTGACTGGAGAAGTGAAGCCATTGGAAGCAAAACCTGGAGATAGAGTTCCTGGTGGTGCAAGAAACGTGGATGGTAGAATTATTGTGAAGGTATGTATATAACTAGACCAGCCTTATTTGGAAATCTTAAGCTTATGCTTATTGTCTATAATGGACTGTAATTAGGTTACTAAGACCATCTCTAACCACACTCCATTTTTCACTCCATATTCTATTTTGGAGTAGAATTTGTTCCAACCCTACTCCATTTCCAACTCCATAATGGAGTAAAAAATGGGATTACTCCAAATATAGAGTAATTTTGTTCATCACTCCATTCTTTTACTCATAACTCCATTTGGAATAGGGTTGGAGTACAATTCAACTCCATTTTGGAGTTACTCCATTTTGGAGTTACTCCATTTTGGAGTTACTCCATTTTGGAGTTACTCCATTTTGGAGTTACTCCATTTTGAAGGAAAAAATGGAGTAAAACATTTGAGATGCTCTAAGACATGGAATGAGTCGACACTTAATAAGATTCTACAGTTGATTGAAGAAGCCCACTCTAATAAACCAAAAATTCAGAGGTGGTTAGATGAGTTTGGTGAGACTTACAGCAAAGTGGTGGTGGTTTTATCAGTTGCTATTGCCTTACTTGGTCCAGTTTTGTTCAAATTGCCATTTCTCACCACCACATGTATTAGCGATTATTTAATTTTTTGATACAAGTGGTCTTTAATTCTAGTCTTTTCTTAAGTTGGTTTTTGACTATTTGGTTTGATGATACATTACAGCTTCGAGGATTTGTTTATAGAGCCTTGGAATCTATAGTAACGGCATCACAGTGTGCATTAGCAGTTGCTCCATTGGCTTATGCTAGTGCTATTAGTTATTGTAAACTTATAAGTTTACAGTTCTTGTGCAAGAAAGGTATCTTACGAATATTTTATCTAGTCATATATAGCTCTTTTACTTTCTTGATACTTGTGATCCTATCGCGGATTTGAGCACTATTTTGTATTCCCTTATCAATGGCTGCGTCGACGCCATTGTTGTGATTCCGATTTCGATGTGAAGCGATTAGAAAAAAATGAAAAAATTGTGAGTGTGCACAAATGTGAATATGAAACCCCTTCTTAGCAACTGCTGGAGTCTTAGTAGATGTAAGGAAGGGCAAGATTGATCTCAAGTTTGGCAAAGAATTGACTTTATCTACAACCATGAAGTATGTTGGATCTAAAAAATCTCCAACCTTAAGAGAGTAGTCTTTAATCAATCTAAGTGGGGGTTTTGAAAATTCATTGATCATATGGTCAAGTGGTCAGGTCGAGTGCAAGTACGAGATGACTAAAACACAAAATCAAATAAGTAACTGAAAGTTTAAATCAATAATAAAGAGATAAGGGTCAAAGGGATGGATCAATGTAGTAGGGGATGACTTTGAATAACATGGGTACTTAACAAACACAACTTATTTTAAAGATAATCTTTTGATAGTAAATATCTAAACCAATCAAACCCAATTCGTGGTGAAGGATCTCGAGTCTAATAGTTCTGCATACATAATTCTGCTAGAGTCAAGTTACTGAACAAGCACAAATAACTAATTTACTAAAGTGTTTCATTTTATTTCTACTTTAAGGTTTTTACACAATAATAAAAAAAAATGTATTGGTATATTTTATCCTTCATTAATATTATATATATATATATATATATATATATCATTGGTCAATTAATTAAAACAATAGGGGTAATAATAAAAAAATGTGCCAATTAATGCATTGGAAACATAAAATAACACTTGTATAATGAAACAAATTTAGAATTCTAAAATTACACTTAAGCTCTGAATGGTGACACAAAAATTGCGTTTTTTAAGGTAGTTTTAAAAAAACCGCTTTTGACACACCATTTACAAAATTTAACCAAAAAAATCACATTTTTTAAAATAAATTGGGTGTGGTTCTAATTGCATCATTTTTGCCTAACAGTTCAAAGAACGCACTTAAAAACCGCCCAATAGATAATACTCAGCGGTCTAAGACAAAACGCAATGAATATTTTTTTTTTAATTAATTTTTAAAAGTATTAAATTCAATCTTATAAATATGTTCATATGTGGGTATTAAACATTCAGCAAGAGTAGCAAAAACAACTAAATACAAACTTAAATAGTCACAAAACTTTTAAAAGATAAACAGAGCAACAAATATAAAAGAAGTAAGAGCATAACGTAGCCATAAGTCTATATGCTAATATCTTCTCCAAATTAAAGAATTCTTTTTTCCATTTACAAGTAAGTTTTTATATTAAAATTAGCTTATAAATATAAAATAATTATCTATTTCATCTAATTAAAACTAATAATTTTTAATTTATGTCATAAATTTTGAGTTACAATATGAGTTATTATCTAATTTAATAAGTATTAATAAAAGTGTAATAAAAATATATTTAAGTATTTATAACTTAATATGTAGTCTTGAAAATTCAATATTTAACAAAAAGTTTTGACATCTTAAATATTTGAAATAGTAACTATTGTCATTTAAGAAAATAAAAATAATTTTTACAAAACAAAAATTATATTTAACATTTATAAATATGGATAAAAATAATACTACATAAACAGTAACTAAACAACTTTATTTATAAATATTATAATATTTATAATCTATTTGTTTCTAAATTATTTAACTAAAATTTTTGTTCTGCACCGTATAATGTTTTTTTACCAATCAAACATTATTTTGTACAGTTTATTTTACAAAAACTACAGTTATCCCGCATAATATATTTTTCTGCACATACCACTGTTGAACCGTATCTGTGACCATTCGGACTCTTAATATGAAACAGAGAAAGTATATATCTATCTTACTTTCTTCATGTGTAAGTTTTACACTTTGTCATAGGGAATATTGCTGAAAGGTGGGCAGGTTCTAGCCTCTCTAGCTTCTTGTCATACTATTGCTTTCGACAAAACCGGAACCTTTACAACTGGTGGCCTTAAATGCAAAGCAATTGAACCCATTTATGGGCATCATCAAGAAAATGCAACTCCTTGTTGTATGCCAAATTGTGAAAAATAAGCATTAAATATAGCAGATGCTATGGAGAAAGGTACCACTCAACCTATTGGAAGGTATGGCGTAATCATCTCAAATTCTAACATATGGTACAAGTCTTGAAGAGCCTCTTTATTTCATCATTCAAACTCTTAAGGAATATTTTTGCAGAACCATGGTAGACCATAGTGTTGGGAAGGACCTCCCTTATGTTTCTGTTGAAAGCTTTGAGTATTTTCCCGGTAGAGGCCTTACTGCTACAGTTAACTGTATAGAGGTGCAAGAAAATTATTTTCTAGATTATGTAAACATCTATATCTATTGTTGTCTCTTACTACAACTTTTATTGCTTTGCTGTAGTCACTAACCGAATGTAGAAAGTTGCGGAAAGCGTCACTTGGTTCAGTAGATCCATCTCCCACAACAGATTCAGGTGAAATTATCTTTTCAAAAATATAAGAAACCATAGGCTGAAACTGAATTAAGTTGATTTTTTTTTAACGTCTTTGATTGATTAGAAAATGTTTACAAACAATTCTTAATACATATAGGAAAATACACATGAGAAATAGAAACTGGAAAATGGGAAAATTAGCCAATATCTGGATATTGAATGCAATCTCGTGCCATTCTATAAAAGATATTGTGGTGAAGCGAATTAAGTTGATTATTTTTGGTTTTAGGTGAAGGAGTTTTAATCATGGTGGGAGAAGGAATTAACGATGGACCGGCTTTAGCAGCTACAATGGTAGGGATGGTTCTTGCTCAACGCGCAAGTGGCTCCGCTATAGCGGTTGCTGATGTCTTATTGCTTCAAGATAACCTCACTGGTGTTCCGTTTTGTATCGCCAAATCCCACCAAACAACATCACTTGTTAAGCAAAATGTAGCTATCGCGTTAACCTCGATATTCTTAGCCGCTCTTCCATCAGGTCTCGGGTTTCTTCCTTTGTGGTTGACGGTAAACCATAAAAGCTCTTCTCTCTTTAAAACAATTCCCCTACAGCTTCCATTGACAACATATCTTTGCATTGTCCAACTCATAGGTACTGTTACAAGAAGGCGGAACACTTCTTGTTTGCCTTAACTCGATACGCGGTTTAAACGATCCATCCCGGTCATTGAAACAGAACATTCAACTTGTTTGCTAATGTAATCAGCAACTTCAAGTCTTCAACTCAAGAAGATTCATCTCCCACAACAATAATTTAAGCACTTCCCATTAGGTAACGTATATATAATATAGAGCCAAGTGGAGTGGTAAACTATTCACATGATTTGGCATTATAAATCTTTGTTCTTATGAAATGTAATGATCAAAATCAATACAATTATCAAAAATTTCAAATAAATTGAATCTCAATTGATGAAATGTGCTCTTCTTCTTTTTTTATTTTTTTTTTACTTTCATTGTTACACATTTTTTTTCCTCTCATGGTCATGGGCCATTTTTTTCTCTGTACAGAGAAAAAAAATAGGATTTGATTCATCTCTTCTTCTTCATCTCCTCGCTCACTCACTACTCGATCTTTCCTATTCCAATAAACTCTCTAAATCCTACATTACGACCATTAGTTCCTTGAACCGTACACGACGTACTTCCTCCACCACCGCCGCCGCCACTTCCTCCGCCGTTCACTCGCTGTAAATCCGCCATGTAACTCCTCACCTCCGTTTTAATCATCTCCTGAACCACCGTCATGAAATCTCCACTAAATCCCGAAATCTCTCTTTCTTTCTTCTCCTCTTCTTCTTCCTTCACCGGAAACAACTCCGCCGTGTCTCTTCCCGGAGTTGACTCGTTGACCCAAGGAAGTGACAAACTCAATGAAGTCACCAGATCTTTCTCCTCCGCCGACGATTCCATCACCACTCCACCAGTTCTCGCCGTCGGTTTAAAAACATTAGAAGAAAACGGTAACACAGATCCACTAGATTGCTCGCTGACGTCAGATCCCGATGGACTTCCAGGACTCATAAACAACCCCGTCGATACTCCTCCTCCTCCTCCAACGCCGCCGCCAACGCCACCGCCGCTTGCCGTTCGTTTTAACGGTTTCTCATCCGTTAAATTACCATCATACCCTCCGTTACCACCGAAATCACAACTCTGCCCTTCCTCGCCACCGCCACCGCCGCTACATTTTCGCTTCAGCGTTGAGTTCCAGTGATTCTTAATCGCGTTATCAGTGCGACCATTGAGAAGCCGCGCGATTGTAGCCCACTTATTACCGAAACGCGCGTGAGCGCGTATGATTGCATCGTCTTCCTCCGCCGTGAAAGCACGGTGTTCAACCTCCGGAGAAAGCTGATTACACCAACGGAGACGGCAAGATTTACCGGAACGTCCAGGGATTGATTTGCTTATCAGAGACCAGTTCCTTGGTCCGTGCTTTTGAACCAGACTCTGTAATAAGTCGTCTTCTTCAGGACTCCATGGTCCTTTGATCCGATCCATTTCTTTCCGGGTCAAACCAGACATCGTCGGATCCTTTAAAAAAAACTGTAACTTTTAAAACGCGTTTTTTGAGCTTTGTTTTTGGTTTTGGAGAAGAAACGTTTTTGAGAAGATAAGTGAAAGAGAGGAGAGAATATATATACGAGATGTGATGGTTACAAAGGGTCACCGGTTCTACCGGTAAGTTTTTCTCGTTGATTAACAATGTCATTAATTAACTAATTTAATTTGTTCGTAACTGTAGTTTGGATTAGTTCATGTATTGACGTCATTATGTTTTAGAAGATGTAAGTTTTTCTCAAGTTGAAAGGGACGATAAACGGCGACCAAAAAAATGAATGGGAACCGAACCAAAATGTTAAAATCAAAACTGAACTGAAATTTATTTGTAAACCATTTGATTATCATTTAATTTTAAATAACCAAACTGAATCCAACGAAATAAACCAGAACAGATTACAATTTTTTATATTTTTTGTCTATTTTTAATCTTCATAAAAAATTGAAAAGTAAATAAGTAAACATTAAACTAAAACAAAATTGTAAACCGTAATTGCTATCGATGATTTGAATTTCTGATCAGTTTTAATTAAATAATAATTTTTGAAAAAACGATAATTGCTATGAGTTTTCGATTTTACCAGTAAATTTTCATTTAATTAAGTCAAACCGTGAATGTTAGACACGTTTTATAGGTATGACATAAATTTATCAAAGAAACGGACTCTTTTTAGAGAGAAAAATAAATACTAACAACTTTTAACTATGTTTCATCGATTATATCGATAAAATTTTCATATTAATTAATGTAGGCTATAAATAAATAAATAAACATGTTTCATAGATAGAACGGAAATGTTTTCATATAAACACATTGCATGATACAATTCAAAACAATACATCTAGTTGTTGTTTTTTGTTTTTTTATATAAGTACGGTTAATTTTTGGTTACATTTTTTTTAACCATGCAATGAAGACAAAATAAGTTGATTCTGATGTGGTTTTTCTTTTTTATTTTAAAATCATACAAAATTAAAACAAATTACGTAAATAAATTACCCATATTTATTTTTAAAAGTGATTTCGGAAATTTAGAATATAAAAAATATTACTCATAAATGAAAATAATATTAGTAACCAGTATAAGTCTATACCCGTACTACACTTGTAACTGTTACTATTCAACTATTAGTAACCATGTATGATGTATCATTTGTTTTTTTCCTATAATTATATTTATCATTTTTTCAACAACTCTATTCATGTCGAGTTTTGACATCGATGATTTGTTGATGTGGTGATACTTGGAATAACTGCTCGAGCAAGATACAATGTAGGGGTCGATTTTCTGATTTGAGTGGTCGAGGACACCATTCGAGTTGTGAATCAACCTCGTTGATATGGTTTTGTTTTTATTCTTTGAGAAACATGTGGCTAGATTTATCTAGGGGTTCATCTAGTAAGCTCATTCTTTGAAGAGAACATGATGTGGGTTTTAGAGCTTCAATTAATCTCAAGATGACCTCAAGGTTCTTTCATAAAAGTGTATATTCAAGAGTATCATCTAGATCATTTTCATTGATTGCCATTGTTTCATATCCCTGTTACAAATCTTCCTTTTGTTAGGGTCGGAAGATATTATTTTTTCCATCTTTTTTTTTTTAAGGAAAGGTTTGTTTCACCACTCTCCTTCACTTTTGATAGAACTGTTCCATCAGTTTACTCCTATATAGAATTCGCCTATCAACGCTCTAAGATTTTAAAGAAATTAAGAGCTATTTGTATCGTTTGATCATCGTTAATGGCAGAAATATTGGATATTAATTTTATATCGATCATTTCTGAAAAAAGTTGTCTAAAATTTCTGGTTTTTATCTATGATAATTACGGTTACTTTATTTTATATTTATGTTATACTTTAATTTATGTAGCAAGTGTGTACTCTTTGACAAAGAAATCTCTATTTGTAACTTGATGTTTTCATGGTAGTAATTGAGTGACAAAAAAAAAAAAAAAAAACTATACTCCGCTCGATTTACTATTTACCATTCGCAGCGTTAGTTAGAGTGACTGGATTAGTTTTGTACGTAAATATATGTTTTTGAAGACGTATCGTATCGTGAGTGGACTGATTACACACCGACTTGTAACGTACTCGAATATATTTTTTGTAAAATTCTTATTAAAAAGAAAAAAAAAACACGTCAGCGATTGGCGGTGCGATTGGGGAAATGCGTCTGAGTGTGACGTTAAAATCAAGAGAGAATCTTTCCAGGAAAACGGTTGGGGATTTGGGATACAGCTGTAAGTGGACACGTGTCTTGTAAATAGTTAACAGAGTACACTTGTGGTACTAGTGAACGTTTCACTGGTTGGAGCGTTTTCTTTTTTTAATTCAAACCATTTCGTTTTTTCAGTTTTTTTCTCTTTTGGGTTTGAGAAAAAACATCTCGTTTTCCATTTAAAAGCAATGACGTAGACGTCCTCGTTTTCAAAAATTGAGTTAAATTGTAACTCAGTTGTAATTTGTCTATTTATTACCATACTAAACGTATAGAATACTTATTGAAGATTTTGAATGTTTCCAGTTTTTTATTTATTTCTTCTGGTTTTTAAATGATGAGTTTTCAACATTAAACAATTTTCAATAACTATGACATAATAATAATTTAATTATTTTCAATAAATATTTTTTGAAGTGTACAATTCATTAATAAAAGTATAGATTTGTTTAAAATAAGTTTTATAAACAGATATGCTCTCTCTAGTTAAAAATAAATATTGTTTAAGGTTTATACACATATTAAAAAAATATTTAAAAATTTTATTTTACTTTTTATTAATAAATAATACAAATTTTTCATTGGTCAATACATTAATAGAGTAAGAGATAAAACTAGAAATTCTATAAAACATTTAAAATACAAAATGATACTTAATCTAAAACAAAAAAATTAACTCTAAAACATTACTTAGTTCTAAACGGAGAGAATAGTACTTATCAAGTTAGAATTTCTGTTATTTAACTTATTTTAAAAATTAAACAATAAATGTTTCGTTTGTTTTGTTATCCTATATATTCAGAAACTAACCAAATTTGTTTTTTATGTGTAACATATCTAATTTGGAAATCTGTTTTCTAAGCTTATAAACCTTTAAGTTTCAAATAGCTTCTCACTCTCACTTTTAATTAAATTCAGATGTCGTATTTTTGATGTGTAACATAAATTGATTTTTATGACTTGATATCTTTTATACAACTGCCATTTCACGTTACATTTACAATAAATATCATGAGAATTAAACTCGATCACGTCTAGTAGCTACCATTCTGATCAACCACAGAATTTAACTTAAAACTATTTTCCAGGAGCATTTGTTTATAGCAGTCATTATAGTCCAAACGATACTACAAATCTAAACGTTGAAGATTATTCACAAGATATATATGCATGTGTTTTTAGATTAATCATTTGTCTTGTCTATACTAATTGTTGTCGTTTTCAAAATTAGTTTGCTACCCACAAAAGTCGGACCTACGAAATTATTATTCAAAAAAGTACTTTTTAATAGAAATTAAATTCAAAAAAGTACTTAGCTCTAAATTCTAGATAATTCATTTGTATTATATAATGTATGAATTTTCTTTGTAGCTTTACCAAAAAATATATATTTATACGATGGAAAGTACTATTAATAAATAGACAGAATTTCAAAGCTTTACGCAAAACGGATAATATAAAGGGAATGGGTGATCAAAGTTACAGTTTAGTGTACTAATACGGTTATATATCATAATTCGAGTTTAAATTCAAATTGTGTATATGAGTTATAAACGAATTAAAAATTCGTATAAACATATGAATTTGATAACTTTATATAGTCTTATAAAAATTAAACCCGATATAAAAGAATGATGCAAGGATAACTGAATTAAATAAATTTAAGACATTTGGCGCATGAAGGTATGGTCTTTGCAGATTTTGAGGTATCAACAAAAAGAAAATGGAAAAACTTGAAGATAAGGATGAAGTAAAAGGGTTTAGGTATAAGCCACTATAACTATATAGGTTCGTTTATTTTTTTGGTTGGATTCGTCAGAGACTTTTCTGACTGAGGGAGCCAGCCTGTATGCCATTATTATTACTCTTTTTCTAAGAAATCAGTTATACAAAAACAACCAAAAAAACAAACAATAAGATGATGACGTAATAGTAGAAAACGACAAGATAGGTCGCGATCGTTACTATTTTTTGTTTAACTAAAAACTAATATTATTATTTAAATGAGAAACGACAGGCTGTGTAAACGGCCATTTCCCCACCTGCCGTCAACCCACCCACTCCTCTCCTTTTTTTAGAATCTTTTTTTTTTTTCGCTCATACTCTCACAAATCAAATTAAATTCAAACTAAAAATTTCAGTTGATTGTCATATGAGGGAGTGGAGTAAACCAATAACGGAATAAACTATTTATTTTTAAGAATGGAGTATAGTCCATTGTGATATTACTTTATTTTTTTTTGTAAAAAGGGACCATAGTTAATCCGCAATTATTTTTATTTTATTTGTTTTATGTTCATACATTGCAAACAATAAAAATAAAAAATAATTTAATTCACAAATAGTTTTTTCCTGTTGTATCTATTCGACGTTAAAATATAAAAAAATAGTTTGAAATGAATTAGATAGAATAAACCAATAGTAAATTCAAATAGAAAAAGAAACATAGAAAGTGATTTTTTTATTTTAAATATTCAAATTTAAAAACAATTCATGATTTTATATGCGAACTATTCTAATATGAATTTTTTTCATTGAGAGGAAATGTCTAAACATATACATCCTTTCAAACCGAAGAATTACTTGAATATGCGACCTATTTGATCTTTGTGAAACAATGACACTTGGTACCATGAAAGTTTATCTAGTTATTTGATCTTTGTGAAACAAACAAAAATTTGTGGAGTTAAACGTATGAAAACACTACAATATTTAGGAATTTTAATCAAATATCCAATGATTTTTTTGGTTTTAATATTAATATTTAATACCAACAAAAAATGTTTCAAATTATATAATGTTAGGCACATTTTATACCTTCAAATGATATTATTACCGTACACTCGCCGTGTACCCACAAAAACGACGCACCTGTTCTAATGCCAAAGAGAGCTTCTCGTGAGCTTCCTCATACAGTCATACTCTTTTTGAATAAATGATTAAACAGAGATATTGAAAAATAATTCATAAGATTCTGTCTAATTAGCCAAGCCAAATTATAGATTAAAACAAAACAGTGTCTTTAATGAAGATACGGAATGAGATTTTCTGTCACAGCTGGTCCATCGTATCTACTACCAAATTCTTCATTCCTATAATTGTATACTTATAGTGTTAGACTCACTAATTATTTGCTAATACCATTGACCGACTAACATGTAAATAAGTGTACGTGGTCCGTAATTGTACTTGTATCAGTATATCTCATTTAATAAGTTTGCATTCGCTTCACGTGAGATTTTGATTAATGACTCTCATTTTCTTGAATCATAATATGACATATACATCATTTCTCCCAAACAAGTCAAACTAGTGGAGAAGAGGCTCTAAACCTCCTTTGAAAGGATTCATCCTAAATGACAATAGAGCATACCAACTACTTATTGTTCGGTATTTGCCTAAAACACACATAAAAACCTTTCTATATATGCTCAAGTTTAACCTAGTATACATTCTTATCCAAATAATGTAGATTGTAGATTGTAAAATATGAAATTTCTTGGTCAAAAGAATGACGCATGTATTCTTAACGACATGCATATATTTAAGGAATGGCTTTCGGTACATGCTAATATGCTATATATTCTAATGTGATTTTATTTTGTTATAATTATACTAACTATTAGTATAGTTTATATCATCCTTTATAACCAAAAAAAAACTATTACAGTTGCTAATAGTAATATGCTTGTAAGAAAGTCTTTCTACTGCGATTTCAATACTTTTTAGCTATTTGAAATTGTCTCCAATTAATTAGAGATTAAAAAAACAAAAAAGCCCCCAAAATTTCTATGAATTTGAATTTTGGTCTTGAATCCTCCCTGGTTACTAACAAATACTTTCTATGTTTCTAAAATTTTGGTTTTATAAAGTTTTCACACAGCTTAAATTACAATTAATATTTAATTACAAATGCACCATTTCCCAAATCAATTTTTTTTAACCAATAGTAATTCCAATAAATTTAAATATTCTCAATTTACAGTTTACCATTTATCAGCATTAAATAATAAATATATAAAACATAGAAAATCATTTTTTGTAGAACAAACAAAATTCTAGACATCCTATTAGGAACAGTGTTATATGCCCTTTGGTATATTTGTTGGCTTCGAATGGTGAAAGCGGATTAGACGGTGCATATCGGGAGGATCAAGCAGATCAAACATATTAAGTGTGAATTGAGTACATATATATAGATATTAAATTTAAAAGGGATAGATTTTTTTTCAATATTATTTCAGTATATAATTTTTAGTTTACTGGAATTTTTTTTTAAATTATAATAAAATTAATTATGTGTTTTCAGTATAAATTGATAAATCAACTAAAAGACATGATCAAAGCAAATAACTCAGTAGCTGTTGGAAGTTCAACAAATTTTTTCTTTATAGTTTTTTTATTTCGTCCAAAACATAATCCAATATCTTTTTGAACTTTATTGTATCACATATATTTTATAAAATATTTATTATAATACTAATATTATATTATTGAATATGTTAACAAAATATGTTACTATGTTAGTAGAGTAAAATATTTTTATAGAATATGTTAATTTTAAAATTTCTATATTATAATAATAATAATTATTGTTTACTTTGAAAAACAAGTTATATATATATATATATATATATATATATACAATTAACCATCATATTAATTACAAAATCTTTATATATATATATACATATATATTACTATTCATGACGGTCAAATGAAAAAAACGTATCAATTTTGCTGTGTTTTACTAATCACAGTGTTTTTGTTATTTTTCTTCAAAAAAATTAACGCTATTACTGTTCACAGTTTATTTTATTATTAAATTCCTGATACGCACTTTACACAATAACATTGATGAATGGTAACACACATTTCTTATACGCCTGTGTTATAACGGATGTGAGCAAGATAACATAAAACGTAAAGAACATGACACAGATTTACGTGGTTCACCAACGATCTTGTTGGCTACGTCCACGGAAAAAGAGGCAGAGTTTATTACTGGAGATAATACAGATTTTCAGAATACATTGGAGGCTAGGGGTAAGAGAGTATTAATAAGAAAACCCTAATTAACATAGCCCTAATTAATCCTCAGCGGGTTGGGCTTAATATGGCCCAACAGAACCCTGATTAACCTCAACGAATTGAGCCTAATATTATGTGCCCAATCTATTCAAGTCATATCTAACAAATCTTCACCTTGACTTGAATCCTCCAAAAAACAGATGTACCAAACTTCTCCATCAGACAGATGTACCAGATTTCGCCAATAAACTGTTGTAAACTTTTGTTGCAAACAAACGTACTAGACTTTTCTCTTTTTTCCTTAGATGTCTTATTAGCGGACCAGATGCTTCTCAAGTCAACTGGTAAGTCAAGCCAGATACTTCGCTGAGCCAGAATGCCTCCCTTGGCCAACTGTTCCATCAGGAACTTGCTACTCCTTCAGCAGCCTGATGCTCCGTCGAGCCAGAATTCCCTAATAAGACCCAGATGTTCCCTCACAACCCAGAGTGTCTTCAGAAGTAAGATGCTCCGTCGAGCCAGAATGCCCCACTGAGACCACATGATCTATCAAAAAAACAAAACACTTCTCTAAGACCAGATGCTTCATCAGAAGCCAGAATGCACTTTCTTGGACTAGATGTTATGTGAAGAACTTATTGCTCCACCTGGAGCCTGATGTCCATCCACAGACCTGATGCTCTGTTAGGAGCCTGATGCTCCACCTGGAGCCTGATGTCCCCCCAGGGACCTGGTGCTCCATCAGGAGCCTGATGCCTCAACAGAGGCATGATGCCCTATCAAGGGCATGCTCGCCCTTCAGGGCGACTAACAGCTTGAGATATTCAGCAAATCCAAATAATGTTTAAACTTGCTATGAGGAACCTGCTTAGTGAACATATCTGCAGGGTTATCAGCAGTCCCTACCTTCTTCACTTGAATCATCTTTTCATTTCTCAGGAAATGATATCTCACATCAATATGCTTGGTTCTTTCATGATGAACTTGATTCTTGGCTAAACAGATTGCACTCAAACTGTCACAATATACTGTAGCCTGATCACGATGCAAACCCAGATCGCTGATCAATCCTTTTAACCAGATACCCTCCTTAGCAGCTTCTGTCAAGGCCATGTACCCTGCTTCAGTAGTTGACAACGTCACAGTTGGCTGCAGAGTTGCTTTCCAGCTAATCACAGAGTTACCCAAAGTGAATACATAACTAGTCATTGACCTTCTGTTGTCTACATCACCCGCATAGTCAGAATCAGAATAGCCTGTTACTAGGCACAAAACCTCACCTCCATATATGAGACCAACATCAGATGTACCTCTCAGGTACCTGAAGATTCTCTTCACCGCAAGCCAATGTTCTTTTCCTGGTTGTCTCATAAACCTGCTAACAACACTATCTGCATGTGTAATATTTGGCCTTGTACAGACCATTGCATAAATCAGACTTCCTACAGCACTTGCATAAGGAACCTGAGACATATACTCCTTTTCATCTTCAGACTGAGGGATACACAAAGTTAGATGAAGATTTGCAGTATTTGCTGTATCAATAGGCTTTGAGGACGACATTCTAAACCTATCCAAAAACCTTCTGAATGTAACCTTTCTGTGACAAGAAAAGCTTCTTATGAGTTCTGTCTCTCAGAATTTCCATTCCCAGAATCTTTTTCGCTGCACCCAAATCCTTCATCTCAAACTTAGAACTCAGCAAATCTTTTAATTTCTGAGCATCACACATCTGTTTGGCAGCTATCAGCATGTCATCCATATACAACACCAGATAAACGTATGATTCATCTTTCAGCTTATTGTAGTAAACACATCAATCATACATATATCTGATGTAGCCTAGATTCATCATATAGCTGTCAAACCTCTTATACCACTGTCTGGGAGACTGCTTAAGTCCATACAGACACTTGTTCAACCTACACACGTGATTTTCCTGACCAAGGACCTGAAAACCATCTGGCTGAGTCATATATATTTCCTCCTTTAACTCACCATGAAGAAATTCAGTCTTCACATCCAGCTGCTCAAGTTCCAGATCCTGATGCGCCACTATTGCTAACAGCATTCTGATGGACGTGTGTTTGAAACTGGTGAGAAAATCTCATTATAGTCCACACATTCTCTCTGACTAAAACCTCTAGCAACAACTCGAGCTTTATACCTAACTCTTTCTGCCATTGATATCTCTTCTTTTTTCTTGAATATCCATTTACAAGTAATAACTTTTCTCCCTTGTGGTTGTATGACCAGATTCCAAGTATTATTCTTTTGATGAGATTTCATCTTATCTCCCATTGCAGCAAACCATTTCTCAGCCTCAGATCCTGAGATAATTTCTCTATAGGTGGATGGCTCATGCGTATCCACCTCTTCAGCAACCTGCAATGCATACCCTGCCATATCCTCATAACCATATCTTTGAGGTGGTCATATTCCAACTCTTCTTATTCTGTCTTGTGCAATACTACGAGGTACTATTGTTTATGATGGTGTAACATCAGGCTGTTGATTTTCTGTCAAACCATCAGCAGCCTATGGGTCTCGACTCTGATAGTGTTCTTGCTGATCACCTCCTTGATGATGGTTCTGCAGCTCCATCTGTTTGTCAAAACTATAGTTCTCTTCTTCAGACCTTGTATAGTATCCGAGCATAGAACTTTCATCAAAGGCCAAGTTCCTGCTCAGAATCACAATATTCTCTGATGCAGACCAGATCCTGTATCCCTTTACTCCATCTCCATAGTCCACAAATACTCTTTTCCTTGCTCTTGGTTCTAATTTTCCTTCACTGACATGATAGTAAACTGTGCAACCAAAAACCTTAAGATGAGAGTAATCAACAGATTTGTCTAACCACATCTCTGCAGGTATCTTGCAATTGATACTAGTATGCGGTCCACAGTTGATTAAGTAGCAAGTTTTACTTACTGCTTCAGCCCATAACCTTCTTTCCAACCCAACATTTGAGAGCATACACCTTGCTCTCTCCAACAGTGTCTGATTCATCCGTTCAGCTACACCATTCTGCTGTGGTGTATTCCTGACAGTGTGATGTGTCGAGTAACCCCTTGATCCTTACATAACTGATTGAACTCTGATGAACAAAATTCCAAACCATTGTCTGTCCGCAGCCTCTTGATCTTCTTTCATGTTTGATTTTCCACCAGTATTTTCCACTCCCTGAAGTTCTTGAAAGCTTAACTTTTGTGCTTTAACATGATGACCCACGTCTTTCTTGAATAATCATCAATAAAAGACACAAAATATCTGTGACTTCCCAAAGAATCAACCTGAGCTGGATCCCAACAATCAGAGTGGATATAATCCAATGTACCTTTGGTTATATGAACAGCCTTAGTAAACTTACTATAATGGAGCTTCCCAAACACGCAATGTTCACAAAATTCCAGACTCTTGACCTCATGGCCACACAAAAGAGTTTCCTTTGATAGAATTTGCATTCCCCTCTCAGTCATATGTCCAAGTCTCATATGCCATAACTTAGTCATATCCTCCTTGTGAATCTCTGGAGATGCAACATTCACTGAACCTGAAACTGTGGACCCTTGTAGAATATACAGTGTACCACACATGACACCCTTCAGAATCACATCAGCGCCTTGACAGACTTTCAGAACTCTGTCTCTACTAGAATATTGAAACCCTCTGCTATCAAGCAGGCTCACATATATCAAATTCTTCTCCATTGACGGAACATGTCTGACATCATCCAATGTAACAAATCTACCATCATGTGTCCTTATCTTGATTGAGCCGATTCCTGTAACCTTGCTCACCGAGCTGTTGGTCATCTTAATGTTGCCACCATCTACAACTGTATAGGTTGAAAACCACTCTCTCCTTGGACACATGTGATATGAAGCTTCTGTATCAAGAACCCACACATCAAAGGCTTGTGTGTCTCCACCAGCAACCAGAGCAATGCCCTGTTCAAATTTGATGTCATCTTCTGCTACAGCAGCAGAACCAGATTGTTTCTTCTTAGGGCATTCAAACTTCCAATGCCATTTCTCCTTACAGTAATTACATATATTATCTATCTCAGCCCGTTGCTGCCACTGGCTACTAGACCAGCGGCCTGATTATCTGTAGCTGTATCAGCCGCCTGACGTCGCAACTCTCTGCTGTGAAGAACAAATCTAACTTCTTCTAAAGTAACTTTATCTTTATTGACAATGAATGACTCCATAAAATTCTCATATGATTGTGGTAGAGATACCAATAGAAGTATAGCAGCATCTTCATCTTCAACCTTAACATCAATATTACGCAGATCTAGTAAAACTGAGTTTAACTGATCTAGATGATATTTGAGTCGCGTATCTGGCTGCATCCTTAATGCAAACAAGCGTCGTTTTAAAAACAATTTTTTTTCTGTAGAGATTTTGTCATGTACAAACTCTCTAACTTCTTCCACAGACCGGTAACAGTCGTCTGATCAGAAACTTCAATGATGACTTCATCTTCAAGACACAACAAGATTGTTGCGTGTGCCTTCTCTTCAAGAGTAGCCATCTCAGCAGCGTTGCCTCCCTTGTCTTTCGACAGCGCCACCCATAAACTTTGTTTTTTTAACAAAGCTTTCATCTTGATCTGCCACAGACCAAAACTGTTCCTCCCAAAAAACTTGTCAATCTTCACGTTCATCGCAAACATCTTCTCACCAGATTACAGATGTGGAAATTCCCAGAACCTGGCTCTAATATCAGTTTGTTATAACGGATGTAAGCAAGATAACAGAAAACATAAAGAACAGGACACAGATTTACGTGGTTCACCAACGATCTTGTTAGCTACGTCCACGGGAAAAAAGACCGAATTTATTACTGAAGATAATACAGATTTTTAGAATACATTGGAGGCTAGGGTTAAGAGAGTATTAATAAAAAACCCTAATTAATAAAACCTTAATTAATTCTCAGCAAATTAAACCTAATATAGATCCAACAGAATCCTAATTAACTTTAATAGATTAAACTAAACATTATGAACTCAATTTATTCAAATCATATTTAACAGTTGAAAACACAACTGCCTATAATACTATTATTTTATGATATGTTGATTAGAGAATGCATTATTAACTAGTACGTTCTTCAAGATATCTAAATTTCTTCCTTTAAAAAAACACAAATATTTACTACGGATTTTGAGAATAATATATATAGTGACTCAATTTTTAAATTGTTCTTTCACGAGTAAGGAAATTATTCCGTGTGGTCTGTCTAAATTCCATTATATATACTGTTACATTGAGACGTAATATTTACTTTTGTTGAGAGAAAAACATGTGACCAGCTCTCATGTCCTTGTAAAGCTATTTCTCGAGATGACTTTATTTACTATTCAAAAGTTTTTTCAGATTCAATGTATGTGTGCAAGCATATTCCTTTCTTAATTGATATATATTTATCCAAAGTCGGAGATTTATGTAACGATACCGTCTCGAATATTTCGTGATTAGAAACCTAACATATATTGATCCAACTCAACTAAAGAAGATTTAATAAAACTTGATTAGACATATTGTGGTATTTCGGAACCATTGTGTTTACAAAGTTCCATTAAACAAGATAATCTAAAGTTTTTTTGTCATCAAGCATTGACGGGTGAAACAATTCTGATTTCAAATTATCAGAAAAAATATAAAAGAATATTTTTTAAAATATATAAACTAAATAATAATCCTACCATTTCATAAAGAGTGTCCTTTTAAAAAAATTATTTTGTTTCACAAACAGTATCATTTTACATTTTTAATATGACTTTCAAACCAAATATTTTCATTTACCATTAACTCAAAACTATATTTTGAAAATTTAAATCATTATCATTTAATCAATTAATTTCAGAATATGAGAGAATGGATGTATAAATTATATATTTAAATTTTTTGTGTAAATTAACCATACTTTTGTGAAATGAATCGAATATAAAAAAATTGGTTATTTTTGACAGTATAGTTGGAATGTACTTGAGATTAAAAGTACTCAAAGAGACAGCTCATTCGTTTGTGTGTACTTTGTAATTGAAAGCAGGTTGTTGTTAACCCAATTATATCTTCTACTATTAAAACTGAAAGCAGATATCTTATATTTTATATAATATTAAAATTGAAATACAAATTTAGAAAATTCTGTAACCAAACACTTTTTAATCTTATTTTTATATCTAAACACCAAATAGTTATTAAAGTATTCAATTACTAATTTTTTTTTTAAATAAATATTAAATTAATTAGTACAACTATTTCCTTATTTAATAGTGCTATTAAATAGTATGAGTTCTTATTCTCTTATCATCTTTGTTTGATTTTATTTTCATATTATTTTAAATAATTATATAATCAATACAATTAATTAAATTTTAGATTTGTTCTGCATATATTGTGATTCAAATTTTTATAAACAGATGTATATTACTCAATCAATAAAAAATATTATATGTTCAATGTTCCACATTGGTAGAAATGCCAAATAGATTGTGATCCGCAAGATAGGTACAAGTAAATCCGACATAGAGCTTTATTGACCGCAAATTAATGGATCGGTCCATAAACAACCAAATTTTAATAAAAATAAGTAAATTATATATAAAAATTAATAATTGTGTATAGTTGATGAAAATAATATATGATATATTTGAAAATATAAAGAGTTTTAAGATAGAATATTTATGAAAAGAGAATATAAAATATTGTTTATGTTTTAAAAATATATTTAAATTACGTACATAATCAAATTTTTGGATTAGCTTGCTATCCTGTGGAAATAATAGAACACATTTGGACATAAAAATTATATACAAAAATTTAAAATGAAAATATAGATTAACTAACTAATAAGATTAACACTTTATAATTTAATAAAGTTAAGATTACTTATAAGTAAAAAAAAATTATATAAACAAAATAAACAAAAGCTAAAAAAAATATGAATCCGCCATGTACCGCAGATTCAACTCTAGTTATTTTCAAATATCCTGTCATTACGTCATATTACAGTTGTAATTAAAAAATAATTATCAAATATAGTTGCTTAATTAGCATTTAAATTAAATCCTTATATTTCACGTGGGAAAAATGTATTTCTTACCCGCTTAATAAAATATCAGTGTTCTCCTATTTGTATAAATTTTTCACTTCTATGTTCGCAACTTCGCATCCAGTTATATTTCTTAAACAAAAACACAGTTTCAAGTTTCAACTGCCAGGGACACGTGAAAGCAACCATCGGTCACGTGCGGTCGAAGTAGACAGTAGACACTCGTGCGACTTGTTTTCCACCGGTCAACAAGGTGGACAAATCTGATCAATCCAAAGTCTTCTTTGGTGCAAAATGGAAGGGCATTATTGTAATTTCTGTATAAAAAGCATGGAGCTGCGAGTTTTAAGAGATCTATGGTTGTTGGGTTCTTTGATTCTGTGAAGCATACTTGGCCCACTCATATTTTTTCTTCCGTATAATAAGTACTTCGTATGTATCTAATTATCTATCTAATATTTATTTTTGTGGTCCTGCATTGGGTTTATATATAGGGTAAATTTGCTATTTGGGTAGTTTTTACTTTTTAAGTTTTAATAGGGAAAATGAGTAGTTTTTTTGGCTTTGTAACTTTTAAGTTTTTGAATCATTCTAGCAGCCCTTGGCGTCCGGATCGGTATAAAAAGTTCAGGTCGGAATTAACCGATTAAATTAGGTTCGATTTTTGATGAAATTTAGTAACAAAATCGAACGGAATCAATAAAATCAGAAATCGATAATCGGTTCGGTGTACAGTTTTCGATCGGTTTACTTAAATCGAGAATCCTAAAAAAATACTTTTGTTTTCTCATTTCTTCTGCCTCCTTCACGATTTCTCTCATCTTCTTTAATTTCTTCTTCAATTTCATATTAATCTCATCTTCTTTCTTCTCATGTTTTGTTCTTATCTCTTCTTCTTCTTTAACCCTTCTGTTGTTCTTCGCTCAACTCTTCTTTATCTCTGCTTCATCATCTTCTTTGCTCCTCCTCCGTCGTCCGTCACCATTGTTGTAACTTATAAGTCTCCAGATCTAACCGAATTTCTTCGAAAATGAAAAAAATAATCTTCAATTAACTCATTTTAAAAAGACAGATGAGATGTATTAATGTATTGTGTCTTGTGGGAGATTTAGATTGCAACTGAAGTCGCTGGATCGAGCGTCCATACATCACCACTGCTGTTAACGTTGCGTCGTCGCCGGTCAGCCATCGTCACCGTAGCCACATAATATTTTTATTATCGAAAACCCTAAATCTTATTGGGATTGGGCTTGAAATTTTAAGTTTAGGCCTGTTGATAAATTTGTATTGGGTTTTTAATTTTTATTTATTTATATTTTTAATATCCAACAAAAAAATCCGAACAAACCAAAAAAAACTCCGAAGTAAACCGAAAAAAAAGTTCGGTTAAATTTCAGAATTGATTTTAAATCAGATAACCGAACTGAATAACCCGAAATTTTATTTCGGTTTAATTTGGAATAAATCTCAAATTCCGATTAAAGTAAACAACTGTTTAAACCGAACCGATCAACCCGATTAAACCGAATGCCCACGGCTAAAAAAAAACGCTCTATCATATTTACGAAATTAAAGATATAAAGTTTAAAGAAAGACGACGAAAAAAAAAAGTGTTCTTCTTCTTCTCTCTACTTGTCGTCTTCTTCTTCTGCAACTAATTGAACTATCTCCTCTCATATATTCTTTGTTCTATTCTCTTACTTAATTTATTCAAAATCAAAGAGATCTTAAGATCAAATTGCTCTTCCAAATCCAAGCTTTAGCACTGCAACTGATGTTTCCGACGAGGAATGTGAGAAGACGGTGGACTTTGCTGAAGAACTCACGAAGAAAGGCTTTGCGTTTTCGAAACAGAACGACTTGTGATTCTGTTGGATTAAGCTTGAATAAAGCTTGAGATATAAGCTATCCTAATGAGATTAGGGTTATGGGCTTTAGGAGTTATCTAAAGACATATTTATTTATATTTAGGAGTTATCTAAATATATCCCTAATAAGAATAGGATTAGGATAAGAGTTCTCTTATATAAGGAGGTATCAATGTTGTGATACAACTTAAGAGTTTTGAGAGAGACTTTGAGAGCTTTAGGTTTTGAGTGATTTTCCTAAAGTTAATAAAGAGAGTAATTCTTTATTTGTGCTCTTAATCTCTTCTTTAAATTCTAGATTTGGTATCAGAGCTTTGTGAGATCGTGAGGGAGATATTTTCTCCGTGAGAGATAAGAGAAAGAGTGGAAGAAAGAGAGATGGGTGACCTAGTTGTTTCAACGGCGAAAAAAGAAGGAGGACCTTCATCAATCCAGTGTCCTATGCTCAACTCAACAAACTATACCGTATGGGCCATAAGAATGAAAATTGCACTTAAGGTTCATAAGGTGTGGGAGATCATAGAGACGGATTCAATCGACGATGAGAAAAACAACATGGCTATAGCCCTATTATTTCAATCAATACCTGAGACACTTATCTTACAAGTTGGAGAGCTAGATACGGCGAAGAAAGTATGGGAGGCAATTAAGACAAGACATGTTGGGGCAGAGAGAGTCAAAGAAGCAAGATTACAAACCTTGATGTCTGAATTTGACCGCTTGAAGATGAAGGATACCGAGAAGATTGATGACTTTGTAGGAAAACTTTCTGAAATTGCTTCTAAATCGGCTGCTTTAGGTGAAAACATTGAAGAATCAAAGCTAGTCAAGAAGTTTTTAAAAAGCCTTCCGCGAAAGAAATACATACATATAGTAGCATCACTTGAACAAGTTTTAGATCTAAAAACTACGGGTTTTGAAGATATTATAGGTCGATTAAAAGCCTATGAAGAACGTATCTTTGAAGAAGAAGAAGCACAAGATGATCAAAGCAAACTCATGTATGCAAATATGGAGAATCAAACAAATCAATCTAATCGAGACTTCAGTACTAGAGGTCGCGGAGGACGGTTTAGAGGACGAGGCCGAGGACGTTTTAATGGTGGAAGAGATACGTCAAGAATCACCTGTTACCGGTGTGACAAATTAGGACACTATGCGTCAAGTTGCCCTGACCGCTTGCTCAAGCTACAAGAAGCTGAAAACAGTGACACACAAGATGCATGAAGTGGTGTACTTAAACGAGAAGAACTGCATACCAAGCGACTATGAAACAAACACCGGAGAAGAGAATGTCTGGTACCTTGACAATGGAGCTAGCAATCATATGACAGGAGACCATCGATACTTTGATCAGATTGATCGCTCTATCACCGGAAAAGTGAGATTCGGTGATGATTCACGTATTGATATAAAGGGAAAATGTTCAATCTCTTTTATCGATATGAATGGTGAACCAAGGAGGATGAGTGATGTGTATTTCATTCCAGACGTAAAGAGTAACATCATTAGCCTAGGACAAGCAACTGAGTTGGGATGTGACATAAGAATGAAAGGAGGACACTTGACGATGCGTGACTGTGATGGGAAATTGCTTGTTAAAGCCGAGAGATCAAGAAATCGCTTGTACAAGGTGCATATGGGAATAATGAACACAACATGTTTGAATTTATCAGAGATAAGCGAGAGTAGCAGATGGCATGCTAGGATGGGACACATAAACTTCGAGACAATGAGATCTATGATCCAAAGAAATCTTGTTCAAGGAGTACCACAGGTTGCAGTACAAAAGGAAATATGTGGCTCGTGTTTACTTGGAAAGCAAACAAGACAAGTATTCCCTCAAGCCACATCATACCGTGCTACTCAAGCACTCGAACTCATACATGGAGATCTCTGTGGTCCTATAACACCAAGTACACTCGCGGGAAACAAGTACATTTTTGTTCTCATCGATGATCACTCTCGATACATGTGGACAATCTTGCTTAAAGAAAAAGGAGAAGCTTTCAACAAATTCAAGAAGTTCAAGAGCGTGGTGGAACAAGACCTAGGGACTAACATAAAAACGTTCCAAACAGATAGGGGATGAGAGTTTGTATCACAAGAGTTTAATACCTTCTGCGATGATTCTGGTGTCAAAAGACATCTTACCGCGCCTTACACTCCACAACAAAATGGCGTAGTTGAAAGACGTAACCGAACATTAATGGAGATGACACGGAGTATTATGAAGCATATGAACGTACCAAACTACTTGTGGGGCGAAGCAATACGACACTCGACCTACCTTTTGAATCGAATAGCTACAAGATCACTCAAGGACACAACACCATATGAAATGTTGCGAAACAAAACACCAAACATTGATCATCTTCGAATATTTGGATGTATTTGCTATGCAAAGATAGACAAGCCTCATCTAAAGAAGTTAGACGACAGATCACGCATGCTCGTCCATCTCGGAACAGAACCAGGTTCTAAGGCATATCGGCTACTTGATCCACAATCTCGTAAAATAATAGTAAGTAGAGATGTGGTGTTTGACGAGAAAAAAGGCTGGAACTGGAACCTAAACAACTCAGAGAAGGATAACAGGGGAAGCTTTAGTGTTGTCTTTGGAGAATTTGGAAACCGTGGGATCCAAGGAGAAGAAGAAGCTTCAGAAACAGAGCAAAACGGAGCCGGAGAACCTGAAGAAGTTGAAAACAAAGAAACTGATGGCGAAACAGAAATTGAACAAGGACTTCAACAAGACGAACCTCAGACTTCTCCACCAGTATTGAGAAGATCACAGAGACAAATCGTACGACTTAAGTATTTAGAAGATTATGCCTTGCTCATTATGCTCGCTGAAGAAGAAGGGGAGATGTTGTTGTTGTCATTGAATAATGAACCCATAAACTTTCAAGAGGTAAAAGAATCGAGAGAATGGACACTTGCTTGTGAAGATGAGATCTACTCTATCAGAAAAAACCGCACATGGGAGCTTGTAGACTTACCGTTGGAGCAAAACCTATTGGCTTAAAATGGATTTTTAAGCTGAAACAAAATTCTGATGGAAGCATCAACAAGCACAAGGCTCGACTCGTTGCTAAAGGATACGTGCAGCGTTATAGGATTGATTTCGAAGAAGTTTTTGCTCCAGTAGCTCGGATTGAAACAATACGACTCCTTATAAACCTTGCAGCATCAAATGGATGGGAAATACATCATCTTGATGTTAAAACGGCATTTCTCCATGGAGAGTTAAAGGAAGTTGTCTTTGTTACAAAACCGGAGGGATTTGAAGAAAAAGGAAGTGAGGAAAACGTCTATAAACTCAACAAAGCTTTGTATGGGTTAAGACAAGCATCAAGAGCATGGAACAACAAACTAAATCAGATTCTTGTAGAACTTAAATTCAAGAAATGCTCGAAGGAACCATCATTGTATAAAAGGAAGTTCGAGATAATATTCTGGTCATAGCGGTATATGTTGATGATCTATTTGTGACGGGTACAAACTTGAACATGATCAAAGAATTCAAGAAAGAGATGGCCTCAAAATTTGATATGAGTGATCTCGGAAAATTGACATATTATCTAGGGATCGAGGTAGCTCAACACGATGGAGGAATAACGCTAAACCAGAAACGGTATGCTATGAAAATCCTTGAAGAAGCAGAGATGAAAGATTGCAACCCAGTTCACACACCAATGGAGTCCAGTTTGAAGTTGTCCAGGTCTGAAAAGGAAAAGGAAGTAGATGCCACATTTTTCAGGAAAAACATTGGCTGTCTACGATATTTACTTCACACGAGACCGGACTTGTCATATTGTGTTGGAGTATTAAGTAGATACATGCAGAGCCCTAGGGAGTCTCATGAGAATGCTATGAAGCAATGCTTGAGATATTTACGAGGAACCACTACTCTTGGGCTAACATTTCAGCGATCACCATCAAAGATCCCAAGGTTAGTTGGTTACAGCGATAGTAGCCATAACGTTGATCCGGACGACAGAAAGAGCACAACAGGGCATGTATTTTATCTTGGTGAGGGTCTGATTACTTGGTGTTCTCAGAAACAAGATACCGTGGCACTATCCTCGTGTGAAGCTGAATTCATGGCAGGGACTGAAGCGGCAAGACAAGCTATTTGGCTCCAAGATTTGCTTGGTGAAGTCATGGGATTACCAAGTGAAAAGGTGGTTATCCGAATTGATAACAAATCAGCGATTGCTCTCACTAAAAATCCAGTTTTTCATGGACGGAGTAAGCACATACATACGAGGTATCACTTCATAAGAGAATGTGTTGCAAAATGGCAAAATAGAAGTCGAGCATGTCCCCGGGAGTGAGCAAAAGGCAGACATCCTAACAAAGGCACTTGGGAAAATCAAGTTCAAAGAAATGAGAGATTTCATTGGTGTTCAAGACTTGGCGAAAATCGAGTTCACGCTTAAGGGGGAGAATGTTGGATTAAGCTTGAATAAAGCTTGAGATATAAGCTATCCTAATGAGATTAGGGTTATGGGCTTTAGGAGTTATCTAAAGACATATTTATTTATATTTAAGAGTTATCTAAATATATCCCTAATAAGAATAGGATTAGGATAAGAGTTCTCTTATATAAGGAGGTATCAATGTTGTGATACAACTTAAGAGTTTTGAGAGAGACTTTGAGAGCTTTAGGTTTTGAGTGATTTTCCTAAAGTTAATAAAGAGAGTAATTCTTTATTTGTGCTCTTAATCTCTTCTTTAAATTCTAGAGATTCATCAAACCCAGATCAGTCACGGGCCTAGGTAATAACACCAAATAGGTTTTTCCTTGTGTCTGTGTCTTGGATCAATTAGATATTTGTTGGTTTGAGATAAGAATTCCCAAATTGAGTTCTATGTGTACTTGTATTGTTGATTGATTGATTGAAGGATTACCCTTTTGGGAGAATTTTTTTAGTATTCTTCTCAATTCCACCGTGACAAAACGTTTTTCCCAAATCAGCAACGTTCAAATTCAATTGCTTTGATGAATGTTTCTTGTTAATTTATATGCTTTTTAACCAAATCTGTTAAGACTTTTATTAACAAGAACTGTTGTTATTGTTTTGCTTGATTCATAACTAAAGTGCGTGACATGAAGAGCTTCTGTAGATTCATAACTAAAGTGTGTGGCGCGTTGTAGCAGTTGTCTTGTGTCTCATTGAGCGTGTGTTGATGCAGTATTGACTTTTGTTGTTGTTGTATAGCTATGTGCTAATGTTGAATGTAATCAGATTTTGGCGATGCGTTATCCTAGGAGAGTTGTATTAACTGGTTGTTAACCGGCTTCGGCATCCAGTGGTTTCTTACTCCGGTTGATGCTTGATTCCTCTATGTGGTATTTACTGAATCACAACTAAATCATTTTGCCAATAGCATTCATATATTATACTCCTTTTTTGAGTTTTTCCTGTCTCTTGAAACTGCAGGTTTCTTGGGATTGAATGTTTTGTGGTGAGCCTGAAGCCGAATACATCACACTCCCTTACATTGCTTTGATACTTTTACATTAGTGATTACAGAATCTGATTCATTTGTAACACCATCTGACTTCAATAAAGTTTTGTTATTTTCTTTCTTAAGTTCCCCTATGATGAGGTCGTCAGACCATCAGCTGATCTAGAGCTCAGTCAAACCAGACCCGACACTGACATATGTGCCTTTCTCTTTTAAAGTTCCTGGTCGCCGCCTCACATAAGTCTGGAAGCTCCTAAACCGATCAAATCTAGAACTTGCTATGAATGGAACAAAGTCTACAGGAGACTTATATAATCACTCAGGATATCTACCACAGGGTCCTAGCTGCACCAGCACCCATACGATCAGGCGGATCCTCTCTTGCTCACACACCATATTTGGAGCCATTTGGATTCAAACTCCAGCCAACAGTTATTTCCTCTTTTACTTTCACACAAATTTGGGGCATTTTTCACACTTCAAGAGGTTCCAAGACATCACTCCTATCTCCCCAAATTGTCTAGATACAAGGAGAAGATCATAACTTCCCATTTTTGGCCAAGATCCCCATAAAGGCACCAACGGCCATAAGATCAAAGGACCATCATCACTTGATCATCTATCATTTATTTTTGTGTATTTATTAGACTTTATGACTGTTTGTCTAAAGTCCTTTACGAGCCTATTTAAGCTCCTTTATTTCTCATTGTAAAAACACACACCTTTTATTTGAATCGGAAACTGAGTTTATTGTCTCTTAAGCTTCTAATTAAGCTTGTTTCTCAAGGATTTAGGTGGATTCCTTAGACTAGAAAACATCTTTAATCTCAGTCTCTTGTGTGGTGGATTCATGAGGCTGTTTGTGAGTTTATTTCAAAGACCATCTGAACCTTTGAGTGGCACTCTTCGATCCATCAAAGCTTTTAACCTCTTGACATCTTGTAATCACTTGGATTGGTGGATTCCGATCTTATATCACCATATGAGAAAAAGATTAACTCAACAACATATATATATCGATTAAGATTCATTGCATATATTAACAACCTAGTACTAAACTTCTGATATTATATACATACAGTTTTCTTGAATAATACTATATACAGTTGTGTAAAGAGCAATAGGTGAGGCATGATACGGTACCTTATGATACAATACGTTCTTAAAGAAAATGTACTAAATGAATACAATCAGAATCTTATTTGGTACCCTTTTAAGGGGAGAAGAAATTACCAATCAAAACCCGAAAACTAGAGCTTGAGGAAAGCTTATGAATATTCATTTTGAAACTAAATTCTATAATGTAGACATACCTCAAATCAAACTTGGATTCACGACGAGTGGTTTTTTCTATAATTAGTTTATCCAACATACCACCTCCTTTACCCAATGTGACGAATGTAGACAAAGTCATGAGAACACCACGATGTTCTTTATTAGGATGAAGAACACCTCTCCTTAAATCTCTTGACTAAGATCACTAACGAGTAGAAAACATGACATTTTTTTTAATTTAGTCTTAGTAACTTATGATTTTTTTCATCTTGGTATACACCTCTTTCTTCATCATGATGTACACCTTTCTACTCCTTTATACAGCTCACAGTGGTATACACTTCTTTTTTACTACACCTCACCTCGGTGTACACCACTTTCCTCTGTACACTTCACCTCACTGTACACCCATTTCTCTATACACTTTGATACACTTTGATATAGTTTATATGATTTTAAAACTATAATATATATAATCAAGTCTTTTATATGTTTTTTGAATCCTTATCAAGTCATTTACATGTTTACTGATATATTATGGTTTTTATGGTTTTTAGCCATGATATACATATTGGTTTTAGAGTCTTTTGTATATATATTGAGTCTTATTAGGTACAAATGCGAGATGGACCTTGTTGATACATTATGGAGCAATTATGGAGCATTGTAGCTGGAAAGTTGGAAAGTTATTGTTCATCAAGTTACTTTTCATCGATACTGTTGTCGACCGACACATGTGAACAGTGTCGGTCGACATGGTACTATTCACGCCAAAGATTTGCCATTTTTTTCCAGAAGTTTTCCTTATTTGCAATTAGTCCAATTTCGTATTTTAACATATATATAGTATTTTTAGATTTTTGGGAGAAGATTTCAAAACTCTGATCTCCTTTTGATTTATGTTATGCAATTTATTCAAACAATGATTTGTGTTTCATCTATTATGTCTGAGTAGTTTACTTGTTAGATCTAGGGATTTCTAGGGTTTATGATGGTTTGTTGAATTGGCCAATCATGTTAGGTTATTTATAATGTTTCGTCATCTAGATTTGAATCTATACTAGTTCTAGGCTAGCCGCCAGAATCTAGAATCATAGGAATGTTAGTAGGCGCGAGAGTGCTATTGATATTCTTACCCAATCTTAGATTAGCAAAAAGCCCTTTTTTGCAGCTAGAGTTGGTTTAAGAAATTTGTAAACATATCATACATGATTATCATAGATACTCTATTTATTGATATTTCGCAAAGAGATTTGGTTTGCTTCTGTTTAGAGGATATATGTCGTCGCAGCGAGAGTTGGATAAATATCATATTAGTGTTATGAGTTTAAGAACCAAACAAACAATTGTATTCTGATTATAGAACTGCCCAGTTCACATTCCAGAGTATTCCCTAATTGATTTCCGTAGGTCTAACTTATTTATCATCTGAATTTACATTGCAATCATCTTAGTTATCTTTCATTGCATTGTTTTATTTAGTTTACATTTATTGGTTTATCTTAATTATAAACTGATAATCTATTTTGTGAACTAGAGTCCTTGTGGATTCGATCCCTAAGTACTACAATGATCTCTTAATTTGAGAGAGTAGCTGTAAGGGTTAATTTGAGCATATCGTTTACATACAATTATGATCATTTGGATGTTTTGGAGCATTTGGAGCATTGTAGTTGTAAAATCGAAGTTGATATTATTATTGACCATTTGTGTCGAGCGACGCAATTCCTGGTGTCGATCAATGCAACCCAATTTTCACTATTCCGCGTGAAAACCATTACTTTTGGAGATTTTTTTTATTTACAAAAAGCAGGAGTTCGTGATTAGACTATAATTAGGGGTTTAAGACTTTATTTTAGATGTATCTCAAATTCTAATTTTATATTTTTTTTATAATTGACTGTTTTCTAATTTTGATGTGTCAAATAAAATTCAGTTTATTTAAATGTAAATGATATTAAATTATAATTTGAATAAATTTTTTTTAAAAAAATGGATATATGATGTAATATTTAAAATCTTTATATAAAAGTTATATCTTATTTTACTATTCCCAAACCTTACAGCTTCGCAAAGAATATAAAATATTTTCTTTTTGGTGTATACTTTTATGTTATTAACTTCTTGAATGAGATCATTAAATTTTTTAATTTTCTCTTTTATTTATTTCTTCATCTGAATCATTTCAAAAATATAATATCTCTTTAGCTCTTTGTGCTTCATTTTTGATTATCATGTGGGAAAGTTGGCCAACTTTAAATATTTAATTGCTTTCTTTTAAAAGTTGTAAGATTTTGAATATTACAATCATGATATAATTAAAAAAAAAAAATTTCATATATTTTTCTCATGATAATCAAATTTATCTTATTTAAAATCTCAAAAACAATAACCAAAGTTTCATACCAAATTGGAAATAAATAAATAAATATATATATATATGTACAGTATATTGTTTCTAACATAGTTTAATATAAAAAGAATCTAAACCCTAAACTCTCAACAAACAAGAATAACCTTTAAGGAATTTGTTTTTGAATGAGATGCAAAAAGTATAAAAGACATTTATATTCTCAACTCATTTATACACCTTACTTTTGGTGTACACTTTTTTCTTTGTACACCTTATATTGGTGTACACATTTATTGTTGTACACCTCACTGTGATACATATTTTTATGTTATTAGCCTCTTGAATAAGATCACTAATTTTGTTCTTTTTTTCTATTTATTTGGTTATCTGAATCATCTCCTAAATATGAGATCCCTCTTGCTCTTTGTATTTTGTTTTTTATTCTCATGTGAAAAAATTGGCCAACATTTTATATTAAAACAAAATTGCTTACAAAATTACAACGTTAAATATATAATTGTATTCTTTTAAAAATTGTATGATTTTGAATATTAAAAAACTTCAAATTGGTGTACACATCATATTGGTGTACACATATCTCTATGTAAATATTACCTCTCTAGTTGTACACTTCAAGTGTGTACACTTAAAATGTCGGTGCATCGCCTCTCTGCACATTCTCTTTATACATCTCACAGTAGTGTATACCTCAAATTATTTGTAAGAATCAAAACATAGTTTTAAGTTTTAAACAAAGAATCAAACATAATCTTTGGATGGTTTTTTCACTCTATATGCTCTGTTTTTATATTTTTGACTTCTTGTACTCTGTTTTATTACTTTTCATGACCGACCTTTCACTTTTGACTGTATTTTAAGATTTTACACTTTTTTTTTCCCTTTTTACAATACTTATTTAAATCTCATATCATAAAATTATTGAGAATGGTTCAAAACTACATTTTTTTATTTAATATTCAATCTATATTCAACTGTACACCTTATTTGAGCGCATATCCCGTGTAAGTAGGTGTAAAGAGAGATGTACAAAGAGAGAGGTGGGATTACAAACCAGTGCACACCAATGTGAAGTGTACAACAAAATGTTTTTGTGTACATCAAAGTAACGATGGTAAATAAAATGAGTATACATAAGGAGTCAACCTCTCACACTGATTGAAAATATAGAGATGCAGGGTTAAGTTGAATTTAACGGTTTGTGACATACTTGCCAACCTCTCACTTTTGCCTAGAAGATATTATTGTCCTTCGGATCTCATTTCCACAAGTGTAGAGACAAAGCTCTTTCAAATTGTACACTGGTTTGTAATCCCACAAGTCATGAGAGTTTGAGAAGATCTGTGGAGCTGGAAATAAAAGTAAGATCACTTCTTTCATTTGAGAACTGGTCTATCTTACTTTAGAGTAACCATTGGGATGATGTTTGCAAATTAACTAGGTACTGAAGAAGCTGATCAGAGAAAAAGTGTTTGTCATAAAAAGAGCAATTTTGTCATAAAAAGAGCAATTTTGTCATAAAAAGAGCAATTTTGTCATAAAAAGATAACACAAACTTACATTATCCAATAAACTATCGCATACTTGTAGCAAAACTCTTACCCTACCACCATGGTATTTACATGATTGACAGATATCAATTTTTTAGAGATTTTTTTAAATAAGACACTAGGTCTAGATATTAGGGTATTCAGGTCGGATTCAGATAGAAACCGATCAAGTTCGGGTATTTTGGATATAGAGATTTTGTACCTGTTAGGTATTCATAAATTTTTGGTTCAGGTTCGGATTGGAACCGATCAGATTTGGATCGGTTCAGATCCTAAAATTTGCTACCCATAAAAGTTCATAAATTTTCGGATTCAATACGGTTTGGGTATTATCGGGTAAATTATACCCGAATTTGGTTACTTTTATCCAAATTATCCGATATTACCAAAAATACCTAAATTAATACTTAAAAATAATTTGTCATAAAAAGAGCAATTTTGTCATAAAAATTTAACACAAACTTACATTATCCAATAAACTATCGCATACTTGTAGCAAAACTCTTACCCTACCACCATGGTATTTACATGATTGACAGATATCAATTTTTAGAGATTTTTTTAAATAAGACACTAGGTCTAGATATTAGGGTATTCAGGTCGGATTCAGATAGAAACCGATCAAGTTCGGGTATTTTGGATATAGAGATTTTGTACCTGTTAGGTATTCATAAATTTTTGGTTCAGGTTCGGATTGGAACCGATCAGATTTGGATCGGTTCAGATCCTAAAATTTGCTACCCATAAAAGTTCATAAATTTTCGGATTCAATACGGTTTGGGTATTATCGGGTAAATTATACCCGAATTTGGTTACTTTTATCCAAATTATCCGATATTACCAAAAATACCTAAATTAATACTTAAAAATAATTTAAAACAAAAACACGAAGCTCAAACTGAAATATCCACAAAATAAAAAGACGTCCAAAAAAATGAAAAATTCTGAAACATTCTAAAACAAAAACAAAACCATCAACTATGTTTCAAAAATAAGCAAGAACATGTCTTTAAAACAAAAACAAAACCAAAAATGTTTCAAAAGAGAAGCAAGAACATGTCTTTGTCTTATCTTTCTTTTATTCCTTCTTCTTCAGTCTTCACTCTTCAACAACCTCATGCGTATCTTTCCTACTACTCAACAAAAGCATACTCAGAAACAATCTAAAGATTGTGAATTGTGATATTTAAACACTCAGTTGTTAATTTAATTACTTTATTCTTTAGATCGTTGGAAGTTGAATTCAGGCTCAAACTCTAAGCACAAAAGAATGAACAAAAATTTAATTCAATATTACAAAGCATAACTGAAAAAGAGTTGAAAGGACAGAAGAAATTACCTCTCATAAAATCATCTTGCAACTGTACCTCTGCAAGCATATGTTCCAATCTTGTCGCACCTTTTTCATTGGCTTTGAGATCACATTTCATCCATTGCTCGGTGCACATCAATACTTCAATCATGTAGTGTGTCAAACAGCTCCTGGATGGCTCTAAAATTCTACCATTAGTGCTAAAAGCAGATTCAGATGCTAAAAAACCTGGGATATATTGTATGAAGATATCCAAGACAAGAAGCGTACTGATTGAAAAGACCAGGTAATGTATAGTATAATTTATTTACTTCATTGTGCAGACAAGTAAGACTACTTATCGTAACAAATTTTTCTTTTTAAACTAATTTTGGTAATATAATTTTTTTTATACAGTGCTTAAGTTAAGTGCTGATCAGCCCAAGAATTACACATTGGTTGAACTGCAGAAACTACTAAGGAGAAATGGAAGTTCTCTAGCTAGATTTGATAAAATGCCAAGGGCTGAAGAGGATTTTGGAGCTGAAGATGAAAACCTGATGCTGATCGATGAGAGAAATTACAACCAAGAGGAAATGTTAGAAGATCTTAGTGACAATTTATGTAAATTAACAGAAGAGCAGAAATCAATATACGACAAGATAGTTAGAGCTGCTAAAAATAAGATTGGAGGAGTATTCTTCATCTATGGTTTTGGCGGGACTGGCAAAACGTTTTTATGGACGTTACTCTCTGCGGCTCTTCGTATGGAAGGCGATATAGTGATCAATGTTGCTTTAAGTGGAATTGCATCTTTGTTATTAAAAGGAGGAAGAACGGCTCATTAAAGGTTCAGTATTCCTATCAATCCTCATGAGTTTTCAACTTGCAACATTAAACCTGGTAGTCATCTTGCAGAGTTACTCTCGAAATCATCTCTCATTATATGGGACGAAGCTCCTATGATGGGAAAGTATTGTTTTGAATTCTTAGATCGAAGTCTTAGGGATATCACAAAAGATCCAGAAAATAGACCTTTTGGAAGAAAGGTTGTTGTGTTTGGAGGAGACTTCGGACAGATTCTTCCTGTAATACCTAAAGGAAGTCGTGCTGATATAGTTTTGGCATCTCTTAACTCTTCTGATATTTGGGATGATGTGACAGTGCTGAAGTTAACAAAGAATATGAGACTAATGGCAGAAAAGGATCCAGATAAAGCTAAGGAGATTGATGACTTTTCAAAGTGGATATTAGATATTGGTGATGGAAAAATAAATAAGCCAAACGATGGAGAAGTTTTTATTGATATTCCAGAGGATCTACTTATTACTAAATGTAGTGATCCTATACAAGCTATTGTTTCTGAAGTTTATGGTTCAAAAATAAATGAGGAAAAAGATCCAAAATTCTTTTAGAGCAGAGCTATTTTGTGCCCAACGAATCTTGATGTTGAGATGATCAATGAATATATGCTCAGTTTTCTCACAGGTTTGTATTTATTTTAAAACAATTTTTTATGTACTTTCAAGTTTCGTCTTTAATACTATGATCCTTATATTCTTACATTTTTAATATATACAGGTGACGAAAAAACATATATTTCCTCAAGACAGTATATGTCCGAGTGATTTTAATTCAAGGGACGATTCTGTTTTTTCTCCAGAGTTTCTTAATAGCATTAAAGCATCTACCTTACCAAATAATTGTTTGCGGCTGAAGGTAGGTGCCCCTGTAATGTTACTAAGGAATATTGATCCTTCAGGAGGTCTATGTAATGGTACAAAGTTGCAGATAACTTAGCTCTGCAATCATGTGGTTGAAGCTAAGGTTATCACAGGAACTAGAGTTGGTCAAAAGGTGTTTATTCCTAGAGTAACTATTACACCTTCTGATGCTAAACTACCTTTTAAAATGAGGCGCAGGCAATTACCTTTGACAGTTGCATTTGCAATGACAATCAACAAAAGTCAAGGATAAACACTAGACAATGTTGGTTTGTATTTGCCTCGCCCTGTTTTTCACATGGCCAACTATATGTTGCTGTTTCTAGAGTGACATCTAGGAAAGGTTGAAGATTTTAATCACAGATGATACTGGCACTCCACAGCTGAAGACAATGAATGTTATTTTCAAAGAAGTTTTCCAAAATATTCATTAGGTTAGTATATTAACAGTTTTAAATTTTACTAATAATCTTTGTCTTTATTTATTTACATATAATTTTTCTTCCTTTTACATATAGCATCTTCAAAATGGAGTCTGGAGAAAATGCGAATTATAGGTAAAATAGCTTCTACAAGTTAAAATTTGTTTCAATTTTAATTCTCAAACATCTATTATATATCAGATTTTTAATTCATAACAGATATATTCAATGAAGACGAAGTTGAAACAATGGATATTTGGTTTATTTTCTACCATTGTGTATTGCTACAGAATTTTCACTTCTGTTACATTTTTATACAACAATTTTTATTTTTTTTACTTGTAGCTTTTTTATATTTACTATTTTTACAATCATTATCTTCTTTTTTGTATTTTAATTCGTCTACTTTATGTTTGTTTGCTTGGACTTAATTGTAATTTGTTTAACATTTTTTTAGTTTAAATTTACTAGAAATTTAGTTTAAGACTAATATATAATTTGTAAAGGAGTATAAATCTAATTTTGAGATCAAACTATATTGCTAGATAATTGAAACTATATACAAACGGATTGACTAACTATTTATGTAAATATTAAATATTTAGCTTATGTTAATGATATTCAGAATCCAAAACATTACTTTTTTTACCTCTATAGAGATGTAATTGATTCTTTTAAAATATCAAGATATCAATATATGAATATCATTGCTTTCCAACGTGATGTCATTCAAAACGAAAAGGGAATATACATATATTTGTGTTTCTATAAGTTAATGATTATAAAAGATTTGATGATTAACTTATTGGTTATCTAAACAGCTTCTTACTTCCATTATTTCGAAAATCTTCTAATTCTCAATATCTAGAATTTTAGTTTAAGACAATATATATATAATTTGTAATAGAGTTAAAATCTTCAAAATAATACACTATATTACTAGATAATTAAAACTATATACAAAAAGATTGATAAAATATTTATTAAATATCTAATATTTATCTAATGTTATAGATTTTCAGAATCGAAATCATTACTTCTTTTACCTCTATATAGATATAATTGATTCTTTTAAAATATCAAGAAATCAGTATCAGAATATTACAGCTTTTCAAAGGGATGTCAATCAAAACGATAAGGGAAAACACATATATTTGTTTCTATAAGTTACAAATTATAAAAGATTTTAAAATTAACCTATCAAGACTCATTGTTTATGTAAAAAGTTTCGTACTTCCACTATTACGAAATCTTATATTCTCACTATCTTCAACATAAAATCTGTCAAGAGCAAAACAAATCTTTTCTACTATTTTCAGTTCTTCCTTCTACGTTATACAGAAAAAAAATCGGATTTGATTAGCTTTGTTAGTTCTTTCAACAAAAATGAGTATTTTTCTTCCTTTATCTTCTTTGACAACTGGAGTTTGTGATGGAAAAATCTGTGTTAAAGTACTTGCGTGTTGGTTTGACAAAAGGGATGATCTACATTCGTACTTTAACTTGATTCTAGCTGATCAAATTGTAAGCATTCCATACTTCTATATCCGACCATTATTTATATTAGTTCTACCTCTTCTTTATTATTTTGTCTAATGAAAGTTTTTGTTTATATATTAAAGGGTACGAAAACTGAAGCTTCAATACCTAAAACATGCTATGAACACCTACATGCAGAGGATCTATTAGAAGGAAGTTGGTTTGAAATCGAAGGATTCACTGTTGCTGAAAAGGTGAAACCAATCAGAAACTGCAGCAATGACCATCAAATCGTCTTCACAATGAAAACTACTTTTGTAGCCTCTGAAAACCTTTCTAAAAGTCGGTATTTTGAATTTAAGGATTCATATACTGAGTTACTTAAAGGTTCAACTGGTGCAGATTTTCAATTGGTATTATTTCTTTATTACGACTTATAATATTTATAAATTTAACTATTATTAGATCCTTCAACTAATTTTTACTTTTCTTTTCTAAAACAAGTAATATATACTTTGAAAATTCATGAAGCTATGTCTTGTGTCGGTATAGGATTTTTATATTTGTTTTCGTAAATTAAAACAAAACTCAGAACATATCTTTATAGTTATAAATCTTAATTGTCTCTGAATAATACACATTATTTAAATTTGTGATGAAACACAGATCTTTTTGGTGTTGTTAAGAAGTTTTCAAAACCTGAAAGAATCTCATATGTTCCAAGAGAAGATGAGGTTGATTATCAATGCTTTGCTGTTCGTTTTTGAAGTTGTTGACCATGAGTAAGTAATTTTGATAATTATAGTTATTGTATTGTGAATCATATGAGTTTGGTGAGAAATTATATGTGCATGTATTTATTGGCTTTTTATTTTTCAGTGGTAATTTTATCAAGTGTTGTGACATTGGAGATGGATGTACTAAATTTATGAATCAGTGGGTTCAAGGAGAATATGATCTTAATTTCGTTGAACGTCCAAAAGCTTTTTGTGTGCTGCAGTTTTGGAGAACCTCAGAACTTCAATGTTTGTTCCAGTTTAACATTTATGATTTTGTAATGAGTTTAACTATAGCCATTAGAAGAGGTTACTAATAAACAATATGATTTTGTTTCAGGCGAGAAATCTGCAATTAATGATGTCGTTGGCTGCCCCAAGATAATGTTAGACTCTCATTTACCAGAGCTTGAAGAGACTAGATACGTGTAAGAAATATATCTTATGTTTTTATTTCTAAATTTTTGGAGGATCATAGTTGATTGTTGTTTTATTTCAAAGGTCAATGTTTATGGAGGGTTTTTACGAAGTTAAGAAAGAGGAAGAGGAAATTACGTGGTTTGAATATCATGTCTTCTAAACTCTGGCTTTCAACATCTATGGGATATCTAAAGCATGAACTTTAGTATGGGTTCTATATTAACTGTTCCAAATATGTGACTATCTTAGCTCTGTTTTAGTTATGTTTCCATATTATGAATCCTATGTTAAAACTTGAGTAGTTATGATGTTTCAGTTGTTAAATTATTGTTCTTTGTGTTATTATCAAACTCTATTTAACAAGTTTCAATGAATCTAAACATTTAATCATAAGAAACTTTACATATCCTAACTATTGTTGCTTAGTATAGAGATACTGACCTTACACATGTGATTATCTGTTCCTCCAATTTTTGAACTAAATAAGTAGAGTTCTTAACTCTTGACTTCCTCTTTCTTCATATCTGAACCAAATTATGAAATCTAATTAATACATTAAGTCAAAACGGATTAAATCCGATATATGATACTGAAAATCTTCTGTCAATGAAAACGATTCTAATATATTAGCATAATCCCTTTCAAGCATCTACCAATAGTAGCTAATATTCTTAATCTCCAGAATTCAAAGTGAACGTTTATGAACACAATAAAAAAGAAATTAAATTCTACAAAACCTATCAACATAGGAAATGAATAAAGGTTTAGAATATTTATAATTTAAATCATTATTCAAAGCAATATCATAATCAAAGAATCAATCTTTTAAATTGCTAATTGAATTGAAGATATCAAAGCTATATAATTTTAAATTTTTAGTAAACAATCGACAAACTTAATTTGATATATATCGAAATATGCAAACAACCATCAAACTAAACCCAGATTCCCGATCGGAGATTGAAAGCATCAAATGATTTCTAGCTTACAGAAAAGAAGAACGACAAAAATTGAAATTACAGACTTTTGGTTTTCCATATTCAAACAAGCATTTTTCTACTTTTTTGTTTGATCGAAAATAACTAATACAAGCCAATAAAATATATAAATTATTTATCATAAATCACATAAATCTTATTCAATTACTCAAACTATATCAAATAAATTTTAAAAATATTACCAAAAAAAAAAAATTATGCGCAACGCGCGGGTCTGATCTAGTTTGCAAATTAAAACCTAAAACTACCCAAATCCCCTATTAAAACTTGAAAACTACCCAATTGGCAAACTAACCCTTATATATATGCCAATTATGTGATAAACTAATGTTGTTACAAGATTCAAGAGGATACTCACTCTGTTTATAAATAAGTGTCGTTTTAGATGATTTCACACATATTAAGAAAATCATTAAATTTTGTATTTTACCCCTAATTAATGTATTCAATAAAAATTTTCATTGGTCAATTATTAATATATAAGGGACAAAACTGTAACTATTACCTAACAATTGCTTTGAAAATCTAAAACGTCACTTAATTATAAACAAAAAATTAACTCTAAAACGTCACTTATTTCTAAACGGAAGGAGTAATATGTTAGGCTGAAACCGAACTGAATCAAACTCAGAAAGATATCTATCGGTTTGCTTCTATTAACCGCCCGGGTAAGCAAATTCTCAAATCTTGTTTATTTTAATACTATATTATTATTAATATAACGACCCTCCAAGAGTGATCAAAAAAGTTACACTACATCGTCAGAGCTGTTATAAGAACATATTTAGTGAGAGTTTTTCAATGAGTCTCTTACCCTTGAAAATAATAAAAACTAAAAAGTAATAAAAAAAACAAAAAAATAGAAATGAGATTGAAGAGTCTCTCACACATGTATTAATATAATTGGTTTTGAGAAATTTTTATCATTTAAATTTTAAATAAATAATTATATTAGAATCAAATTAGTAAAATATAATATTTGAAAGATTAAGAGGGGTTCTCACCAATGTTGTTGCTCTAAAACTACCAGAATAAAAGAAAAAATGACAATTTTGGCAAAATTTGCAAAATGGATTTTTCAAAGCGTAAAAACCTTGGAATTGTGATTTTTCAAAATTGTAACTAAACTCGAATCAACAGATTAGAGGAACACTTCATACGGGTTTGGTAAAGAGGTTTAATGTTCAGTTGTCGCATACGATTCTCAAATCTTGGTTCAGTTCTATTTGGAAAATTGGTTCGGGTTATAATCCCAGCTCTGTTGCACACCCATCATTTTGATTTGAAATTTTAAAGTTTTCTTGTATCAAAATATAAAGAGTATTACAAAGTCAAATACGAAACATCAAATTATAAATTATTATATAAGCAGATATATGTGTCATACATTAAAGACAAAACATTAGAAAAAATGAAATTAAACGTTGTTTTCTTTAGAGATAAACTTTACATGCTAACAACCATTATATGGTGTTATCTTTTTTTTTCTTTTTGTCTCACTTTAATATGATGTATATGCCAGATTGGCATTGTTTCTTTTATTTTCCAAACCGTACCAAAGAAAAACTATTGCATCCGTTACATGTCAAGGAATGATATATTTCTTACATTTATTTTCAAAATTAGGATCAGTGCTTTAAGAGGGTACAACCGACGTCATGGCATGGGGGTTCAAAGTGAAAGTCTTAAGACTCTTTAAATCCACATATTTAACATAACATTGAAAATTGAAAAACAGAGCCGAATAAAGGTACTGAGAGTAAAGGAGATGATTTGGGCCTACATAATAAAGCCCATATAATAATACAAAAATTGATGAAAACAAAAATAACACAAGAATTATGGGTTTGAAGCCTTGAAGGACGCAAAAAATAAATAATTATGGGCTTCACTGTGTGCTGAACGACATTCGAGATATAATTTGTATAAAAGTTTTTAAGTATTTTCAGTTAAATTAACGTTCAAAATTTCTAACTATATCTTTGGTTTTCCTGTGTCTTCGGTTGTAGTCCTCTCAGTGATTTGTGATTTGTGAGCAATGTCATTCCGAGTTTAGTGGTTTTCTCCAACTTATTTGTGGTTTTCTGAGAACTTCACTTTCGACTTTTATATCCCATCATGTGTTTTCTCCATATCGAGCTTTGTTTCTAGGTTCAATGGTTATGTGTACCGGTTCTCCGGTTTGTTCTTCTGGTTTTTATCCAATATTGTTGTATTAGTCTATATATAATATAGAGATATACATATATCTTATAGTATATCTCCTTATTAACTGATTGTATATTCTTGTATATTACATTTAGATACTAGGTTATAGAGGTCCCCTCTCTATATATATTGTGTATATGATGTAACCTATATTTATTCAATCACATTATCATTCTCTATATGGTATTAGAGCCACCTTTCTTCTAAAGGGATCTCAACGAACTACATCACCTGGAGTGCTCTGGTGCGGTCACTCCTTCGTGGATATGATCTACTCCAGTTCATCGAGCCAGACTCTGAAATTCCACCGCGGATGATTAAAAACACTTCCGGCAGCGATGAACCTAACCCAGACCTCAATATTTGGAAACGACAAGACAGCTTGTTATACAGCTCACCAGCCGCTAATTGCGTCTGCATCCACCTCTCTTGAAGCTTGGAATACCTTGTCTCAAACGTATGCTAAGCCTTTACGTGGACATATCAAGCAGCTCAAAAATCAACTGAAACAATGTGTCAAAGGAACGCAAACCATTGATACGTTTATACAACTCATCAAGTCTAAAGCTGATGTTTTGGCTCTCCTTGGAAGTCCAGTTCATCATGAAGACTTAACCGATGCTGTTCTTGATGGACTGAATGATGATTACAAGTCCCACATCGAATCTGTTCAAAGCAGAGATACACCGATCTCGTTTTCTGAATTACACGAAAAGCTCATCAACCGAGAACTAGCTCTCCTTGCAGCAGCACCACCGTCACAAACATTCCCCATCACGGCGAATCATGCTCAACAAAAAACTCAACAATGGCGACCCAACAACAACAATATCAACAAACAAAACTCTGGGCACCGATAACAAGGTCCGCAAGCAAGTCGTCCTTATCTAGGGCGGTGCCAGGCGTGTGGTACACAGGGCCACAATGTTAAAATATGTCCTCATTTTCGTGTTGTCTCCCAACAAAGAGCCACAACACAAAGGTTTCAAGGAAACCAAAGGGGATATGCTGAAGCATCGCCACAAGCGTACAACACGGGAGTAGTACAACAAGACAACACGGCTTGGCTGATGAATTCAGGAGTGTCACACCATTTGACTTCTGATCTTTCCAACTTGTCTTTCCACTCACCATACAATGGAGGTGACAATGTTCAGATTGGCAATGGTGCGGGGCTTGAAATCTCCAATACGGGTTCAGCGATTCTTCCTTCTCCCACACGTAACTTTAAAATGAATAATGTTCTTCATGTTCCAAGCATTGTACTGATAATCGCGTGTCTGTAGAATTTTTCCCACATTTGTTTCAGGTGAAGGAATTAACCTCGGGGGTGCCAGTAGTAACGGGGGGAACCAATGATGGTGGTTATGAGTGGCCGCATCGAGATTCTTCTCCACCATTTGCTTTTTCAGCCTCTGTTAAACGTCCACTTTCCGTTCGGCATTCAAGATTAGGGCATCCTGCCATTTCAATTTTAAAGTCTGTTATTTCTCCTTTGTTGCTTTCCGATTCAAAATATTCTTCTTTTCATTGTTCCGACTGCTTAATCAATAAAATGCATAAAGTGCCTTTCTCAACCACATCGTCTTTCATATCCTCCAAACCCTTTGAGCTTGTTTATTCTGATGTCTGGACTTCTCCGGTTTTGTCAATAGACAACTACAAATATTATGTAATTTTCGTGGATCACTTCACACATTACATTTGGTTTTATCCTCTAAGGCGCAAATCAGAAGTCAAGGACACACTCATTCGTTGGAGGGCATTGGCTGAGAAACTCTTTCAACACAAACTGATCTCATTTTACTCAGACAATGGAGGTGAATATGTGGCACTAGCGGACTACTTTGCCACAAATGGAATAGCTCATTACACCACTCCACCACACACGCCCGAACACAATGGGTTTTCCGAACGACGACACCGTCATATTGTTGAAACAGGCCTTACGTTACTTTCCCATGCAGCAATGCCACTCACATATTGGACATATGCACTTTCCGCAGCAGTCTACCTCATAAACAGGTTATCGACACCAACTCTCTCTTTATCTTCCCCGTTTGAAAAACTTTTTGGTACTACTCCTAACTACACCAAATTACGAGTCTTCGGATGCCTTTGTTTTCTGTGGCTCAAACCTTACAACCAACACAAACTAAACCCGCGATCCAAACCTTGTGTCTTCTTGGGATATTCCCTTAGTCAAAGCGCTTTTCTTTGTCTTGATCCATCAACCTCTCGTATCTATGTCAGTCGTCATGTTCAATTCATCGAAGCAGAGTTTCTTTTCAAAGAACTCTCTCTTCCACCAACACAAATAGATACTAGTTATTTTTTCTTGGTGCCCACAAGCAACAACAATCAGTGTCACCACTCCAACCTCCATCGCTGGCACAACCACTTGTTTCTCTGCTGCCCTCAGGTATTACTTCTTTATTCCCTGATTCTTTACTTCTTTACTCCCTGCCCTCAGGTATTAGACCATCTCCAACCGGAGTTCACAAGGGGTTTTTCACTAATTAAAAAAAAAAAATTTAATGAAAAATCAGAATTATTACATGAACCGCTCCTTAACTAGAGAGTTTAAGAACTGGTTCATAAGATGACGTGGCAGTGTTGGATTGGATGAAAACTGTGAAAGAAAGATCATTTCCCTCAAAAAAAATTCTCTCTCTTTTTCTTGGTTGTAGCGAGGCGACACAACTTCTCTGTCGCCGAAGGCGTTGCAACGCCACCACCACCACCGAAGGATGACCAAATCTATTCGTAAAGGTATGAATCTAGCCTCTGTTTGTAGATCTTGCCTTCAATTTGTTTTTTTTCTATATAAAATCAAAATTAGGGCTCGGTGATTTTAGGAAAATTAAAGTTGTTTGATGTTAGTGAAATCTCAGATCGAAGTCAACTAATCGTCACGGTTGTTCTTGTGTTACTTAGGCTTTGATTGGTTCAACACTCCGTTCTTCATCTCCGCCTTAATCTCATCGATCTTGTAAATTTTCTCCGGCAATCCAATCCGGCTTGTGAATCTCCGATTACCGCTCTCTCCTTCCTCCCCAGCAACGTCATCATCTTTCCCTTCTCCTCTGATCACTAGAGTGTCCTGCTCCAAAGCCAGCTTCACATCCTCTCTGCTCAGTCTAGGCATGTCGATTCTCAAGTGCAGAGCATCGTCCTTCTCTTTTATATCCCAACCTCGTCGAACTCCTGAAGCTCCCATGCCTCGCGTCGCTGATAACATAGGATTTTCCATCAACTGGTCTATTAGATTCAGCACTTGACTTTGTCTAGAAATCAAGATTGTTTGTTTACATGAATGGTTTGATGAAATCAAGATTGTTTCGGTCTTGGCATCGGACAATATGGTTGGTAAGTGGTTTTGGTGTCATAAGATGAGATGTCCTTTTGCGGCGGTTTAACTGATTGTCCCATATTGTGGAATTTGCAGAGAAAAAGGAGCGAGTTTCATTGGAACTCACCGAAGAAAATCTACAGAGCATGGAACCTGGCACCGTTTTCAGAGCCATGATGGGAGCTCACCGTTACCTCTGGGAATGAATTGGAGTGGTCCTCCTCGTCATTGGGTATGCTCTTTTGAAATATTTGAATTCATTGCATTAATTAGTGTCCTTCGGAAATAACTAAGTTAATAGATTCATGAACAAATCTCTCGCTTTCTAGTTTTTGCAGTCACGTGAATGTATTTGTTGCATAACAGAGCATGTTTTGGTTTAACTTACAGATAACAGCAAACATTCTCAGATTTGAGTTTCCATTTTTCAATTTAATTTCCTGAAAATGAACTGAAAACGTATATGCCCTGTTTAATAGTTTTGGTGATATTGACATTTTCTGTTCGTATAAACGTATATGCTCTGTTTAATATATGTCCTGTTTAAATGAACTGAACAGACTATTGTCAGATATCGATATATCCAGAAGCGCTCTGATTGCAACATTTCTTGAGCTTGAAGCTGCTGTCAGGTCTTGTATGTGTTCTTCTCTTTCTTTTCTTTTCTTGGTAGTGAAAATAATGCAAAGAAGATCTGACATGTCGTCTCTTTACATGTGAAAACCTTGCATGTATTGTCTATATAGTAATTTGCTTCTTTACGCTTTGCTCTTTTCAGATTTCAGTGATGAATATCAAGAAACTGAAGACATTTCTGAGAACAATAAATTTCAGTATGTTTTAAATTTTATAAAATACAAAATAAATTTTATTTTATAAAATATTTGTTTATAAATTGTAACATAAATTTTATATAAATAATTGTTTTTTTTAAATTCCTAATGGGTTCACTATTGGAGCATGAATTAATTAAAAAACTTTAGTAAAGTTTTTAATTTTGGAATACTCAAAATTTATAATAAAATATTTATTATGAACCCCATTAGAGGATCACCTATTGGAGATACTCTTTCTTCTTTGCCCTCAGTTCTCTATATATAATACCTTGTTCACAAATATAAAAGGAAAAGAAAAAGAAAAAAAGAATTTAGTGGAATAAAACAAACTATGAATTTAAAATGCTGGAAACCTTTTGGTGATGCTTAATAGAAAATAAAAGACTTTAAGAAAGAAAATGTCTACAAGGTGTAAAAGAAAAATCTGCATTCACACATTTGTAGTCCTCACGTGTTTGTGAATTTAATATATTTGACTACGAGCTTTCAACGTTAGAGAAGGTTTAATTCTTATTTCATTCCGTGGGAAATAAATAAATAATAGTCTTACTATAGTATAATTTTATACTTTTATAAAATGAATAGTGATGACTAGGAATCTAGGATGACAATGGAGTGTCGGATATACAGACCAATACTAGTGGAATGGACTTATGTAACTTTTTAATCACGGGATTAGATCACGTAACCCAATGTCCTTATGGTATTTAATTTTGATTATCTCGATGCTACATATTGTCATATCTTGATCACGTGCCGCTATTCAGCCATAAATTTTATATAGTTTGTAGAAAATTTTATATAGAGATACAAACGTATGATTTAGAAAGAAAAAAAAACAGTTTTAGTTCATTTAAATAAACACATTATATAATTGCAGTGCAAGGAATTGGTGAACTTTATCACCGGAAGAATAGATCAGAGAAACAAGATCCGGTTTTTAGGCACAAGCAATGTTTGAGTTCAGAAACTTTGCTTCTTACTTCAGATTACCACTACAATTTTAGAATATTCAGTTCCTAGGTCAATGGAAAATAAATACCACTACAAAGCAAAGTTGATAGGTCTTTCTTTTTTTGGATAAAAATTTAAGCCAAATTCTTCTTATAGGTTTTATCAGCATGAGAGAAAGTCTGAGGGTTAAAAATCATACCATATGATAATTGTACACAAGCATAAGAAATCTTGTCTCAATTTCGGGATTGTTACAGATTTGTTTTTATATTCTATGAAAACTTTTGCTGTAACAAATTTTTTTAGACTGTAAATAAAGTGTTTCAAAAAGAAACAGTCAAGTTTATAGTTCTAACGTTTAACGTCAATTTTCGTAAGTTTTATCTGCCAATGAGAGAATGACTGAGGGTTAAAAACCAATCTGACTAGAGAAGAAGAACATCAGAAGAAATCTGGTCTGAGATTTTTTTACAGATATGTATGAAAGATTTTGGTGTAACAAATTTTATAGACTGTAAATAAATAGATAAATTCTCTATAAAAAATGCAGCCATTGCCGAATGCTCATATATACACCATTACTGAAGCTTAACTCAGTTTATTTTCTCTTTAGTCATTGAAATACAGAAGAAAAAAATGTAAAAAGAAAACTTATAAGAATGGTTTTTTTTTGTCGTCAATAAGTGGTTTAAAATAAAAACAAATATTTTTTTTTCTATTAACTATTTACTAATGAGATTATCAAGAAGTGTCAAGCGAGATAACTTATAAGAATGGTTTTTTTTGTCGTCAATAAGTGGTTTAAGATAAAACAAAATTTTTTTTTTCTATTAACTATTTACTAATGAGATTATCAAGAAGTGTTAAGAGAGTTAATCAAACTATGAACATGTGTTTTTATGGCCACTATTAAGATGTGTTATCAACATTGAACACAAATTTTCCTAGTAATTCTTTTTAATATGTATAATATAATAGTTGATGAAAACTGATAAAATTGAACCCAAATTCATACGAAGAAGACATATAAACTAATCTTGCATTCTCTATTGATCGAATTATGGATCCAATTTAACCGAGTAAATTTATAAGAACTGAAGGAAATTCTAAAATTGTCAGGATAAATTGGATCTAATAAATTTTATCTTGACAATAAAAGAATGTAAGTTGATAATATCTTGACAGATTAAGTTAATCAAGAAAATTTGAAGGAAATAAAAGTCAAATGGGAGGATAATAAAGGCAAATAAGCAGTGATGGAGCTAAAGCAACACTTTACTCTTTTAATTATGGATCATTTGATTTGACCTCCACTCGCCTTGGCTTTTTTTGGTTGTACTTTATTGAAAGCAAATTAACATAATAGCACATAACATGAGTTATGGAGTACCAACTCTTAGTGGTATTTTAATTTGTTTTGAAACTTATGAAAACATATTTCGAGCAGCGTATCACATTATAATTCATCCTTATTAGAATCATGAAGATTTTATTTTATTTTGTGATTAAACACTTTCAGTTTTCTGAATAAACACTTTCAGTTCTCTGAATAAGGTCACATTTGTTGGTTAGTTTTTGATTCATTAGCTCCATCTTCGATAATCTTAGCCCTGGGCATTCGGTTCGGGTTGTTCGGTTCGGTTCGGACCGAACCGAGATATTTGGTTTCGGATTTTAATCGGATTAAGGGAGATATCCGATCGGAATGATTTTAAATTATTTTCGGTTTTAGATTCGGTTCGGTTCGGTAACACATAACCGAACGGATAACTAATAACCGATTAAAACATAAACTTACTTTTGCTAAACCATGTATTTTAACCAATAACCATACAATTAAACATCAAAGCAGGTACTCAAACCAGGTATTCAAATTTCAAACACTTAAGTTTTATTTGGTTTTCTCGATTGTTCTTCTCAGGTTCTGTCATTAAACAATTTGTTTTCTTCGTCACAGTCAAAGACGAGAACATGCAATTTCAAGATTCTTATTGATCCTCTTCTTCTTCTTCATTTCTGAACTATTCTGTTAATCTTTTGAATCATCATATCAAATAAGGAAATAAAGATCTGAGCTTCTCTGCATCGGAAGTTTCTATAAACCCTAAAGGTGATTTAATTTTTTAAAATTTGGGGCTTTTGATATTTAATTATGTTTTGGGGTATGGAGATGTCTTCTTTAACGAGTTATGGTGTTAGATTGAACTTATGATGGCTTGATTTTGTTCAATTTTGAAAAGTAGCTTGAAACCCTAAACGAAAATTTTAAATTTTAAATTTGGGGGTTTTGATATTTAATTACGTTTTGGGGTTTGTAGATGTCTAAAGTAACGACTTATGCTGTTCTATTGAAGTTTTGATGGCTTGATTTTGGTCAATTTTGAAAATTAATTTAGAACATAAACGTGAATTTTATTGTTTAATTTTGGGGGTTTTGATAATTAATCACGTTTTAGGGTTTGTATATTTATAATTTAACTGGGATTGGATGGTCGATTAAAGATTTGATGATTCGATTTACTTAAAACCGCAACTATCTTTTAGTCAAATTGGGGGTTTTGAAAACGAATTATTGAGTTGTAGTCTTGTATATGTGATATTTAACTATCAATTCAATTGTTTTGTGTTGTGAATGTTTTGAAACTTTAATCGTTTTACTCTTTTCCATGTAGATGTCTTCTCCAACGGAAGATGATCCACCAATTCTTCCATCCGTGGAACCTGGGAATAAGCGGAAAACTCCAGCTAGTGCTTCTGCAAAGCCACCAAAGCAAAAGAAGGTATACCCTAAACGAGCTATCATTTGGAAAGATTTCATTCAAAGGGAAGATGATCTTTCTAAGGCAGATTGTAGATATTGTGGTCAAGAGGTAGGTTGTGACACTAAGTTAGCTGGAACTAGTGCAATGAAAGGCCACATTGTTAGATGTACTCTTTATAAGGATTTTGATGCAAGAGAAAAACAGAGGTTGTTGACTGGTGATAATGGTGGTAATATGAAGGTAGTTAGATATGATCCTGATCTGTTTAGGACAGCAGTGAATAGGTTAGTTGTTGTCAATGAGTTGCCATTCTCATTCGCTGAATCATATGGGTGGAAGCAGTTCTGTTTTGATGTGTTGCCTTTGTACAAGACCTTCTCTAGAAGGACATGTACTAGAGATATAGCTGCATTGTATCTGAAAGAGAAGGCCGCTTTGAAGGAGTTGTTTGCGGTTGAAAAGAAAAATGTATCTCTCACCACAGACATTTGGGTTTCTCCGACAACTTCTTACAACTACATGGTGGTCACTGCTCATTGGATTGATAAGGATTGGAAGCTGCAGAAAAGGATACTCTCCTTTAAGGTCATCACAGACCATAAAGGAGATACGATTGCTGGCCACCTGCTTGACTGCTTAGATGAATGGGGAATTGAGAAGGTTTTTACCATTACAGTTGACAATGCAAAGGGAAATGACAAGGCATTGAGGGTTTTGAAGGATTATTTGAGGATGAGAGGACCTCAATCATTAGTTCAAAATGGAGAGTTTCTACACATGCGTTGTTGTGCTCACATTCTCAATCTGATAGTGGGAGATGGTCTGAAGAAGGCGAAGACTAGTATTGTTGCTATAAGGAATGCATTCAAGTATGTCCGGTCCTCTTTCACTAGATTGAAGGCATTTCAAATGCGGTGTGAGTCAGGTAAAATTACTAGAGGTAGCTTGCCATTAGATTGTGTGACCAGATGGAATTCAACATATCTAATGTTATCGGCTGCCATTAAGCTTAGGGCTGGTTTTGAGAAGATGTTGACTGAGGAGAAGTTGTATTGCGAATACTTCTTGGAAGATGATGAGAAGACAAAGGAAAAACGAATTGGACCACCAACTTCTACTAATTGGGATGAAGTACACAGGTTGGTGAAGTTTCTCAAAATCTTTTATCAGTGTACGTTAGTTTTCTCTTCTTCTCAGTCAGTCAGTTCTAATCTTTGTTACAATGAGATTGTAAACATAGAAAGGAATTTGATTGCTAAGTGTGGCAACAAGGAAAAACTGGTAAGAGATCAAGCATTTCTGATGAGGGATAAGTTTGAGAAGTATTGGGATGGATTTGCAAATATGAATCCACTTGTGACGGTGGCAAGTGTGTTAGATCCGAGAAACAAGCTCCAGTTTGCTGCCCTTTGCTTCGATCAACTTTATGGCAAAGGTACAATAGAAAGTATGCAGCTTTATAATTCACTTGTTAGTGTGATGAAGAACCTCTATGATCAATATAGTCTTAGGCTTAGCAAACCTAAAGAGGTTGATACTACTGTAGTTAACCTAGATGAGCCTAGTGTTATCTTAGAGTTGTCAGATGATGATGATGATGGTTGTGAGCGGATGGATGTTATCTACAGCAAGATGGTTAGCTTGAGGAGTACTGAGGATTTCTCTAGTGAGTTAGATATTTATTTCGCAGAAAAAACTGAGACTCGAGGGGAAAACAGTGTGGGTATGTCAATTGATGTTTTGAAGTGGTGGAACTCTAACCATTCTAAATTCCCAATCTTATCGGAAATGGCAAGAGATGTTCTAGCTATACAAGTCTCTTCAGTTGCTTCAGAGTCTGCATTTAGTACTAGTGGACGAGTTTTAGATCCCTATAGGAGTTCTCTAACCCCGTATATGGTTGAGGTTTTGGTATGCACACAACAATGGCTTCGATGTGCTTTTAAATCTCAAGAAGAGGCTGCTACCTTAGTAGAAATGTTGGCAGAAGTGGAGTTCCTTGATTCACTAGGTACTAATATCTCTTCAGATTTTTTTTGAAATTAATGATATATTGTTAAGTGATAAATATATTTTTCTTGTAGATTCTCGGAATTCAATGCCATCATCTAAGTGATCCTTGTTGGTAAGGAAGAAAGATATCTTTAAAATGTTTGCTTACTTGTAGTTTCAGTTGTTACGGTTTCTTTGTTATTCATGGTTCCACTTGTTTATGCTTGATGTTTATGTGTTATTGTGTTGTTTCACGGTTTGGTTTGACATTCTTTTACTCTCTTGTTTACACAGGTTGGTCTGAAACTTTTTTGGCTGGATCCAACTTTCACGGAAGAAGCTGCTCTTTTGTCTATTTTTTGTGTTCATTGCAGCTTCAGCATGTCTAAGATTTAACTAGAACATTAACTAGTGAGGTTTTGGTAAGAAGAAACAGGTTTGGTCTCTCTTGTAATAGCCTAAAAGGGCTTTCGGTTGAAATTGTGTATTTTTTTTAATGGCTTTCGGATACTTATATCCGACTACAACTTCTTTCGGTTCTTGTTCGGATTGATTTTTATTCCATGTATCCGAACCGAACAAATAGTGTACCGAACCGTTTAAACCGATTTTTTAGTTTGGATCAATTCGGAAACTTTCTCAATTACAAAATAAACCGAAATTCGATTACACCGACCCGTTTAAACCGTTCAAACCGAATGCCCAGGGCTAGATAATCTTATTAAAGAAAAAGGGACGTTCGGAGTAGTAAATTACTACATATTGTAAAGAGGGTTGTATCTTACAGTAACCAAATGTTAAGCCAACAGAATCTGAATCGGTTAAACTAACTTTCTGATATCCATATTTTAAACTATACGACTAAACCATAATCATATGTTGGAAAAAAAACACATACGTACTCATCTAATGCAAAAGACCCCACTATAGAACTAACAAGACTGGGGTTGTGGCTTTTACTATTAGATTCGCTGTGGAAAAAAGTGTGTGTCAACAACTTTGTTGAAACTTTATCAGCTTAATTAGTTATTAATTAAGAAGTGGGTAAAGCTAACACACCGACCTTTTACTAAAGAAAATCTTTAAAAAATGGTAAAACTTATAAGAATACAAGAAAGCTGAACAAACCAATAAAAGAAAAAGAACAGCAATCGAGTGAAATAATGAACATATACAACCCTCTTTAATTTATATATATGAGTTCCACAATTTAGGGGCATACATTTTCTTATCCGACGTCATGAGAGCATTTTGATAAAGAGTACTCATACTAGGTAAATCATTAATCTTTTTTGTCGACAAAACTTAAAATTTTAGAGCTAAGTTTATTCAGCCAATTTCGGAGAGACATCACATACTTGCATACGAAAGTGAACTTTCCTACTTCTAAGTTCTAAGGCCAAGGCCAAGTCCAATGGGGCTGCATCAATCACACGATTGTAGTGTAGTTTTTTTGCTTTCCCTTTTTATTTGAAGTGTATCACATGTGAAATATAATAAAGCAGATGCTTCTTTTAATGTTAATAGATCATATTTTTTAGAGATTTTGGTGTTAACATGTCAATAAATAAATAAAACTGAAGTTTCAATCAAATTATTTTATTTCTATACATAAGTAAACACATCAGATTTTTATGCTATATTAATTAATGAAAAAAACTGTATAAACCAAACAAATCATTTTAGTTATACACATAAAATAATAATCATACTATTTTTTTTACCATGAAAAAATTAATAAACGAATTTTCTGTACTAATCATATCATTTTTATTATACATATCCTAATATATTTAATTTTATTTTACCATAAATACATCAATGAAAATTTTTTATAAACAAATCAAATCATTTAGTTATATATACCCTATAATATTTATTTTTTACCATGAATAAAAATACATATGTTAATTATTTGTTTTTTAACTGACCTAAATCGAGTCTCATGTCATTGATTAACATTTTATTTTAGGTTTTCTGAAGTTAATTTATTTTTGTTGGATTGGAAGTGGAGAGCTTAAATTCTTTCAATATGAATTTCTAAAACAGAAAGTTGTGGAATTTTAATACAAAGTTTGAGAATTATGATTTTCGGATTGGGGGGAGGTGTCTTTGATTTTGGTATCCTCAAAAATGAAAACTTGAGGAATTGTTAAATATTTTCCAATGAATGAAAGCTAAATAAACAAATATGATAAAAAATTGTTTGATATATTAGATACGAATAAGGAAGCATGAGTAATGGAGATTTTTTATTTTTTTTGTTAATGAGTAATAGAGATTGGGAAGACAACAATAAATGAAGAAGAAAAAAATAACAAGGTTAGCGGGTAAGAGTTACACTTTATATGAAATGTAAATAAAAAATATGGATATAATATTTATTTTATGGTCCAAAAGTTTATAATATGTTTCACTTTTATGTCACTGATACAAAGTAGGAGATGAGTTTTTTTTTTCCATAAAACATCCACTGGATTTGTTTGTAATTTCTTTAATATTTTTAAACTTTCATATAGAGTTTAAAATATATTTTTCACGTAATATAATTTTTTGATAAAATAAGAGTTTTTAATTAAATTTAAATCAGTAACTGTTTTTTTTAATAGTTTTGCAAGATAAACATTAACTACTTTCCTAATAGTTTTATTTTGCTATATTAAAAAATCATCTGATATCTAATACACTAATTTATCATTAAAAAAAAACCTGGAAAAACATTGATACTATAAAAAAAGACTAAAGAAAACATTGACATTAAAAAGAAAAACTAATGATACTTTATATGTTAATTATGTTAAATATTCAAACGAAATGAATTAATAATAACATTATTTCTTTTAATATATCTTTTTTTATCACAACATATCACATATACACACGGAGAATATTACACTACAAAATCAAATACAATTTTAATAAACTACTCATTAATCTAAATAAATATTATAATAGTTTATAATAGTGAAATACAAATTGGTTTATTAAAATAATACTCAATTTTCATAAAAAGCATTTCACTAAATTTATATATAAACAATTTTTTTATAAAAAAATTGCAGCATAGCGCGGATATTTACCTAATATACTTAAAAAGACACTAAAAGTTTATGATATTAATTCATCAGATTAATTGAAAATCCTAGAAGCAAAAGTATTTGGCTTAAATAAATATTTTCGTTTTTTGTCATTTATATTTTAGGTTTTATTAGTTCACCCTAATTCACTATACATATTTTGTTTGGGTCAAATAATTTACAACACTATTTAAATTTATAAGAGTAGAGAGTAGAGATGATTTTTCATGATATTATTGTTGAGTTTCTACAAACCCAAATTAAGTATCTCATTAGTATCATATTTTCCACTTTGAGCTTAAGTGATAAATTAAGAATTTATTTTTGGCTTTCTTCCCAAAATGTCTCAACTAATTAGTGATTAATTTATCTTATATACTAAACATATATTTTTTAATTTTCTAATATGGGATATTGGCTTGACTCCTAATAATTATTTCAATCTCAACTTGTCTATTCTCTGGCTTCACAAATTAAATCCAACTCAATCCTAATGTAAATTATTTCTCCTTCAACAAACCATATGATCTATTGTAGATCATCTACATGTGAGACTTTAAGGCACTAGAAACAGGCTAGCTATGGCAGTCCTTACGAAGTTTGGGTTTGAACCATCTTGTAAATGTTCTTACTTCTTATAGATAGTAAAAAAATATTAAATACATTCGATGTTCCATCCCAAAACTACTATGATCAGAGTCAAATTCCAGCTTTAAGTTACTAATAGAGACAATAAGAAAGTGTGATTTATCGTTTCGTCTTAATTGTTTTTTACACAAATTACCTCTAGTGGCCAGGCAAAATATATACAACTTGTATTTTCTAAAATATTATTTTAAACACAAGTGAACAAATACATATTTTTTCTGTATCCCGCAATGACTCTCAGTTGTCATTACAAATTTTAGACAAAACTGATTTTGTCATAAAGAAATGGATGCAGAATCTCCGTGACGGTTGATATAGCAATAATAAATTTTAATAATCATAGCAACAAACAAATAAAAGCAGCACATGGAAGCCATTTGGGCAAGGATAATTCTTGTAAGAATCCATTACCTAAAAGCTGATGATAATAATGATAAAAACAGCAGAGACATTCGAACCATATAATAATAAAATAAAAGACATTTCCTTAAATAAATTAAATTTGATTCGATTTTGCTTGTTTGATCTACTTGTTGTATGAATCAAAGAAACATGAAAAAAGTAAACAAAACTGAAGGATCTATGTAAAGTCAAAAGGAAAAAATTAAGTTTAAACAAGCTGTACTTCAGATCATGTTATTATTATTATGTCTTCTAGCTATTAAAACCTACGACAAATACGATTCTACTTATTTTCTAGGGAAAAATAAAAATAAACAAACACCTCAAGTGTCAAGACTCAAGTAGCATAATAAAAGTTTATGATTAAATATATTTATTTCCATAATTTTACTATGTCAGATAAAAATAGGTAAAATTTAGTATACACTGAACCATTTTATAATAAAAATGAACAAATTACTTAAAATGGTTCAATACAAAATTTGTATTTTAAAGGAGTACTATACAAATCTAAACCTTAAATCCTACTCAAACTATATAACGGAAACTGGAAATCTTAAATCTTAACTTAAAAAATAATAATTATAACTCGAAAATTGTAATTCTTAAATTTTAATTTAAGCTTATTTTTACTGAAAAATACTATAATTTATACATATATACCGTAGCAGTATACAAATTTAAAGAAATTATATTAAATTCAATGATTAATGAACCCTGGAAACTGAAAGTGCAGAAATGCATTGATTATAGTATTTATAAAAAAAAAACTCTGTAGATTTCGCAGAGGGAGAGCAGGAAGCGAAGTTGAGCGTGAGCTGTATCCCCTTTTCACGAGGTCTCATTTCAATTCTTCTTTATATCTCTCTTCTTCTTCTTCCTCTTGACTCTTCTCTCTTCCTCTCTGCCTCTCTAGCTATGCTGTTTCTTCATATGAAACCATGAAAACACCAATCTTCTTCTTCCTTTTCTTCTCTTGCTTTTTTCTTTTCTCCTCAGGTTTAAACTCTGATGGAGTTCTCTTAATGAGTTTCAAATACTCTGTTCTTCTTGATCCTCTGTTTTCATTACAATCATGGAGCTACGACCACGACAATCCTTGTTCTTGGCGAGGTGTGTTGTGTAATAACAATTCAAGAGTTGTCACTTTATCTCTTCCAAACTCTAAACTTGTCGGTTCGATTCCTTCCGATCTGGGTTTCCTCCGAAACCTCCAAAGTCTTGATCTTTCGAACAATTCACTTAATGGGTCATTACCGGTTGAGTTTTTCGCCGCCGGTCAGCTTCGGTTTCTTGATTTATCAAACAACTTGATCTCCGGCGAGATTCCTGTTACGATCGGAGATTTAAACAACCTCCAGACGTTAAATCTCTCCGATAATATCTTATCCGGAAAATTACCGGCGAATTTGGCGTCTCTCGGAAGCTTAACGGAAGTTTCTCTGAAGAACAACTACTTCTCCGGCGAGTTTCCCGGCGGAGGATGGAGATCCGTCCAGTTTCTAGACATCTCCTCGAATCTAATCAACGGATCACTTCCACCGGATTTTGCCGGCGAGAATCTCCGGTACTTGAATCTCTCGTACAACCAAATCTCCGGCGAAATTCCTCAAAATGTCGGTGCTAGCTTCCCTCTAAACGCCACCGTTGATTTCTCCTTCAACAATTTAACCGGTTCAATCCCAGATTCTCCGGTTTTCATTAACCAGAAATCAATTTCGTTTTCTGGTAACCCGGGTTTATGCGGAGCTCCGACCCGAAACCCATGTTTTATTCCTTCCTCTCCAGCCACCGTCTCGCCACCAACGTCTACTCCAGCACTTGCAGCTATACCGAAAACAATCGGTTCAAATCCAGAAACCGAACCGGACGGTCAATCAAACAACAATAACAGTCCACGAACCGGTTTAAGACCAGGAGTTATAATCGGAATCATAGTCGGAGATATCGCCGGAATCGGAATCCTCGCATTAATCTTCTTCTACCTCTACAAATACAAAAAGAACAAAACCGTTGAGAAGAACAACAACAATCAAAGCTTAGAAGCTAACGAAGCTAAAGACACAACTTCTTTTTCACCATCATCATCAACAACATCTTCTTCATCTCCAGAACAATCAAGTAGATTCGCGAAATGGTCATGTTTACGTAAAGCTCAAGAAACTGATGGAACCGAAGAAGATGAAGAAGAAGAAAGATCAGGAGAGATTGGAGAAAGCAAGAAAGGGACTTTAGTAACCATTGATGGAGGTGAGAAAGAGCTCGAAGTTGAAACTTTGCTTAAAGCTTCTGCTTACATTTTAGGAGCCACTGGTTCGAGTATAATGTACAAGACGGTTCTTGAAGACGGGACGGTTCTTGCGGTACGTCGGTTAGGTGAAAACGGTTTAAGTCAACAACGCCGGTTTAAAGACTTTGAGGCACATATTCGAGCTATTGGAAAATTGGTACACCCGAATTTGGTTCGTCTCCGTGGATTCTATTGGGGCACCGACGAAAAATTAGTCATTTACGATTTTGTCCCTAACGGCAGTCTCGTCAACGCCCGTTACAGTGAGTCATCATCATCTTCACATCTTTTACATTTCAATATGATTAAAGCGTTTGTTAGCGTATGATAATGGCGCATCCTAGCATATGATTTATAATGGTTTTGCTACAGTTCACTGATATGTTAGGTTGGTAGTAGTTAGAGATCTGTTATGATAAAGTCAACGGTTAGTCAAATTTTTATTTTTCTTTTGGATATGTATATTTGGATTTTGGATGGTCAAACTTAGTTAGTATTTGCTGATTTTGTTGTGATTGGACAGGGAAAGGAGGGTCGTCGCCGTGCCATTTACCGTGGGAGACTAGGCTCAAGATAGTAAAAGGTTTGGCTCGTGGGCTTGCTTACATCCACGAGAAGAAACATGTGCACGGTAATTTGAAACCTAGTAACATACTTTTGGGCTACGATATGGAGCCAAAGATTGGTGATTTTGGACTTGAAAGGCTTCTTGCCGGAGATACTAGCTATAACCGAGCTAGTGGGTCATCTCGAATTTTCAGTAGCAAGCGATTAACCGCATCTTCGCGTGAATTCGGATCCATCGGGCCAACACCGAGCCCAAGTCCAAGTTCGATTGGGCCTATATCTCCTTATTGCGCACCTGAATCGCTTCGTAATCTCAAACCGAACCCGAAATGGGACGTGTTCGGGTTTGGAGTGATCCTTCTCGAGCTGCTCACGGGAAAGATAATGTCCATAGACGAGGTGGGGCTTGGAAATGGGCTGACGGTAGAAGATGGAAACCGGGCTTTGATAATGGCTGATGTGGCGATCCGGTCCGAATTAGAAGGCAAAGAGGACTTTTTACTTGGCCTTTTCAAGTTGGGCTATAGTTGTGCATCTCAGGTACCACAAAGGAGACCACCGATGAAAGAGGCTTTAGCAGTGTTTGAAAGATTCCCTATTAGCTCCTCGAATAAGTCTCCATCGTACCATTACGGACATTACTAATGCTCCCATCTTACACTAACTTTGCAAGCCTCTCTTTGAGGTCGAAGTATATACACATGAAGCAAAGCGTTATGCTGTTTGTTCAACTTGATTGTTTTTATACTATGATTTTTAGGATAATATTACCAAATGTGGTTTACATTTTACTAGGCATGCATTTGTTTGTTTTTTCCAACTTAAATCGGATCAGACCTTTTTGGATTTTTGATTTCCGAAATTTACCTTCAAATGCATCCAAATTTTATTCCAGATTCGGTTCAGATTTAGACAAACAAACAAACATTTCTGATTTAGTATTATAGATTTTAAGTAAATGTAAATGTTTTGCATATTTAATTTTAATAGATTTTGTTTTTAACAGCAGTAAATTTTGGTTAACTGAATAAATTATACTCAATTTGTGAATTCAATTTCTGAATTAGTCCTTTAACGACCAAACCGGAAGGTAAACCGGTTAATTGATCGTAGTAATTTCAACCGGTACAAAATAATAAACAGATCTATCGTAAACCGGACCTCAAACAAAATCCCCAAATCCGAATCTACCAATCTCCGTCTCCTCCGTCGCAGTTTTAGAGAGACACTGAGAGAGAGACTCATCCACCGATGGAATCCGCAACGACGGCAAGTGGTGGTGTCCCCGCTGCAGCAACCGCCGATGATAATCACCAATCAACCGACTCATCATCTCCCGCCGACGCCGTGAACCGATTGATCCACACCATTTCGCAGCGGCAACAACATCTTCTCGATAAAACGGTTCCTCACGTTCTATATCGATGGATCGCATGTCTCTGTGTTGTATTGATCTACTTCGTTCGTGTTTACTTGGTGGAAGGCTTTTACATCATCACTTACGCTATCGGAATCTACCTTTTGAACCTCATCATCGCTTTTCTATCACCTCAAGAAGATCCTGAAGCTTCTCTTACTACTGGAGGGACTCTTCCTACTCGTCGATCTGATGAGTATCGTCCGTTCGTTCGTCGTCTTCCTGAGTTCAAATTCTGGTTTGTTTCCTTTGATTGAAATTGTTTAGATCTGATCTAGAGTAGTGTAGTAGCGAAATTGAGTATAGTCTTGTTGGTTTGATTGCAGATGAAGTTATGAATGAATCTTTAGATTGAGAGGATGATGAAGTTTGATGAAATTGCTGTAGTTGACTTTGAATTTAGTTTGATAGATACAATTCTGCAGAGAAACCATATTTTCAGTAAGGTTTTAGAGAAGATCGAAAGAGAAATCTTGGTTTTTCAATCTATAGAGTGATGAAGTATCGAATTCGATTTATCTTAGACATTGTTGTTTGTTTAAGGTTGCATTTGGATTTTGATTTTTTTTGTTTGACATGGAAATGTTTTGTGTTCTATATTGTAGACTTTGGTATGGTTTGATAGGTAAAAATTCTGCAGAGAAACTATATGATTTACGAGAAATAGAAATCACAACATACAACACTTTGTGAAGCCTATGATGATGAAGCTTGATGCATCTTTCTATTTTGGATTTGTTGTTTGACGATGGAATGTTGTGTTTTTGTTTTTTTCCGTGAAGGTTATCGATTGTTAGGGCTTTCGCGATTGGTTTTCTGATGACGTTCTTCGAAGTGTTTGATGTACCTGTATTCTGGCCAATACTTCTATTCTACTGGGTGATGTTGTTTTTCCTTACGATGAGGAAACAGATACAACATATGATCAAATACAGATACGTACCTTTCTCTTTCGGGAAACAGGTATGTGTTCCTTTCTCTTTCGAGTTTTTCGCGTCTGAACAGTAAATGATTTTTTAACTATTATCGTTCTTGGGTTGGCTTCTTCTAGCAGCAATATGGAAAGAAACCAGCTCCAGCTGAGAGCAGTGAATGATCAAATCAAAGGAAGGAGCTGTTGTTCATGTCAGCAAAATTTGAGGTCGGTCTTTTGTTTTTTTCGTTTTGATCGCCCCCTGAATATCTCTGTTAGGGATGAAGCAATCAATCAGATAGACTCTTGACAGATTTTGCACTTTTTTTTTATTTATCATCCTGACTATTATTACTAGTTTCACCTGATGAATACAATGTATTTTATTATTACATGTTTTTGACAATGAGAATAATGTTTTATACTCGACTCTCTCGTAATCATCATCGTGATGGAAACTTAAGAAAAATCGCTGTTCGGTTCTGTCGATGTTCATGAATGTGTCCTAGCTTTGAAAAATCACGAACATTTGATATCTGTGAAACTCTATGTTATACAATTCGACGAGCTTGCACGAAATTTTTCAAGATTCGATGATTTCTGGTCTTGTTCTACAGTGAAATCTAGTTTTAAGTTAGTGTACACTTCGACAAATATATACGCGCACACACTTGACACTCGGATCGAGTTGATATTTGTATTTACAAACTTAAAATTTTATGTAATTTGTTTCGTTAGGACTTTTCAACATTTTCTTTGTTCCATAAACTGACAGCTCAATAGAGGTCCCAAGTAGAAACAAAGAAGATAAGTTGTAAACTGTGTATTTTGTTTCTTTGTTTTTTTGGGTTTATATAGAATAAGAAACTATTGAAGCCTCGACAATAATACTAGAAACACAACACAAGTGAAAATAAACAACTAAGGATTAAGGAAACATGCTCCCGTTATTAAGCAATTAGATAAAAGAAGACAAAACTTGGGATTTGGCTTCTTCAAACAAATGGTCATTTCCTTGTGTTGTAAATCACGTCAGAACTATTTAGACTTCTCATATTCGAGTGGACCAAATATAAAATTGAAGCAAATCGGACATATGGGAATAAGTGCAATTAGTGTATAGAACGTAACATACTGTGTTGAGTATATTGAACATAAATACGGAACATATTGGGAATAAGTTGTATCAAAAGATATATGGTGAACATAATAAATGATGTGTTCAGTATAATAATATCAAACTTCCACTAACTTTTTGTAATACTTCGAATTTGAGTGAGCTAAACAAAACAGGACAAATTAGTAAATATTGGATGATAAAATGCAGATGCATATTTAAAGAAACGAATTCTGAATATCTTAAAATAGTAACGTCCTTGAATGAGAACTCCTTAAGATGGCTTACAAAAAAATTGTATAGCGACAATAATATTTGACAATCTCTTTTATTCAGCCTGCGGCACGAATTTATGTTTCATTGTTTTTATGTCAAAATGAAGACAAAAAAATCATTTGCTTTTTCTCTTATTTTTATTTGAATATGAATCCCAAATTAAGAGCAATTGTTATAAAAAAAAAAGAGAAGGAACTTTCGGTGAGGGAAAAGAAACACGTATCTGGGAGGAATAAATGGTCTGAAGGGTTTTTCGTCAGCTTTCCGTCTTTGACTTTGAGTGTCTCTTCAGTCAAGTTTTGTGTGTACATTCTTTTTCTTTCTCAACGCTTCTTTTTTCTCTCTGCGGCTACCAAACTCTTTTATTATTATTTTTTCCAACTTATTTTATTAAATATCATGGACTACATTATCATCAAGCATTAAGATACCTTTAGAATTTCTTACCAATTTAATATTGCTATTTTCAATAAAATTTATTTGTTTAATAATGTTAGAAAAAATAATTAAGATACTTTGATAATGAGTAATCTCATATTCTCCTTTTTTTTATAGTTTTTTTTTTTAATGAGACTATGTTGATTCTGGATCTTGCACCAACGATCCATCATCATTAAAAACGCAAGATACATATCATCTGAATTATAACAACAAGTAGTAGAGAATTTGGCTTCCATAAAGTAGATTTTAAGATAAAAAGAAGGATCAACAAACTGATAAAAATCTAATGTGACAAACTCATTATCAGAAAGAATCTACAGCTTGCATAGAGGAATTCAAGCGCAAAATCAAAGAAGGAAGCTATTTTAAAATATTGAGTATTACAATATTTAAAGATCGAATCAAAACCGATGTATCTAATTAAGATCATACAATTTATTACAAATTTATTGATAGCATTAATAGTTAAAAACATGTATAAAGAGTGAAAGAGATACATTGTAAGAGAAGATCTTTTTCAGTCTGAGATATATAAAAAAATACTATTACAAAACAAATATTACTTATTGGCTAATTTTTTGATTAAAATCATTGGATATGGATCTTGTATCCACAAGTAATTTCACTAAAAAAACTCTGATTGCTATTTAACAAAAAAAAAAAGAAAATCCTCATTGAAAATTGCTCTCACGAATCTAACTTCGTGAAAGCTTTTTGTTATACAATACTTGTACTACTTTCTCCTTTTCATATTAATCATCGTTTTAAAAATTAAAATTTATTTTATATTAACTGTCGTCTTAAAAAATAAAATTTGTTTCATATTATTTATCGTTTTATATTTTACAAATGTTCAATAAAAAATTTCACCTATATTTTTTTTAGTTAAATGTCATAACTAATTAAATAAAATAAAATAAATATTAAGATATATAACATAAAATCAATTCTTTTCTTAGTTAGTGTGAAAAATTGAAACGATAAATAATATAAAACAGAGAAAGTAAATATTTAGTGTTTCGGCATTAAATGTAGAGTTAGAATCGTGAAAATTATAAATTATGCAATCCTAAAAATGATAAATTATGCTAAAATAGGAAAACCTCAAAAAATACAAAATATCTTTATTTTCTGCTAACTTTTTATTGGATCAATATTAGACTAAATCGAGGTAATTGTCTTTAACTCTATTTTTCTACACTGTGTCTTCCAAATTTATGCACCAGTAACTGATCAAAATAGTACATATCCTTTATTAATGTGCTAAGCGCTATTAATTCAATTGGATATCATAAATAAAATAATTAAACAAACAGCCTAGTGTTTATGGTTTAAGTGTTTTGTACAACAACTAATCTAAAGCATAATTAGTGAATAAGGAAAAAATAAAATAACAAAAAGATGCTGACGAAAAGTCAACTCCACCGAGCTGGCGAAGACAAAACTTCTGCGGTTAAGTACAAATTGGTTCCTACTCTCAAACCAGATTTTACGGCTAAAGTTTGACCCGATACTCTTTCATCAAATGCACTCTCTTCTTTCTTTCATTTTGTCGTCCGTTATGACTTATGAGTCTTGTGACTCTTATTAATTATTATAGTCAATAGTAACAAAATACCATTTTTGACTATTTATTTGTATTTAATACCATTTTTTGCATTAGCACTCTTTTTTAAGTTTTCATGAGTTTTTATGACAATTTTATCTTTGGGAAATTATTTGGTTATAACTAGAGTTGGAAAAATATCTAGTTATATTGAAAATAATACTTTAAATAGAATGATTAGATTTTAGTGCTCAGATTTTTATTTTATTTTAGTTTTTTTTTGTAATATTTCAGATTTTTGTTTATTGGTATTAGATTTTATTTATTTTTGATAATTTTTTGTGTCAGTTTATTTATTTAATTTTTGGTGTCAGTTTTTTTTTTCTGTTATTGTATAAACTGAGTATACTTTTTTTGGTAAGACAAAGTTTTTTAATAAAGTTTATAAAATGAGTAGAAAAATAAATATTAGAGTGTAATCCTCCTCATCTTTTTGGATAAAAATCATACTTTGTCTTACCCAAAAAGAGTATTAGAGTGTAAATAATAATATCTTTTTAGGTAACATCAAATTTGAGAATCATTTTCATGATTTTAAAAGTAAGAAAGAGCATCCAACTATATCCACTAAACGTTGACTACATGGATATATCCAGGTTAACTCTGATCTAGGGACTGTTTTCATATTTACTACCATAAGCATTGTGTTGTTTCTGCTATTCATGTAAGAACTATTGTAGGTTTAAATTATAGTTATGCAATGTTCTGTATTGTTGTTTATATGTCATATAAAATAAATTTGTTTGGATTTGGAAATATGTAGTATAGTTTATACTTTACCACTTTTTTGGACAATGAATTTTTTTCTAAACCCTAAGTATGTAATATGGTTTAATGTTTTGAGTTGTTGTTGGACAAAACTATCCACTTAGACTTAACAAAAGTAAAAATATGGACAAAGTATCAAATTAGACTTAACCATGTGGAAACAATAAACAAAACTTTTGACCCTAAACATTAAATCCTACGTCCAGTAATATTTAACCATGTGGAAACAATAAAATGGCTCCCAAAGATGAAATAAACAAGAGATTGAAACCTAGCTATTAAAACGAGATGATCCGAAGATTTATCTAATTAACTTTTTCCGAGTGTTTAAATTCTATTTATTCACAGTATTTCGAGTTTTTTTTTTATATTTGCACTGTATAGTTTGTAGAGAGATAAACATAATTATCAAAAAATCTTAATCTTGTATAAGGTTGTCAGCAATAATATCCACTTAGTTCAAAACCAAAAACATTTATTTTACCAAAAGCAAAAGTATTAATTTTACCATAAGAATAAAGCATTCAAATACCAACAATATATGCTTTGTTGTTGGTATCCAACAACAAATTGATGGTATATATTTGGTTTAATATCTTTCTAGGTAACTTCAAATTTGAGAATCATATTCATGATTTTAAGAGCAAGAAAGAGCATCCAAGTATATCCACCGAACCTTGACCACATGGATGTATCCAAGTTAACTCTGGTCCATTGACTGTTTTCATATTTTACTACTAGAAGCATTGTGTTGTTGTTGCTATTCATGTAAGAACTATTGTAGGTCTAAATTATAGTTTTGTAATGGTCTGTATTGTTGTTTATATATCAGATCAAATAAATTTATTTGGGTTCAGAAATATGTAGTATGGTTAATACTCTACCACATTTTTTGGACAATGAATCTTTTCCTAAATCCTTAACCCTAACTATGTAGTATAGTTTATGCTCTGAGTTATTGTTGGACAAGACTATCCACTTACACTTAACAAAAGAAAAAGTATGGACAAACTATCCACTTAGACTTAACCATGTGGAAACAATAAACTAAAATCTTGACCCTATACCCTAAACCCTAAACATTAAACCCTATGTCAAATAATACTTAACCATGTGGAAACAATAAAATGGCTCCCAAAGACGAAATAAACAAATGATCGAAACCTACTAAAATAAAATGATCTGAATGATTTATCTATTTAAATTCTTTTTATACACAATATTTAGAGTTTTTTACATTTGCACTATATAGTTTGTAGAGAAATGAACAAAATTATCAAAAAATCTAAATCTTGTATAAGGTTGTCAGCAATAATATTCACTTAATTCAAAAGAAAAAACATTTATTTTACCAAAAGCAAAAGTATTTGATTTTACCATAAGAATAGAACATTCAAATATCAACAATATAATGATTTGTTTTGGTGTATAACTATTTAAATTTTCTACATATCCAAAAAAGTCAAAAATCTGTATATAGTTATGTCCTATTTTATATATATACATATAAATATTCACATTTCAAAAAATATATTAGTAATAAAGTAGCACAGTTGGTGGAAGTTTCAAAGAAGTTCATTATATCTTAGGTTCAAGAGAAAGGAGTTGTCATATTTTTTAAATTTTGTGGTTTGTCTTTAATGAGGGCTAAAATGGTAAATTTAATATCATCTTCTTCGTACAAGACATTTAACTAAAAACATGGCCGTCATTTAGTTTTTTTGAACATAAATCAAATTTTCTCTGATTTTTATTGCTTTTAACATAAATCCATAGATTTATCATACATTATCTTTATATATCTTTAAAAAAAAATGAATATAATTATTTTTTTAATTAACCTTATGAAACTTTATTTAAAATTAAAGTGTAAACTAACCCAAAACAAAATATAAACAAAGATAAAAAAAATGGATAAGAAATTAAGAAATTCACTTAGAATTAGTGAAAAGAGAGAGAGAGAGAGAGAGGGGAGAGAGAGAGAGAGGGAGAGAGAGAGAGAGAGAGAGGGGGAAAGAGAGAAAGAATTACCATAAAAATAGGAGTATGTAACTATAGTTAGAATCTAAATAAATAAAAAATATAATTATTTTTGTTGTTAAAGGGTATAAAAGTCAAAAGACTTGACAAAAATTTGAAAAAGGATATTATTGCACAAAAATGTGTTAAAATGAGAATAAAGATTAAAAAAAGATGTTAGAGTGATATTTTCTCTAATTATTATCACATTATGTCTGTTCATAAAAATTATTAATTTAACATTCCTTTTATCAGTGACATCAAATATAAACTTTAATAGTATAAAAAGCAATTAAATTAGTAGTTTTTTTTAAAGATAAACTTTTTACATATATATATATATATATATATATATATATTTGTTAACCGAGTATTTTAGAAGATTAAGGTCAGAATATTCTTTAGTGCCTAGGGAAAGTCTCATTAACCACCTTGTTAAAGTATATGCAGTAAGAATTTCTCACTTATTTAGTCTCTCAAAAATAAAAAATATTCAAACTAACTAAAAATATCTGTTTAGAGAAAATGATTGAGAATTGATTCTTATATAAAAGATTTTGAGAATCCCTTGAGAACCTCTTATAGGACATATGTTATTTTGTTAATAGTTCAGATTGTTATTATAAATCAAATCCACACTACTTTAAAAAGTTAAATAAATTGTTACTATTTATTACTTTTGTACTTTTATAAATCATAAAATAAAATTATCTATCTAACAAGTTCTATTTTGCATGAATTTGAATTATATATTAATATTAGTTAAAATTACAAGAATACTAAATTAGCATATTCTTAGTTAATACAATAGTTTGAAATAATAGAAAAAATCAAAATTCAAAATTTTTTAAAAATATACTTTTGATATTACTAAAATTATAAATTTTAGTTGTTTTCTTCTAATTTAAAATACAATGTAAAATAATTATTCAAGTTAAATTATATTATTAAATTACACTAAAAGTAAATATTATATTGATGATATACTTAGTGAGTCTCTCACCAATAGAGGTGAAAATCATACAAAATTTCTAACAAATAATAAAATAAAATAAATAATAATAATTTATTAGTGAGAGACTCAATGGGTCTATCACCACCTCCACATGTCCTTAGAACATCTCCAACCTCTTCCTCTATTTTCTACTCTAAAAATAAATATTTCAATCATCTTTTTTTTACTTAATTATTATTTCTATAAGTATATATTATTTTATCAAAAATTTAAATTTAACCCACTTTTTTTTATTTTAACCCAAAATCTTAATAAATTATGATATCATTGAAACAGAAAATTATTACATAAATAATGATATCATTGAAATGGAAAATTTATTACATGATAAAATTACTTATACACAACATTAAAAATCAATAAACACAACAAAAAATAGATTTTTAAGAAAATCATTAGTATTTCTCCCACAAAAGATCAATTAATATATATTAAAGTGTGAAATGAGTTAATATTATTTACTAATATTTATTTATAAATAAATTATAAGATTTAACTAAACAAATACACAAAAATGGTTCATAATATTGTTTTAAGTATAAAAACATATAAAATTAAATAACTATATTATAAATAATTTTTTTAACTCTATAATAGAGTAATGAATTGTATTTACTCTATATTTGGAGTAATAATGTTTATTACTCTATTTTAGAGTGAGATATATAGTGGGGTTTGAGCAATTTTTACTCTATAATAGAGCTTATAGGAAAATATAAAGTGGGGTAAGATATGCTCCAACTATCAATGTATCTAAAGTAGATATCCTTTACTAATATATAAATAAAAAGAAAAAAAATAAAGAGAGAAATAAAAACATTTTTTATTTAAAAGACGTATCTCAAGTAAAACTTCCATGTGTAATGTAATGAATGGTTAGTCTATTAAAAATCAATTAAAATATAATTCAAACAAAGAAAATGCTCTTAAAGACAATTGACAATAGATCAAACTGGTATGAGATTTCTGCATTTGAAAGAGAGTGTTATTCAATTTTCCTAAAAATGTTTTTCTATTTTTCGAAGACATGAAATGCCAAATACGACTACAAAAATCTGGATATTTTGAAAAAAATACTTCCTCTATATTAGAAAGATTTATTTTCTAAGGTTTTATCCTTGTTCCTAAAAGATAAATTTCTTAGATTCTTAAATATATTTTGTTAGTTATTATTAATAAATTGAAAATTTCAAGAAATTTAATTGAAAGTATATGAGTGTTAAAATGTTATTGGTTTATAAATATTGAAAAGTGTTTAAAGTAGAAAGAGAATGTATTTATTATTAAGTATTAATAGTTTCATAATATGTGTGAATAGTTAAAAATCAAATTTTCTAATACGGAGGAAGTATATCGTAAAGGCCAGACTTTTTAAAAAATGCTAGTTGAAACCTCTATAAATAATATTTTGATAAATTAATATTTTGATACATTTATAATTTTTTATAGTTTCAAATTATTAGTTTGACTCAAATATCACTTCTAAAAATTATTAAATATGGTAAATTAATAAAATATCACAAAATACTTTAATCTCAATATTATTTATTTATAAAAATTATTGTATATGCTTATATGTTTAAATAACTGTGCAAATAAAAAGAAATCCACAAACATGCTTTCAATCCTTTCATCAATAAGTTTGTCGTTAGTTCGATTTCTTTGCAGAGCCGTATCTAGAGTTTTGGAGGCCTAAAACCTTTTTTGTCGTAATGAAATAAATTTGGTTGTATGTATATATTTTTTGACAAAATATAAATTAAAGCTAAAGTTTAATATTTTATAATAAATTAGAGATAATAAATGTTATTTTATATATTTATGAATTTAATTTTTTTACTATTTTCTTAAGGTATACAATCTATTTTTAATTAACATTATATATAATCTGTAAAATACTAAAATTTAAACAAATGTTGTAAGGTATTATAAATAATTAACATTATTTTCTTAATATATGAAATAAAATTTAAAAACTCTATATAATCACTAAAATACATATTCATCAATACATAAAAGAATATATTTTTTAAATTAGAGGTATAGACATGCCTATCAGCAAAATTCTTTAGATAAAAATATATGCACCGGTATCTCTAGAAGCAATTCGTATTCAAGTATAAAAATAGTGATCAAAGTATATCACGACCGTCGTAACAAACACACGTGAGATTAGTTGAAAGAAATCATTCATTTTGTACTAAAAATTTGACTTTTTGATCTAACAAAAAAAACTGAAATTGACTCTTCACAACAAAGATTGAACAGTAGAGAAAATTTAATCAATGGTTTACATAAACCATTGTAATCTAATACCCAGTTCTACCAGAATATTGGTAATATCAGGTACCGTCTTTATTACTCAATTGATCAGCAATTTGAGAAACCGTGAATTCATTGTATATTCAGCCATTTGTAATGATTAAACAAGAAGTTTTTTTTCCAACGACACTATGAAATGGTTTACTGATATTTAAAGGAAGCGACTGGATTTATAGAAGAATGTTAAAAGTAAGATAGCCAACTGATATATATATATATATATATATATATAAGGATAAAATCTCATCTATCCAAAGCAACAATGATTTTCAATCCTCAATCTTACATGAAAACTCTCAAAACAATTCAATATTTTTCTTTTCTTTTTCTCTTTTGGTTATAAGGAATGGAAATTTCTTTACAAAAGCAATATCTAGCAGATTTGGGTTTAACTCATTCTTTAGTTACAGCTTAAAGCTCTGACTCGATCACTTTGATCAAGCTAACCAATCGAGTAAAAATACTAAACTCGGCTTTCTTTTCTTTTAGCTACACAGAGTTTTTTTTTTTGACACTTTCAAATCCTTTACTAGACCAAAACAAGCTTATACATATTATTCTTTCCTTAAAAATCTTTTCATACATTTTTTCTTTTTCACTCTTTCTTTTAAACTCATATCTCACACCGTTCCAGAATATTGATTCTCTAGTACTAAACCAATTCAAAAAACATGAGATAATATATACATGGAACAATATTTATTTTTGTCGACATAAACTTAACACTTTTACTATCCTATCTTTGAGGAAGAGATAACTTATAGATGTTGCATCTATGAAAAACTGTCCAAGGATTAGTGAGTAGCAGAACATGTAAAAATGAAATGCAAAACCAATTAACAGTACTTCTTTATATGGTAAGTTATTGGGAGTAAACTAGATTATATTCATATCATATAGAACCAGATATATATATATATATATATCCGTGACCAAGGATCTAACAATAGCAGTACCTCATTGCACAAAAAAACACTGAAGAATTGAGCAAACAGCAAGCGAATCTGATTGAAATACTCTCAAAGGATGTAGAGAAAGAAAGTCTGAGAAATAAGACTATTTATGAACATCGAAAAGTCTAACGTGACACATTAGTCACTTCACCTACCATCACCCGCACTTATTAAAATACCAAATTTTAATTTACTTTTTAACTATTTCATTTTTTTTTTCGTTCTCTTTATTACTTAAGTCCCCTCAACTTCCAAAAGTCTCTACAACTATATCTCATTTCTACTTCTTGAGAGATTCTATGGCGGTGGAGCTCATGACTAGGAACTACATCTCCGGCGTCGGAGCCGATAGTTTCGCCGTCCAAGAAGCAGCAACTTCAGGAATCGAAAGTATTGAGAATTTCATCGGTTTAATGTCTCGTGACACCTTTAACTCCGACCAACCATCTTCTTCTTCCGCCTCCGCCGCCGCCGATCTTGAATCAGCTCGCAATACAACGGCGGACGTGACTGTATCGAAGTTTAAAAGAGTCATATCTCTTTTAGATCGTACTCGAACCGGACACGCCCGGTTTAGACGAGCTCCTACTCCGGTTCTTGTTTCTCCGGCTATTCAAGAAGAAACTAAAACGTCACCGTTTCAATCTCCTCCGCCGCAACAGATCCGAAAAAGTTCGTTTTCTCCATCGTTCAAAACGATCGATTTCTCTTCTCTCTCGTCCTTAACGACGGAATCAGACCACAAGAAGATACATCGTCCCGCCGAAACGGCGCCGTTTATGTCGTCTCAGTCTCAGAGTCAGAGTCTCTCCACGACGGTTTCTTCTTTCTCCAAATCAACAAAGAGAAAATGTAACTCTGAGAACTTAATCACCGGAAAATGCGCTTCCGGTTCCTCCGGTCGTTGTCATTGCACCAAGAAAAGGTGAAATAAACTCGAATTTATAATTAGATTTGGTATTAGTTTCGATTATTTAACTCGTTTTTTTTGCTCTGTTTTCTACAGAAAGATAAAACAGAGGAGAGTGATTAGAGTTCCGGCGATAAGTGCTAAAATGTCCGATGTTCCTCCAGATGATTACTCATGGAGAAAATACGGACAAAAACCAATCAAAGGATCTCCTCATCCCAGGTAAATTAATAAATCAATAATTAAAAATCGAAACTTTCTTGAAATTGATTTTGGTGTTTATGCTCTGTTTCTTGATTTTGAAAAAACAGAGGATATTATAAGTGTAGTAGTTTAAGAGGATGTCCAGCACGTAAACATGTGGAGAGAGCAGCTGATGATTCGGCGATGTTGATCGTTACTTACGAAGGAGATCATAATCATTCTCTATCCGCCTCTGATCTCGCCGGAGCCGCCGTTGCTGATATCATTTTGGAATCGTCTTGAAAAGATTAAACAGTTCTTTAAGGCTTTTTTTTGTTTAGATCCTAGTTAAGTACTATGAATCATCATCAATCATGTAATCTAAGCTTTTGTGGAAGATATGAAATCTTAGTTATACGAAAATTCGATTTTTTGTTTTTTTTTTAATTTATTGTAAGAGATGGCTACTTGCAATTTGAAGAGTTTCTTTTTTATTTTGTTGTTATTTGGAAAAAGAGGAAAAGTTTTGGGGTCGAATTGAAAAGTAAGGCGAAGATGGGACATGTGAAATGGTCAAAGGATTAGAATGATTTTGGGGACCAAAGTAGGTGTCGTGTTTGACCGTTGTTGATTTGACCACGAGAGAGTTTTATTTTTCAACCTTTCTTTTTTCTTTAATAACTTTCTTTCTTTATTAATTTTTAGAAATGTTAACGTAGTCAAAATACTCATATTTATTTCTAGATCCGATTTGTATCATTACTATGGATTATAAGTGCAAAATAAAGGATTATGGGGCGAAGAAAAGTTTGATTTATAGGCAGAAAAAGAGGCAAAGATTGGAAAAAGGAAATTATAGTAAAAATTATTTAAAAAATCTAGGGCCTCACTGGATATTGTTTGTTATAAATTATTTTGTTTTAGTATTTTTAAAAGTAACATATACTAATTTACTTAAAATTATTTTGATTTTTTTCTTAATGATTATCTTAAGTTTTATATGTTATCCAAACATGGTAATTCATAAATTACATGTTGGTTATTTTTCCAATAATATATTATTTATATATTTATAAATTTAATTTATAGATCTCTAAATATTATCTAGATTATGGAGTTTTTAAAAAATTTCATAATTCATAAATAGGCTAATTTATTGATCTTAAACTTTTTAAAATGTTTAAATCTTAAATAAGCAAATTCACATTTACTTGTACATTGCGTTAAAAATAGAACAAAATATAAAAACCACATAAATTTTTTAAAACAATACATTCAACATTTTTTTACCAATAGAGTTAAACAACAACAAAATAGTCATATATAACAAAAAAAAAAAAGAGTATAACATTTTATAAAACATCCACAATTATACAACTTTTACACGTCTAGGTTGCGGGTTTAAAGTATAATTGGAGATTAAATATGACTTATGTCTATTGGGAGTCGCGTTCATGACTTCAGGTAAGATATAAATAAAACCAGAGTGATCGAATGGGTCATTCACTGATAAACCGAAAGCAAAAGTGAAAAGATTTGAAAATATTATGATATTAATTTTTGTTATGCTGATGTATCAGAATGGGAGAAATTTTTTTTATTTTGTCTTTTTAAAAAAAAGTTTATTTATGTTATAGTTAATATATAAAATTTTGAGATATAATTATTTAAACTAATTTTATATCTTAATATATAAAACATTGAGATTACTTTTTTATCCCTAAAAATAAAGTCAACAAATTCAGTCAGAAAACATACAAACAAAATTATATTGATTTCATTTCCTGTATAAAACATAAAAATAAATCATAAATTTATTGATTTTATAAACTAATAAATAGTGTAACTATTTAAACATAATCAAAAACTATGGTAAAATATGATTAAACATGTAAAAGAAGATGCTAACTTATAAAATAAGATGATGAAAATGTATGATAAGTTAAAGTGTCATATTATTTAATATTTAGATATTTTTATTTTTTTACAGGTTTTAGTTTAATAAAATTCAAATTTATTTATTTGTTATATAAGATTAATAATTGTTCACAAATATTGAAGTGTTTTAAATGAGCTGATGTGTCAAGTTTAAAAAGAATTGATGTGTCAAACTTGGAGAAAATCCCTTCTCATATTATATATAGGATTTGTTTTGGATTATACTACTACTACAACAACTAAATCATTAAAAGAATTTTGGAGAATATTTGAGGACTCCTCTAGTTTATTTCTAATTTTCAATGGTTAGATATATTTTTAGTTTGTTATCAAAAAATAAAATAAAATAAAAGTAATAGGAGTAAGAGATTTGAATATGTATATTTGTTTTTTTTAAGGGATTATTGTTTGACATACCTTCAACAAAAAAGACTTTGCCATAATGGATGCTACTGGTTTGCAACAAACTCTTTGATCCAAGTAAAAATCTATTCAAACAGCCCACAATGATAGTAGGATGTTTTCTTTGAATCCTCTTTCCTATGAAAGACGAAAATCACTTGCAACTGTTTAGATTCAGATGCAGACTATTGTTTTATCTTTGAAGCACCAAGTACAAGTTGAGGACAATAAATATCATTGGCATACCTAATTGCATATGACAAAGCACTACATAAAATTTTCCATGATATTATGATAATATATGGTGATAATTTTGATGAATGCGAATGTTTAATAGCAAGAGTAACTTAATAATAGTTTGGCAAAATTTCAAAAACTTATGTAGCAACTAAATAAAACCATATGCTAAACTTGATTCACTGTCAAATAATATAAGTACTGTATAATTAGTTGTTCTTGACAAACTAAATTACATATTTACATGTAGTCTTCAAATCTCGTATCTATTTTTATATATGGACTTGATTTTCATTAATTCATCAATGCGACATCATCAGATCCTTTTTCCCCTAAGTATGTAGAGTCCATTATAAGGTAACAATTTTTTCATAAGACATAGAATATCATAGAGAAAAAAACTATATATTGTTCATAAAATACATATGATTTTTTAAAAATCTAGACTTACTACTGATAATTTATTCTACACGCGTACAACTTCTTTAAGCCGTAGGGTATCAAAATTTCCATCAAGAATATTTCAAAAGATAATTGTTATTTCTGCAAAAGGAAAGTAAGGAAACAAGAAAATGGCAGAAGAGAAGTTGTCGTGTTCATGTGTTTGAACATGGGAATCAGTTGGAGTTTTGTGAAAGGACGAAACAAATTAGATTTGACCTTTGCCTCACTTACGTGTCTGTTTGATCCACTTTAGTCTCTCCATTAGGTCATTCTTTTTTACTCTTCGTTTCTTCATATAAGTTCTACATTATGTTTCAATTAAAATTAACTATTTCTTTTAGTTGTTTATAGCCTCTAAAACGCTAAAAACAACTCTGAATTGTTGGTGTAAGTGAATCCAAATCAAGTACGATTCGAGATTCAAACTTCATTAATATGGATAAATATGGTAGAAATTGAAATAGTTCAATGAGCTTTATTAGATGCAAGAAAATTAAAAAGAGAACTAAAAAGAGAAAGTTTAATATAAGAAAGCAAGATAAAATGATGATTTTTGATAGATTGATAAAATGAGAAAAAGGGAGAGTTGCACAAAGTGCCCTCAAAGTTAATCTGAATATTTACATAAACATATGGGTTTACGTTAAGACTTGTTAACATTGAGTTTGGTTTGGTTGAGACTTTTTAATACAGTAAAATCTCTATAAATTAATAATATTGGGACCAAAGCAATTTTATAATATTTTATTAATTTAGAGAAGTTATTTTGAACTGAAAAATTTACTGATTTAATGAAGTTATTAATGAATCAAATACTAATTTATAAAGGTTTAACTGTCACGCAGGGTAACCCTTATTCAATACTTACTAAATTTCCATATATATTTTAACAACATTGTACCGTCTTTTAAATTTAAAACTGAAAAACAAGCAAACGATACTACTCCTTTAAGCCCATTAAAATAATGTGTAAGCCCATCTATGGTGTAGAGTTCTCTTTCTAGAAAATGTGTATCTTATAAATAAGACATTGATAGAATTTTACTAGGAAACTTATGACACCCTATGGTTTAGAAGAGAGTTATTATTCCTTTTGTCTATCAATTTTTGTCATCACTTTTTAGGACATCGGATTCGATTTTTGGTCTCACTCGATATATGAACTCATTCAACCAATCTCTCTTACCCGATGACTTTAAACCGATATCATTCATATTTGTGTTGCATCCACTTACAACATCACATGTATAAATACCACCTAATAATAATCAACGGATCCATCATCTATCTTTATAGAAGAACTGACCCCAAGTTCAAGGAAAAAGAAAAACAATACTGACCCAGTAATGTAGTATAAATCTGACCAAAACCTTTTTTTCAAAACCTACAGAATCAAACCGGGTTGCATTCGCTAATTTAGGCCCAAATAGAAATATATTTTGTTTGAGCATCTTACAAGGTTTGGGTCAATTATTGAACGTTTCTTCATAGTTCATGTTTTTACTAGCGATATATCATGGGCTTATTACGAGTACTTTCTTACGAGTACTAATTGACGTTGTCTCTTTATAATCGACGCTACTCATCATACCGACTATGATGTTTGACAAAAACAATAATTTTGTAAAATAGAATAAAAATTTTAAACGACATGACATATTTGGACTTTTGTTTTATTCAAAACCTCCAAACAACAAGTGATAGGTACAAGCCCGGCTACTATTTCGGATTGGACGGACACTATAACTCACCTCATCAACGGTACATTCACCAAGCTAGACTTCATTTTCATTCATATGTTGTTCCAAACCAACATTTATCATCTATACATGGAGAGAAACTTGAAGAGACAACCCTTATTAGAGAGCCTCAAACTAAGCCCAATAGAAAGTTATCAAGCCTAATATTAGCCCATGTGTTTAGGGTTTCATAGCAAGTTAAGCTTAGAATAAATATTCACCATATGAGAACATTCAATGCAATCTAAAGAGTTGCCACTTTGTGCAACTCTTCCTCTAAACCATTTTATGATATATCAATCAAAGATTTACTAAGCTTGGTGTTCTTCCATTAATCTTTTCTCTTTTAGTTTCTTTGCACAATAAAGCTCAATGAGCTATTTTAATTTCAGTCTTAAATATTTATCTTAATAAATTTATTTGGGCATAAATCTATTGTCTTGAATCTCAACAACAGTGATTGAATTGAGATTTGCTGTGAAAAGAACAAGATTCACCACATTCTTGAAATCTCAATGAATTGACGCAACTCAAATCATCCATTTGTATATAATATTGTTATTGTAGTGTCAAGCATTTTACTAATCCTTTCCCATTTGTATATAATATTTTTGTTGTGCCATAAATTTATCATTTCAAAAAAAAAAATAGGTGCATTATTTCATAAGACGTATTTCACATTTTATCCTTTCACTATACTTTAATTTTGTCTATCCGATTTATGACAAAACGTTTGTTGACTATAGTTTGCCAAGTCTAAGGTCAACTATAAAAGAAAGCTTGAATAAAATGTTTCAAGTAGTTATTGTCCACAAGAGATGGAAATAGTCAATCAAATTTTATGACACACGGAATTAAAGCAGACGACTCAATCTACAAACTATTGGAACCTCTTAAAAAATTGCACTCGTAGTTTGTTGCAAATTGCACGTTAAAAAGAATGAGAAATAATCAAGTATTTGAATCAGAGACTAGATCAACTACATGAACCAGAAAGCCCAAGTTGGGATATTTGTGAAATTGGGATATTAATGAATATCAGGACCCAATAGGGAACAACCTGTGAATGTCGTAGACTTTGCATTTTCAACGCATTGACTTAAATACACATTGACATAAATTGCGACCGGTGCATTTATATCAACAGACATTAATTAAGTAGTTTTAATTTCCGTTTTGACTTCCTATAGCTTTAGTTTCATTTTGACCTACGTTAGCTTTAGTTGATTGGTGTATGTATAGTGTTTGTGTTTACAAACTCATCAACCTAACATAAAATGATAATTGATAAGATCGGTTTTTCTCATGCAGGTTCGGTTTTTAACCCTTATTTTAGCAAGACGGTGAAGATTTTGTTGGCGGTTAGAAAGAAAACAATTAGAAAAAGTGTTTCAACATAGTATTATAGTAAACTAATGGTATGAGAAAAGGCAGTAAAAATAAATTTGATAGGCAAAACATGTTTATGATTTTTCAGGAGTAAGAATATTGATTATTAATAACATAGTAAAGTAAATTTATATAATTCTAAAATATATTGAAACAAATTTTTCAAAAAAAAAAAAAGGTTGAAAGTTATCCTTAAAATTTAGTACTGAGTGTTAAGAGATATAGTCGAAATTGTTTTCAAAAAAATAGATTACGTTGAAATTTTTTTAAAACAGTATATATATATATATATATATTTTGATAATTTTTTATCATTGCAAATCGTTAGAAAGATGATGCTTTGTTCACACTTGGAAGAGACTTTTCTGAAAAAGAAGAAAAACTAGATAAACTTTCACATCGCTTCATCAATTCCATGACTCGATCAAAACTCATGAATCTAATTTTTTTTTTTTTTATGAAAGTAACAAGCCTTGAAACTTTCTAAATAAGTATAACTCTAATTTAAAGACCCGTACGTGTACACATGAAAATATAATGTATTCATATTTCATACAAAGGATGTGAAAATCAATAATGTAAACCATATTGGTGGCCCCTTATCGATTCTAGGGTTTTGCTTTATGCTTCAAAATAAATAAAGCTTCAATCTTGATAATTGGCAACATGTTCATGTGCCAACTAGTTCACAGCTAGTCCACTCCTCAGCACAACATTAAAGGAGGAAAAATGAGACACACGCTTAACTATACATTTTTAATACTTTTTTGTCCGTTTGTTATTTAGCCTATAGGTTAATAGGAAATTTTAACCAAAATCCATACAATTTTTCTGTTTATTAAAACCCAATATTCAAACTACTATACTCCTAAGTCCTAACAGGCACAACTCCATTTTCAAGCACGAGACCTGTGACCCCATGTTGGTTATTTTTATATATATTAAATTAGCTAGTAGATGCATGTGTCTACAAAACCAATGACCGATGAGGGAAGACATAACTGGTGGGAGCAAGGATGATATTCACTTGAATTGGAGCTTTACTTTAACTCATCTCATCCGTCTTGGATCATCACCTAAATTGTGATTTGTCTTGTTTTTATCAAGATGCAGCTAGGCTTGACTCACATGACAAACAAACGGACCAAGCAAACCAACTAAAACTATATCAACTTATATTATGTTTTAAATGGTAGGTATATTTTAACGGCCACAAAAGAATTTACAAATTTTGTTTTTAGAAAATTTAAAAACTAATATGTTTGAGAATTTTAAATTATAAATGTAGAAAGGAGTCACTATTTGTTTTTTTTATTCGGTTCCCCATTTTTGTTGGAAGACCCTTATCCTTATAAGCTATTTTTGTTACTTTCATTAATATAGATTTTTTGGTCACTAAAGACAGAATTTAGTTTTAGTGGACAAAAATGAAGAAGATAGAATTTTTTTTTGTTTTCTTTTTAATCCTCCCTTCCTAAGTATGATTGTAAAATTTTCTTTTAAAGACTCCACCTAAAAGGGTTTACATAAAAAATAATATATATATATATATATATATTTAAAATTTATATATTAAAAAAAGGTTTACATAAAAAAAACTTCAAATATATTAAAAATTTATATATCAATTCGAAAATTTGATAGGTACAAATAATGACATAGATTATGATTTATAGGCAATCCTAGGGAAGGAGGACCAAACTTCTAATATATGACGAAGGAAAAATGACAAAAATGACAAAAGAACTCATTATTTCATTTATTTTGTTAATAAAGAACTTATAGTTTTGTCATTTATATAACAAAAATGAAAGAATATGTTATTGATATAACAAAGATGAAAGAATATGTCGTAGCTATTAGCTGTGATGATGAATAAGTGGAAAGGTTAAGTTATTAAACATATTGTTATGGACCCTAATATATTGTATAAATAAACCATTAAAATCATAATACAGATAAGGTTATACATTACAGACAAAAGCTGGATTACGAAAGTCAAACCCTCTTCTGAGCTTTCGCTGTCTCCATTCTCAAAATTTTTAGTTTTGCTAAAATTTAGTTTTCCTCATTATTTCTAAAAGAAAGTGAACATGTTCTGATGTGTTATTTTTTTAATTAGCTAATATAAATCTACATACATTTACTCTTTTTTTTTTGAATCACAATATGTTCAAATGTTCCAACTAACAAAATGCATGCAGTGGTTATATTTTACTTTACCGCCATGTAAATTCAAATAATACAATTTAAAGAAACAAACAAAAAATCAAATAATACAATTTTTCTTTTTGGCACAAATAAAACTAATGTCGGTCACATTATATCCACGGACATTTCGACATGCATGATTGCATATTCACTTGTGATAACTTTATGTGTGTGTTCAGTAAATGGTTTTTGTTGTTTAGTGTGAGATCTTTTCGTTTATTCTGAAATTGTGAGTCTTGCTGAGATAAAAGCTTTCTTTTGATAGTTATGCATTTACATATGAACGAAATATTATTCGAACAATGACAAGAAGCAAAGTATAGTTAGCTCAATCATGTTTTAGTTTGAATATAACATTTTTTATACCATTTGGTATTGTACGTCTCTAAATTTGATAAACATTAACAAATACAGAGTTACTATTTGAGACATGCCTTCTATTAGGTCTTAAGTGTTTTTAAATGCTAGCATATAAGGCTGAACAACCTGTTTATGAAGCTTTGAACACCAATTAAAATCAAGATTACATCAATCTTATTTAGCATAGACTTGACTGTGATGCTGAATTTTTTTATTTTTTTTTTGTATACATGTCGTAAATATTATACTTTCTTAGAAAAATGTACGTAGATTTACTTGTCAATTGGTAAAATCATTAGTTGCCGTAATCATGCATATAATGATGGCATTGAATATTTGAACTAATCAAAGAGACTCACAATCTTCTTTTCTTCCTAAAACCATAAACATCTACAAGATTACAACCAATCAATCTCTAAACGTTGCTGAGAATTATATACATTTCATTGTTATCAAAACAATTCCAAATTTAATTTCGAAGACACCACGATTAGTTTTCTTTGTAATTCTATAAGACTACTTACAATAAAAAAATTCAACCGTTGATAAATTTGATCAATTAAAACCCTTATAATGATATGTTGAATTTTAATTGGAGAACGCTTATTACTTGGTTATCCTCAAAAACATTGTCAGTATCCTCTACTCTCAAACGCATTGCTATCCAAGTCACCATATACAGTCTGTGGTAGGAACAAAACAACCAGCTCCACAACTTGACATTTGCAACTTCTGCTACAGTTTTCTCTCAAATTGATAGAAGCATAAAAAATACACTTCTTGCTAGACGGCATCTCAAAGGATGCACTCGTCTTTTATCCCAATGGCTCACCAAAAACTAATGGCATATCTTTACAATAAGTTGTTTGCATAGTTTTACTTGGCTTTTTATTTATTTTTTTGTCAATGAAGCTCTCTGCCCCTAAAGCTCTTGTAATTAACAATTTTATTCCATTTTGGTAATATAATTCACATCTTATCATAAAAAAAAAAAAATAGATGTTGTAACATTATAACAATTATACATAGTCTAATGCTTTGTTTTACTATTAAACCAATCGACATAAAACAAAGTGAGACAAGGCTATTATAGTCCATTTACGTGGTAGTCTATTTCCAAACACCATTGTCCACCGACCTAATTTTTGTTTTCCCCCTTATTTTTTTGTAAGAATCCAGACATACATTAATTATAGAGTGAAATAAATAGAAACTAAATATAGAACAAAAATAGTTGGGAATTTTTTCGATGCATGAGTCGACTCGTGTGTTTATTTTGTTTGTGAGTCAATAGTCTAATTTTTTGTATTTATAAAATCACCTATGGAAACTCAGATAATGGCCTCATCATATGGTTTTATGAGAGTTCAAAAAACAAGGGAAACTTGCAACGTTGAGGTCGTTTTAAATTTTATTTTATTTTCTGCTCGAACATTCTAAGAAAATTCGGAATTTTACTAAAGTTCTATGATTATCAAATTTAATTTATGCTAATTTAGTTTAATATAATAACAAAAATGAGGAAATTGTAAAAGACAAAGCACCTCACAGTCACAGTCCTCATAAATCCCCTCATCTCACGACAACAACACGGTATCATCAGCTGATTTGATATTTTATGCATTGGTTGACACAGGAATAAATATGATAACTTTGTTTCAATAATAAAATTTGAATCTTTTTTATATATTTTTTTTGAAATTTTTTTTTTGGATGCGGGCATTTAGACTCTATTTGCGCTGTCTAAGAACCGATTCTGGGTTGACAAATAAAAAATAAAAATATGCATTAAGTAATTAATTAATTAATAATCGTATTATTGCTTCTACATTTACAAATAAACTAAAATTTTGAGAATACATATTATTATAATTCCAGCGACAAACCAATCCCATTCCATGAAATGATGTAATCAACACCCTCGTATTTCGATGTAACGAAACTTAAAAAAAAATCGAGGATAAACTTTACTAACAGTATATGAAAATTAATAGTCTCTCCATTTCATAAAGAGTATTAAGACAAATTATAAATCTGAAAAATGATGATACTCTCAGAGTAATGTTTCGTTTTATTTTCTTTAACAGAAAAGAAAAAAAAATGTTTGGTTTTGTTTGTTTGAGTTTATGTTTATGTATACATATGTTAAAAGCCAGGCTGTTGGTGATGACATATAAATGACATTTCAGAGAAAACGTATACTGTTGTTTTCAAAATTTAATACTCCAACATTAAGAAGAAGTAAACAATATAAACAATTCACCGGACAAAATGCATTTTATTTAGTTTTGCAACTGTTCAGCCAATTTGTAAAACAACTGCATACAAGTATTAACGTATATGAAAAACTCATAATAAGTAAAATGTTCTTTGTCTTTTAAATGTAAAGTATATGTACTAACAAATTATACACCTTTCTGCAATACATGTATTTGTTTCAACCATATGCAATTTACAGATCTGAATAATAAATTTGGATGATAACACATCAATATCACTACGACAATAACATTAACACAAACTATTTATAATATTAAATATTGTTAAAAAGAAGAAATGATTTTCTCTGTAGAAAAAACATCATATAGTTGGAAAACCTCATATATGCACTACGAAAAAAAACTTATAGAAAACAAAATTTATATTCGACCCAAAAAACTATATATATAAAACAAAACAAAAAACATAAATAATCAGTAATAGTATAATTGAATAAAACAAATATATTTTATTGTATTTTATGTGCCTCCTATAAATAGGAGTTGAGAGGAAGAGATTATTTGTCGTGTGAGTTGTAGAAAAAAAAAATACTATAAAGAATAATAAATAAAAAAAAGTGTCGGTGAATTCTCAAACGTTGTCTTCTTTATTTCTCCCTACGTCTTTAAAACTCTTCCCCCCTCATGTAACCGTTTTCGCCGTCAATCTTCAATCGCCGTCAAAAAAAAAAATCGATTCGATGATTTTGTAAATTCTTTTAACTTTAAACGGCGGTTATGGAAACGGGAACGGCGGTAACGGCGACGGTTACAGCAACATCGATGGGGATTGGAACGAGGAAGAGAGATCTGAAACCTTACAAAGGAATAAGGATGAGAAAATGGGGAAAATGGGTGGCGGAGATTAGAGAACCGAACAAGCGATCAAGGATCTGGCTAGGTTCTTATTCGACGCCTGAAGCGGCGGCGAGAGCTTACGACACTGCTGTATTTTACCTCCGGGGTCCTTCTGCTCGACTTAATTTTCCGGAGCTTTTGGCTGGACTTATGGTTTCGGGTGGAGGAAGAAGTGGTGGAGATATGTCGGCGGCGTATATAAGGAGAAAAGCGGCGGAGGTTGGTGCTCAGGTTGATGCGCTTGGAATTAAATCCGATGAGGTTAAGAATTGTAACGGGTCATTGGAACGGGTTGATTTGAATAAATTACCCGACCCGGAAACGTCGGATGATGAAGACGAGTTGGTGAAGAGGAGGAGGAGATAGAAGGGAAAATAAAAATAAATTAGTTGTAGAGAAAGGGACGAGAATGTTTTTTTTTTCTTTATGATGCGCCGTCGTCGCTAACTTGCGCTATCGTTTTTATTCTTAAATGTTTAAACATGCGCCTCCATTTATTTTTTGTCTCGTCCTCGATAATCAAGGATTAAAATAACTCAAAATGCCCTATTAACGACGCGTTATTCAAGCTTAAGTTTTAACTACTTTTTATGATAGCAAAAAAGGTTTAATATGCTTAAAGAGACTGTCACTTAGTATTTCCAACGTTTCATATCATTTTAGAATAATATTTTTGTTTAAAACGAATTGTGGTTTATGATTTTAGTGTTAAATTTAACTATATAAAATAGTTTACTAATACTTAAAAATTTTGAAATATATATATAAACTAGAACATATACAACTTTTGGAAAAGGTTATACAAGAAAAAAATTTAACTTGTTTCTTTAATTTTGTGAGAAAATATTAAAACAACTTATATTAAAGCAATGTGAGTATCGTAGAGGTACTAATCCACATAATTCCACAATCAAATAGTAAAATCTACATTTTATGTTCTTTAAAAATATTTATATACAAATAAAGTGTGTAGTTTAAATATCGAGTAAAGTCTTTCAACATTATTGAATCTACTTTATCAGAAAGCTGAATATGAAAAAACATTTCTAACCAGAAAAATAATCCTGAAGAGTTGATGTGTTTGAAAGTAGAGTTGCAAAAAATCATTTGTGGAGGTTGTTGTCCTAACAACTAAAGCTCTAAAACTATCGTAACCACTACAAGTGATTTGATTGGATATTTTTTTTCTCCTTCAGATTTTAAATGTGGGGACAAATCAATTTGCTCATTTAGTTTTTCTTTTTCTTTTTTTTTTTTGTTTGGGGCAGAACTGGTCGGCAAGATTCCTCGGTGAAAGTGATACTTGTTTCATGTAGGTATCGGCAAAAAAATGCTAAAACGTGAATAGTGAGGTACCGTTAATATAACGAGTGATGTGTGAATTTAAAGATTGACACAAAACTTGTGACCACAAAAGGAAAACAAACACAAAGATTCGAGTCACTGGACACGAGACAAAACTTTTCGTAGACATGTTCTGTGTGATCCCACAAAAATAAAAAGAAATGGTTAGAAAAGTAATAACTGAAAGTGAAATTTCGGGTTTATGAGTTTTCTTGACTCCAAAATCAAAACATACGAAGTTTCGTATTCTTCATGAATCATGATGATGAATGAGAGCCTTTGACGTTGATTTTGAAGAAAAAGTTAGATAAAAAAAAGTTACCTTCTTTCTTATTTTTACCCTTTTTTAACCGAAGACAAAAAAAATTTTGATTTCCCCCCCCCCCCCTTACAGAAAAAACAAAACAAAAAATTCTCCCAAAATTGTGTTAAAACCACAACTAATGTACTTTTTGTTTTACATGTGATTTTAAGTGTTACTAACATGATAGTATTTGTTAAACATGTATATATGAAACCTATGTTTATATTAAAAAAAACAAGCGATAAATGAACAACTTATTTTACGATTTTACCACATGATATTTTTACAAATAAAAGAAAGTAATTTGATTGATTTGTCTTCTTTTCTTCATTGTAAAAAAGAAGATAAAACTGTAAAAGATTAACCGAAATAGTAGCTCAACAATATATAGCTTAAAATTCTAGAAAAATATGAACGTATACTATTTTTTTTTTTAAACAATAAATATATAGCTTACTATTAGTGACCACTGTACCGACAAATTAAGCAGCAAGGCTTGAAAGATATTTTGGTTGAACAAAAGCAAGAAGTACCGTAAAAGAGAGTACTTTGGTGGATAAACAAACCAATGAAACAGAGAAGTCTCCTCTTTTTTTTTTTTTTAATTATTATTTGTTAATAAAAAGTTAGATGAGAATCAAATACCCAAAAAGCAGCATTTGATAACCTAATCCATCAACAAAAACACAAGCTGATTCACAAAGACAGATAGATGTGCACTACTTAACACAGTTTTTAGTAAAAAGAAAATGATCACAGCCGAGTCTCCTAAGTTCTTGGAAACTTCTAAAGTTTACTAGTCCCTACCTCGACCAGAGAACCACCAATTGCAAAGGGCTTCTAAAACTTCTCCATTGTTCCCCATTGAGTGGCTTTGGCACTGCACTGAAAGTCATAGAGTGTTAGATTACGGGTGCTCTTTAAATTAGTGGATTGAAAATGACATGAGACCATCACAAGATGTTGTGGACAAAGGAAAAGTTTAGAAACATTTGTCCTCAAACTATGGTCATAAGTAACTCTAGCATGATAGTCAAATTCAGATTAGACTGAAAACAATAACACAAGCTTCAACATTTCAATCCATATTATCACAGATGAATTTGACTAGTAAATGCCAAATTACAAACAAGATGATGATTATTATGAGAAAAGCATTCAATAGAGAGTCCTGCTTGGTTCTTTCACTGCCTATTAACAAAGCAAGAACTTCCACTGCTAATGAACAAAGCAAAAACGTGGCATAAGACTCTTTCATAACGAATGAGACACAACTACACAACCAAATTGTGTATCTACAGTAGCTTTCTTGTTAGATTTTTCTTAACCGAATAGTCAGTTAAAACAAGGAACACAGAGTCAACATAGGCAGGCAGAAAACATCCTCATAAGCCTTAGAGACATAAATTGTTCGAAAAAACGTAATAACCTTAGCATAGAAGTGCATTGCATAGCATACTAAGCAATTCCCATTTGCCATTCATCAAAGCACTTGATAAAAGCTACTAGATAATCTCACTTCTAGTCCTGCCGTTAACAATAAACGAAACCTCCAAGAAATCTACATAGGCAAATTTTAGTAGCCACTATCAACACATTGCTAAATTTTGGATAGCAACTCTCAAAGTCGAAACCATTGACTAAAATCTCGATTACAGAAACCACATAATCTAGAAAATTCCCAATCAGCATATAGCTAGCGAAAGCTTACCAAAGATGAGTTCTTTCATAAACAGCACGAGACATTCCTTAAAACAGCTTAGGATCCCACATCAAAGGAAAGAAGAACTAAGTAAATGGCTTATAAGTCAATGCTAGAACTCAAAACCATCCCACTACTTCTTCTTTGCCTCAATGTAAAGATTCATAAAACCAACTTGCAACATTCTATAATACTCCGACTTCTTCTTCTCCTGCACTTTTAACAATCACCAAAGCTTAAAACTTTATTTTCTACACAACTTTCAAAAACAGAAAAATATTCCCAACTAGAATCCTCCATTTTAAGAATCAGCACCCAACAAAATTCACAAATTTTACAAATTTACAAACCAAAACAACATACTATAGTATCCATTATCATCAAATTCTCACTCTTGTATCATTGAATAAAATCAAATAAACACAAAAAAACCAACATAATCTACAAAATTCCCAATCGGTAAATCTAAAATCGAATTCGAACTAAAGTAGAGACAATCACGTCGTACCGGAGATGAATTTTGTAATAAACCGGCGACGGTAGCGGCGGAGCAAGCAAAAGCGATAAAAATGATCATGGGAACAAGTCTCAACAACAGTCACGAGACGATCACGTGAGATATAAAGGTGGACCCTACTTGATAAAATAATCGGACGGCTGAGAATAAAAACGAACTATTTCTTTGATATTTATCTTTAACCGTAAAAAAAACAATAATAAAATAAAAAAACTAGGGTTTTCGATATTTTCACCTAGTTGTTGTGTGTGTGTAGAGAGACTTGAACAAGTATATAAACTCAACTTTTCTCAATCACTATCTGCTGCGGTCTCGCCGTGCTGCCCACAACAATCTCCGACTTCGTCTTCCTTATCGTCGTCGTCCCTAATTTATCTCTCTCTCTCTATCCCTATCCCTAATTTATTTAAAAAAAAAACAAAAAAACCCTTACTTTCGATTTGGTCTTGAGCAAAAATGGCGCAGGTTCAAGCTCCTTCTTCACATTCTCCTCCTCCTCCCCCTGTTAACGAAGGGTCGGTGGCTTCTTCGGTTGGAAGCATAGGCGGCGAAGGAGTGAATCACGGTGCTCTTTCTTCGCTTTATGTCGGAGATCTGGATTTCAATGTTACCGATTCTCAGCTCTATGATTATTTCACCGAGGTTTGCCAGGTCGTATCTGTTCGTGTTTGCCGTGATGCTGCTACCAATACTTCTCTTGGTTATGGCTATGTCAACTACAGCAACACCGAAGATGGTTTTGTGCCCTAAATTCTCAATTTTTTTTTTTTATAACATTTCAACATTATATCCTAAAGATCTGATTTTTCGATTAATCTGAGTCATGGGTATTGCGAGGATTAACTGTTTGATTGATGGGTATTGTTAAAGTTTCACGATTTTGAATGCTTTTGTTATCCCCAATGTTAAATGTGTGTCTCTGAGTCTAATTAGGGATATATTTTGGTGTTGAGTGAGTCTCTTTTTTGTATGGCAGCGGAAGAGGCAATGAATAGGCTTAACTACACTCATTTAAATGGGAAGATGATTCGGATTACTTACTCTTCTCGTGACTCTTCTGCTCGTAGAAGTGGGATTGGGAATTTGTTTATCAAGGTATTTGCTTTTTTTTTTGTGTGAATTTATTCTCTAGCAGCTTCTCTTTATGTTTTGTGATGCTTAATTCTTGTGTTCTTTTTGTCTATGTGAAGAATTTGGACAAGTCTGTTGACAACAAGACTCTGCACGAGGCGTTTTCCGTGTGTGGAACTATTGTGTCATGTAAGGTTGCTACTGATCACATGGGTCAGTCCAGAGGATATGGGTTTGTGCAGTTTGATACTGAGGATTCAGCTAAAGTTGCCATTGAGAAGATGAATGGCAAAGTGTTGAATGACAAACAGATTTTCGTTGGACCTTTTCTCCGCAAGGAGGAAAGAGAATCTGCTGCTGATAAGATGAAGTTTACCAATGTTTATGTGAAGAATCTGTCTGAAACCACTACGGATGATGAGCTGAAGACTACTTTTGGTCAGTATGGTAACATATCCAGCGCTGTGGTTATGAGGGACGGAGATGGCAAATCCAGGTGTTTTGGATTTGTCAACTTTGAAAATCCCGAAGATGCAGCTCGTGCTGTTGATGCTCTAAACGGGAAGAAGTTTGATGACAAGGAGTGGTATGTTGGCAAAGCTCAGAAGAAATCTGAGAGGGAGCTTGAGTTGAGCAGAAGATATGAACAAGGCTCGAGGGATACAGGAAACAAATTTGATGGGTTGAATCTATATGTTAAAAACCTTGATGATACCGTCACAGATGAGAAGTTGCGTGAGTTGTTTGCTGAGTTTGGTACGATTACTTCTTGCAAGGTCAGTATTGTTGTTTTGTTGTACACATAATAACCATGAGAAATGAAATTTTGTCTCTTGATTGATTCAAATCTCTTACCTTTGCAACAAACAGGTTATGAGAGACCCTAGTGGTACTAGCAAAGGATCAGGATTTGTTGCCTTCTCAGCTGCCAGTGAAGCTTCTAGAGTGGTAATATAAATGATCTTTGGGAAAGTCAATACTAAGTTTTGTTTTGAGCCCTTTATTTCCTTACTTGATACATTTTTGTTTGGGGCGTCTCTGCAGCTGAATGAAATGAATGGTAAAATGGTTGGTGGCAAACCATTGTATGTCGCTCTTGCACAGAGGAAAGAAGAAAGAAGGGCTAAGCTGCAGGTAGAGTAACCTCCCACCATTGATGTAAACCTACACGAAGTCACTTTGCTTTATCTCAAATCCTTGTGGTTTACTTTTTTTCAGGCACAATTTTCTCAAATGAGGCCTGCTTTTATCCCTGGCGTGGGTCCTCGGATGCCAATATTTCCAGGTGGTGCTCCAGGTCTTGGACAACCGATTTTTTACGGTCAAGGACCTCCACCAATCATCTCTCACCAGGTACCACTTTTCATCTAACAAGCTGATGACAGACTTATTATTCTGTTGCATGGAAGACTCACCCATCTGATTTTATCTTATCTTTGTTAGCCTGGATTTGGATATCAACCACAGCTGGTTCCTGGAATGAGGCCAAACTTTTTTGGCCCGATGATGCAGCCAGGTCAGCAAGGTCCACGACCAGGTGGTAGACGGTCAGGTGATGGACCCATGCGCCATCAGCCTCAGCAGCCAATGCCTTACATGCAGCCACAGGTTAGTTGGAAAAAAAGAAAAAAAAAACATGTCTTTAAATCCTTGGTCAAGATTGATTCTATAAGCCCTTTTGTTTTTTTTTCTATCCTCTAGATGATGCCAAGAGGACGAGGAGGATACCGTTACCCTCCTGGTGGTAGAAACATGCCTGACGGTCCAATGCCAGGAGGAATGGTTCCAGTTGCTTATGACATAAATGGAATGCCTTTTGCTCAGCCTCTGTCGGCTGGTCAATTGGCTAGTTCTCTTGCTCATGCTTCACCTGCTCAACAGAGAACAGTAAGTCTCTCGATAAGTTGTTACGGTTTTTAGTAGTAGGAGAAGATGAATATGTTTGATTTAAGATCATTATCTTGGTTTGTTTGTGTAGCTTCTTGGTGAGAGTCTGTACCCATTAGTGGACCAGATAGAGCACGAGAACGCAGCGAAAGTAACGGGTATGCTTCTGGAAATGGATCAGACTGAGGTTTTGCATCTGCTGGAGTCACCGGAGGATTTAAATGCTAAAGTATTAGAGGCGTTGGATGTGTTGAAAAACGTGAATCAAGGATCATCAACAACGCAACAGGTGACTGAAGGCAACAAAAGTGGAACCACCCCACCAAGTGACCTCTTGGCTTCACTTTCCATTAGTGATCACTTATGAAGAAGCTTTTGCTTCAGTTTTTTTACTTTTGACTCTCTCTTCTCCCTTCTCTGATTGACAAATTTTTGCGGGAATTTTATTTTCGTTTTTAGACTTTTGCTTTGATATATTTGTTTTTGCTTTGACTTTAAAAGGATGGTTTTTGTTTTGTTTTGTTGGATTACATTTGCTATTCGTGACGGTCTTTTTATGATTGAGCTTTTTGATCATCTTTTTTGTTGCTAATTGCAAAACATCATTATAACAAATTAACAACATAAGAGAAATTAGTGAACATCATCAAGGTAAGACAGTTCTCTTTCTTTTTAATATTTCTCATATATTTTTTCATGCTTAATATATTATTCTCCGTCTAAGACTCTTTCAAAACTCTATAATATTAAATAATCAAATGTAGAATCTCTCGATCATGTGAAGCATGTGGAGGGTTCACCAGCAGTACAAGACATCTTAGATGCCTTTCGTTGCTTTATTTAAATAAAGTGGGCTTTGTAAGCTACCGGAGAGGTTCTTCATCATTTATATTTCTCTGTTTCTTGTTCTGCATCTTCTTAAGTTCCAGTTCTTGTTCTGCATTCATCAAGTTCTTCTCTTAAAGCTTCAAGTCAGTTGTTGTGTGTTTGAGTTGGGAGAAAGCTCAAGTATTGATCCTTATTTCCGTTTACATGCTAATCCATCATAACAACGTCCCAAGACCGGACCGGTTTCCGGTTTCTTACCAGAAACCTCAGGACCAGGACGTGACAAGCCTAATTAGTGTTTCCATGGCGAATGTTTGTGATCCAAATATACCTCTTTCTTTAGTTTTATCTTTTTGTTATCTTTGGTCACCTATGATTAATAAGAAGGTGGTGTTAGATAAATCTAAGACTGTATAAAATATATTTAAGTTATTTTTTTTGGTCAAAATTATAATAGTGTTACATTATTTTAAACGTTCTGGATAAACAACATTATATTATATCGTGTCATTTAAATAATTTGATTATTGCTTGTTTTAAATGTTTTTCCTTCTGTCTTCATTTAATTCTTGCTTGATTTAATTGTTTTTAAGTTGCTTGTTCTTGTTGTTTTTATTTGATTCTTGCTAGTTGAAATGATGCTAACTTGCTTGTTCTAGCTGTTTTCAGTTTATTCTTGTTCGTTTTAACTTACTTGTTCTTCCTGTTTTAGTTAAATTATTTTTTTGTCACTTATTTTAGTTGATAGTTTTTTGTTTACATGGTATTGTTGCACATTTTTCAAAAAGAAAAAATTCAATAAATATATATATATATATATATATATATATATATATATATATATATGCGGGTGAGAACATTATGAGTGTCTTTCAGCATAAATAAATGGGTAGACGAGACCCAAATGACAAGCAAAGTAACAAAAGATCAAGAACACAATATTCCTTTTTGAGGGCTAAAGAAAAGAATCAATAATTATATGAAGTCTCCCTCAACTTGTGATATAGATCATTACTTTCTTCCTCAATAATTTCTTTTGGTAACATTTATATCTGTTTAACTTTCTTCTTCTTCATATAATCTTTATTTTGAAGGTGTTCTCGTTATGACAGAACGAATCTTGTCGTTTGGGATTCAAAAGTTTTAGGATATCCTGAGTAAAGAATCTGAGCGAATACAAAGAATAGATAAACAACGTAATGGGCTAAAGTTTCAACTAGGAAGAGTAGTGCCTTTGTTTAAAGATGCAAATGCCAAGAAAAATGGAAGTGAAAGAGTGAGAACCTTCTTGGAAGATATCAAAGAAATTATTTATGATGCAAATGATATAATTGAATCCTTTATTCTGAAAGAATCTAGACAAAGAGAAACATGGATAAAGCAACATGCAAGAAAAATTGCTTTCTTCTTAATTAATCACCCAATATCTAAAGAAAATATGCAGTGATCAATTAAGAAGAAAGTAAGTCTTCTCACATGCTTCTTGATCACTTTTTCTCTTAGTCTAGATTCTTTAAGAAGAAAGGGTTCAATTATATCATCTGCATCATAAATAATTTATTTGACATTTTCCAAGAAGGTTCTCACCTTTTCACTTCCATTTTTCTTGGCATTTGCACCTTTTAACGAAGACAATAATCTTCTTGAAACTTCAGCCCATCATGTTGCTTATCTATTCCTTGTAATCACTCAGATTCTTTACTCAGGATATCCCAAAGCTTTTGAATCCCAAACGACACAATTCCTTCTGTCTGTCATAATGATTACACCTTTAAGATAAAGATTATTTGAAGAAAAAAAAAGATATAAATCTTACCAAAATAAATTACTGAGGAAGAAAGTAATGATCTATATAAAAAATCGAGGGTGACTTTACAAATATAATTATTGATTATTTTCTTTAGCCCTAAAAAAAGAATGTTGTTTTCATGATCCTTTGTTTACTTTGCTTGTCCTTTAGGTCTGGTCTACCCATTTATTTGTTATATACTTATGCTGAAAGACACACTCATAATGTTCTCACTTGCATATATAGTTATTTCTTGTAATCTTATTGATAAATGTGCAACAATACCATACAAACAAGGAACTATCAACTAAAACAAGTGACAAAAAAAATCAACTAAAACAGGAAGAAAAAGTAAGTTAAAACAAACATGAATCAATTGAAAACAGCTAGAACAAGCAATTTTATATCATTTCAACAAGCAAGAATCAAATAAAAACAATAAGAACAAGAAACTTAAAACAATTATATCAAGCAAGAATTAAATGAAAGACATAAAAAAAATTTGTTTTTAAGGAAAAAATATTTTAAACTAACAAGAATCAAATTATTGAAAGGACCCATGATATAGTGGTTGAAAACAAGAGTGTCTGCGAAAATTTACTAACCAGTGGATATAATAGCAATTAAACAAACAATCACCAAAATAAATATAATATATAATAATAAAAAGCTAAAAAACATCAAAACCATACTAGTATTATAAAATATTAAAATATTCATCATAATTAATAAATAAAAAAATTAATAAAGCACCAAATAATTATTGAAAAACAAATAAATTTCATAGTAAAAAGTTGATTTTCATGCATTGAGTTAAACACCAAATATATATATATATATATATATATATATATATATATATATATATATTCTTTTAAATTTCTTTGTATTTATCTTCGATCTCCCTGAAAGGGATACCTTTTGTGAACTTACAATGCAAGCGAAAATAAATGTGTGAAGATAGAAGAGTAGCAAGTGGAGCTAAATGAGCAAAATAGATCAGAACACATAATACATAAGGTAATCACACCCAATAAGAAGCAAACGGAAGAATCCGACTAGTTGGGGCTGGAAGTAGCGGAACCATGTGACAAGGTCCATGTCCCCTTGAGCCGAAGCTGATGATGGAGACGTCTGGATTGAATGATCTAAACTGGAGAGCTTGGCTCTTACGTTTAGTTGAATCTGCTTGATAAGGCATGATGCAGGACTGGAGATAGCAAGGTGGAGTCTTGCATTTCTCTCGCGCCATAACTAATAAATAGAAGCTTGTAATTCCAACTTGCAAATGGTATTAAGTTTGGGGGCCGTTGTAGGAGAAATAGTCCGCGAGACAGTTCCTGTTGAATCCAAGATTCAATGAGGTTAAAACTGTTTTATTAATGATCAAAAAGGAGTTTGTTACAAAGAGTTTCTAAAGAGAAAAAATAGAGAGAGAAAGTACAGAGCTGCTTTTGAAGTTTTCTCCCGGATTTTTTTGTGATGGCTTCCTTGGCAAGCCACCCCGCTATTTATAGGGGTGTGAAGATGGCATCACGGCCCATTGGGCCGAATTCTGAATTCCTTTCCCGCTTCGACTTTCCCCGCCCTAGTTCATTTATCCAGCTTGGTTCAGGTTAAACCGGTCTACACATCAATCCTTCGGTTTTAGGTGCTCTTGGTTCGGTAATACTGATATCTTTCGTTGGGTTGATCTGGAAAGGGTCGGATCTTGGATGGGGTGTTAAACCCGGTACCAACAGTTAGTCCCCCCCAGTTCATTATACTACTTAATGAATTAGTAAGAGGTTCGGGACTGGTTTAGATCGACATATTCCGATATATACAGCGATGACTTTGAATAGCTCGGCTTGATAATGCGACAAGGTCGGCTTATGAAATGAAGATAAGTCCGGTTACTTTAGATCGACTATCGAGCCTGAGAAGCTTCCGGAAAAATAATCATTTAATATAGGGGCATTCCTGTAATTCACCCGCTAGGGATTTGTAGGTTTTATAGACCGGAAGTTGAAAAGTCGCCTTTTTCCTATATAAGAATCGTCGATGCGGCTCATTTTTCATCTTTCATCCGAATTAGAAGGTAAAACTCTCTCAATCCTAATTTCCTGATTTATCGTGTTGCTGTCAAATCTTTATAACCTGTTCTTGAGCTTCGCCGCGATTTAAGTTATTTTACGGCGTGATCTTCAATTTCATTGTCGTTTTTCCGAATTTTATTTGAACATATTTCCGAAATAGTTTAGAACAGTTTCGTAGATCTTCAATTTCTTCGAAATCGAGGAATCCCTGTAGGTCGACTTTTAACAGCTCGTCTAACCCATCCTTTAGCCAAAACCTATTATTCTCTTTCTATTTCAACCATGTTGCCGAGCTCATCAGAGTCATCTCACCAACCTCTCAAACGATGCCGAAGGCTTGGAAATGAGATCACAGTCTCGTCCTTATGAGACAAAGAGATTTCGTATTCGCGGGATGGTACCCCGTTATTAAATGACGATGAGGTGAGCTCGATGATTCGAGGTCTTGAGGAGGAGGTATTAGGTAGTGATGATGAAATGGCCGGTTTTGAAGGAAAGATCGACCCTAATGAAGAGGAGCTCGATGTTGAGATTGTCGAGGTAGAGCCACTGAATACGCTGGAGGCATCTGGTAGTAAGAAGCAACACGGTGTGAGAAGAAGGGGACCTCATAGGACAGTGGAGAAGAGAGGAGAATAATATTATAAAGAAGGGGACCACGTGGTTGTGGGTTTGATCCCCACAGGTGGCGCCAACTGTTGAATCCAAGATTCAATGATGTTAAAACTGTCTTTTTTTCTCTATTGTCAGGGTGCATCCTTATTTGATTGTACCCAGAGAAAGTGTCCATGAATGATAGTAACTCGTTCCCTGCTGTGGCCTCGACTAGTCGGTCAATATGCAGCAACGGAAAGTAATATTTTGAACATGCCTTATTGATGTCTGTAAAGTCCATGCATACTCTCCATTTGCCATTCTTCTTCTTTACCATGACGGGATTAGCCAGCCACTCTGGATATCGCACCTCGCAGATTGACCCTGCTTTGAGGAGTTTGTCGACTTCATCGTTGACCGCTTTGGCACGCTTAATGTCTAGCTTTCTCCGCTTTTGTCGGATAGGCTTATACGTTGGATCCGGGTTGAGTTCATGTGAAACGATCTTGGAGTCGATGCCAACCATGTCTTCTATCTTCCAGTCGAATGTCGACAGATGTTTTCAAAGAAAAGTCTCCAGCTGTTGTCGTTGTAGAGGGTCGAGCTGGGCTCCAATGCTGATATGTTGTTCCGGATGCTTTGGATTTATAGGGATCATGTCAACAATTTATTTGTCCGATTTAGTCGGCCTACGCTTGATGACGTCTGGGTCGACTCATTCATCTGAGATTAACTTAACATCGATAGTCGGAATTCAAAGTTTTTGTTCAGCCATGAAGCACATTCAAGCTATGGTCTGTTTACCTTGAATGATGAAGATACTCCCTCCCGATGGGAACCGAATGCACTGGTGATAGCTCGACGTGATGGCTCTCATTGCATGAATCCATTGTGTTCTGACTATGACGTTGTAAACTGAGGTTTCGTCAATGATTGAGAACTTCACATTTTTGAAAGTGCTGCCGGCGTAAACTGGAAGTTTTATTGTTCTGATTGTTGTCACATGGCGATTGTCGAACACGGTCAAAGTTCGTGTCCCTTTTTTGATGTCAGAATCGGGAATTTTCATCTTTGTCAGGGTTTCTTTGTAGAGGAGTTCGTCTAAGCTACCAATGTCGACTAAAAATTTGCTGATGTTGCACTCGCCGATATCAAGAGTAATGACCAACGGGTCGTTGTGTGGTAGGTGCAAACCTTCCAAGTCTGATGAAGAGAATATGATTAGGAGGTCATCTCAGACAAAGTTTACTCTGTCGGCCTGATATCGTTTGGTTGATGCTTCGCTCTGCCGCTGATGCTCCTTCATTGATTGGACTGAATAGTTGCAGTCACTAAGACCTCTCATGATTACATGGAGTTCCAGTTTTTCCTTTTTGTTGGAGTGGTCGCCCTCGCTGTAATCGTCCCGATTTCGCTTAGATCTATCATCGTGGTCGTCGTTCGATCTACTGCTTTGCTTATTCCCAGATCGGCATTTCTCTTCAGATCGAGGTGACCATAAATCTTTATCTGATCACCATGGTTTGTGAACTATGTTTGGTAGCTCGCCTTGTCAATATTTGTTTAATAGCTTCTCCTGGAGAGTCTGGCATTCTGAGGTTGAATGACCGGGAACTTGATGGTAGTCACAGAAGGATCCAGAAGACTTTCCTTGTTTATTCTCTATTATGCCCACGGTTATGGGATCGAGATTGTTGATTAGTGGAGCGATTATCGTCGTCATCTCTGACGTAGACGTTCTATGGTTTAATTGTCTTTGGATCATTGATAACGTAAGCTGTGTCTGGTCTGTGACCATTGTCGTTGCGGTGCCCTTCGTAGTTGTGCCGAGGTTCATGGTGTGAATCTTTGGTTCTTTCTTTGGTCGAGCTGGATGACTTGGCGGCGTGCTGCGTAGACAGTGCTTCTCGTATTTTCCTTGATTTTAATGTAGATCGAGACGCGGTGAAGTGCATCTTCTAAAGTTGCCGGTTTTTTGGAAGCAAGTGTCTCCCTGAAACGGTATTCATACCAAAGACCTCGACGGAGTGCCTCGATATCGGCGGTGTTGTCCATCGTGACTCGGGAGGCGACGTCTTTGAATCGGTCAATGAACTTTCAAAGGCTTTCTCTTTTCTTTTGGATCTAACTATATAGGTCGGCTGTCGATTCGCCAGGGTTTACCATGATCGAGTATTGTTTCATGAATGCTTGAGATAGGTCATTGAAGGAGTCTATCGTACTCGGCTTCAATTTTGAAAACCACTGTCGCCCGGCACCGCTGAGATTTTTGACAAAGAGTTGGCATATAACAGGGTCTTTCTGCTCTGTTGATAGTCGAGCTCTTCCCGCAGCAATAGTAAACACCGTTAGATGACTGATTGGGTCCGTGGTGCCTTTCGTTGTACCATCATAAACTAGGAATTTTATTTTGCCAACCTGTCGCATGTCGGCTTCTGAGATTCTTCGGGTGAATGGAGTTTGACGTGTTTCTTTAAGTACTTTATCAATGTCAGGGGCCGAGCTAGTGGCCTTATGCATCTGGGATTGCATCTCTTAGATGGGTTGCTCTAGGTCGGCCTCTTTTTGACGGTTAGTGGCGAGCTCTTATATTATGTATTGAGGGGTAAAGTGAGGAGCACTATTATCTTGGAACAAAGATCGGCGTCGATAAGGAAGAGTGCCATTCTCCATGATGAGGTCGACGTTGTTCTGCTCTGTTGTGATGCTCGCGTTTCTTTCTTGGAGATAGCAGAGGAGTAGAGCAATTTCGGGCTGTTGGACGATATGATTGATCTGTGCGACGGAGATGGGAGCGGTTGGTGGATCAATATTGCGCACTTTGGTGTTTGACGAGGGTAGTCCTGTATCTTCAAGAATGGTCGGGGAATAATCGGAGGAATGATCAGAGGAATGACGGGGTTGCCGTCAGCATATCCGGTTGTTGAGGCGGGATCGATTCGTAGTCCGCCGTTGGTGCCATCATCGATGCGATGATTTGGAGATGTCAACATGATCAAGATTGGAGTGGATCAAGAAGACGAGATACGATTGAAAAAGAGATGTAAGAGTCCCCAAAGGCGGCACCAACTGTTGAATCCAAGATTCAATGAGGTTAAAATTGTCTTTTATAAATGATAAAAAAGGGTTTGTTACTATGAGTTTATAGAGAGAGAAAATAGAGAGAGAAAGTGCATGGCTGCTTTTGAACTTTTCTCCTGGATTTTTCGTGATTGTTTCCTTGGCAAGCCACCCCGCTATTTACAGGAGTGTGAAGAAAGGGTCACGGCCCATTGGGCCGAATTCTGCATTCTTTTCCCGCTTCAACTTTCCCCACCCCGGTTCATTTATCCTGCTCGGTTCTGGTTAAACCGATCTACACATCAATCCTCCAGTTTTAGGTGCTATTGGTTCGATAATGTTGATATCTTCCGTTGGGTCAATCTGGAAAGGGTCGGATCTTGGACGGAGGGCTAAACCCGGTACCAACAGTTACCAATATATCAATGGGGGGGGGGGGGGTTGAACGCGTAGATGAAAGAGCATGGAGGTCCATACATGTGACTGAATAGGGCAATTGAAGAATAGATGAGAACGAGATTCAGGTTGAGTAGTACAGAGGATACATTCCACCAGAACTCTCAATCCCCATCCTCGGAGGCGATCAGTGTATGTAGGCGATCACATAGAAGAATCCACATCAGAAATGAGTCTTGGGAATTCCTTGAGATAGCCATATAGCCTTGTCCCAGGATACCGAGTGGCCGGAAGTATTTAAGGAATCACACGTTTTAGAGGCAGAAAAGTGAGATGGAGGCAGGACCTGGGAAAGCTTCCATAGATCCTAGATAAATATCTTGCAGTTGAGAATTTACATCAGGGGGAGCTGGCAGAGAAGAGCGAATAAAACTGGTAATACTGTGTCTTTCCCAGGGGAAGAGACCACTGATTACCCAGAGTGGATTGCTTTACAGTTGCTAGATGCGAGGTACCTGTGACCCGAGGGCCATTGGAACCTGTGAGATTGTTGTTCAGTACCAAATATTGTATCAAGTAGTGGGACAAACTAAACAATATTTTCTTGAACCCGTAGATCTTTTGCATTGACTCTATACATATTATAGAGTTTCTTCAACATATCCAAAATTTTATTTTATTTTATTTCAGGCCAGCTAAAATCAATTCCAAACTAGTTGTTAATATTCTTAAGTAGTTTTTGTTGGAACTCAATTTTGACAAAGATGTCTTAAGCTAAATTTCCGGCAACTTTTCTGGTGAAGTACATCACTGAAGTGACCGGATCTTAGAGTATTTATAATTCTTCTGATGAGCACTATAAGATAGTGTAGTTACATGTCAAAATAGAAGTTAATTTGAATGAGAAATGAAGTCCATAGTGGTTAGCTTGAAAAGCTTGTAATACTTGTAATTTTAACTTAGTATCAAATTAAAATGTCCCATATTGGATAGAGAGTGAGAGATGGAGGACAATTATGCAAAACCATACATAGCCGTCGCCGCTGTGCTGGGCTTGGGTTTTGGTCTTGGTGAATGTGGGCTTTCGGACCATAAAAGATTATTGTTTATGGGATAAATTTATATTAACAATTTAGTTAATTTTCTTTTAATATTTTTTGCATAATTAATTATAAATCTAGAAGATTCTAAATTAAATCAAAATATTATTGTAATATTTCTGAAGCCTTATCTTTGCAGAACAAGGCAAAATATTCACAAAATATTTTATTCTTTGGGATCAAGGCGAATCTCGCATAGCTTATCTTTTCCTTGGGGATCAAGCAACTCCTCCTTATAAATAAAATCTCATGTCATTCTCTACAATGATTAGATAAGAATCGTATCTAAAATCAGATCTAGAAACGAAATTTATAAGCTTCCAGAAATCTCCTTCTTAGCTTTTCTTAAGTAAGTCTCGAGAGTATAGCGTATATAATACTTCGTAGATTCTATACTCGGGTGTCACGATTATAGTCTCAACACGGTTGTATCCTGGGATCCATAATCTCATCAAAACTGCCACACTGCGGGAGATTTATTGAATTAAGGAAAGATATCATATCTCACCTCCGCGTATTCGTCTTTCCTTAATTAGATTTTTTGTTCGTGATTTTCAATCCGAGATTTCGCAGTCATACAATCTTAATTCAATAAATCAGTTTCTTGTTTATAGCTCTAAATGGATTGGATTTTACGAACAAAGAAGACACAAGTTGGGTAAAAATTTCCGCGAAGGCCTTATTGGCAGATTCACGAAACAATTTTTTGCCAAAAAGATCTTCACAAAAAAATAAAAAATTTCTGCCAAAGTTTTTGGCAGATTCACAAAAATATTATTTCTTAAAAGATCTACACAAATAGAACAAAATTTCCGCGAAGGCCTTTAGCAGATTCACAAAATTTTTGTTTCTTAAAAAATCTACGCAATCTGAAAATAACGTTTAAGAACACCTTTATTGGTTTTGGGAACGTATATTGGCAAGCTTTTGTGATTTTCACAGAAAATCAAAGCAAATTCTGGAAACATTTTCCTGAGAACGCATTATTTAGCGAAATAAATTAATTTTAATCGCTTACATAGTTTGGTTAAAAACACTGATTAAATTCTGCTATTGTGAACAAATTCAGAATCACTAATAGTGTTGATGATTCCATTGATGGAAAAATTGGAGATAATTCTCATAAAACTGGGTCTTGTGAGTCGACACTCCAAATTCAGTTTGGGAGTTTTCTACCACATGTGAATCCGTTAGTGCCTAGCGCTGTAAGTGTAGGACTAATACCAAAAATGTTCGGTTATATTGGGTTTTTAGACGTGGTAATAGAAGATGTATTTCTTTATGACCACTAGAACCCTAGACAAAATAATTGTTGCAAAACAATGAATTATTTTAGAAAATATGGGGGAAAGCATTGCTTACCACATTCAAGTCATTGACAAGATGTTATATCAGCTTTAGAAAGGTAAAGTACATTTGTACAAATACGTGAAAGTGTGGGGGTGTCTCACAAAAGTGTAAGTATTACCCCCTAAACTGGTCACAAATAGACCAACACCTATGGATTGTAGTCCAATGGGAAAAGTAAAAGAAAACTAGTACCGGTATCATGTATACACTATGATAGTCGAATAACTATAGGTCGGGTACTCAGCTTTGTGTATAATGGTTAGATAAGTCTTTATGAAGACAAAATAAACCATTAGACATTTGATCTCAACGGGTGTATTCATTGTGGATTAAATCAAGTCGGCCGACAACTTAGCTGATCCCTTTACAAAAGGGTTATCACGAGATCAAGTCTTAAAATCATCGAAGGGAATGAGTTTGAAGCCTATGACTCAAAGAGGATGTTTGATGGATACCCAACCTACAAGAATGGAGATCCCATGATGTTGGTTCAAAGGGACAACTAAATCAAGCAAACTCTGATAAAAGCACTGAAAGACATTTATGTAATTACCCAGTTCTCAGATGATAAACAGTGCTTCATGTATGTGTAAAGGATAAGCATAGCTTTTAATGAATAAATCCATAGCTTTCATATATGTGGAGTATTACAGGATACTTGAATATATGACTGGAGCGAGTGGTAGTGACCTAGTGAGTGTGAAATGAGGCCGTTTCTAGGAGAATGAACATAAGGCTGTATTCTCCAAGTTCACTCATGATTAACCAGACAAGTTCAAGGCCACAATGAACACAATAGAGAACTTTGTTCTACGAGAAAATGAAACTGGGTTGTATCTGTTGTCTAAGTTTACATCAAACTCCGGGTAGTTCAAGACATCGTGTTCACCTCCTGGCCAAGTAAACTCGACAGTTATCAACAATGAATGGTTCAAGGCTAAGATATGCTACTACCTCATATACAATGATTTTTTACTTATACTCTCAAAAGTCTGTCTGCCATGTCAGTCAAGTCTGTCTAGTCTATCGAGTCTGTAGAGTTTTCATATGTTTAGATTCATTTCTATTCATGTAGGGGATTGTTGGAACTCAATTTTGACAAAGATGTCTTAAGTTAAATTTCCGACAACTTTTCTGGTGAAGTACATCACTGAAGTGACCGGATCTTGGGGTATTTAGAATTCTAGTAATGAGCACTATAAGATAGTGTAGTTACATGTCAAAATAGAAGTTAATTTGAGTGAGAAATGAAGTCCAAAGTGGTTAGCTTGAAAAGCTTGTAATACTTGTAATTTTAACTTAGTATCAAATAAACAAATGTCTCATATTGGATAGAGAGTGAGAGATGGAGGACCATTATGCAAAACCATACATAGCCATCGCTGATGTGCTGGGCTTGGGTTTGGGGACTTGTGATGTGATAGTAAAGTTTTCCTCAAGGAAACCACACAATGAATGAACTGCAAGTGCACAGCAAATCAGTAGTAGTACTTAAGGTATCGATCCCACAGAGAGTAACAAGTACGCGGATTGAATTCAAACAAAGATATCTAACTAAGACAATGCAATAAGAGGTTTTGGTTTTGGGTTTTCTAATGAGTGAATGCAAATGAATGAATGAAAGCAAAGTGAATGATTGGTTAGTAAGCTATATGATTAAGAGGTTGGGCGTCAAGGGTTTATCTAAGGTTTCCATGGTTTCTAATAAGTAGGGGATAGATCTAACTAATTGGTTTTCATCAATGGTTCTCAACTACAAACACGGATACACACCCAAGCCATAGTTCATGACATAGGCGTCTTAAGTCACCAAATCCTGGTACTCAACTTCCGCAGGTAACAACACGCTTAGACCAGCCGTATAAACAAGTTCGAAATGTTCACAATGTCCTATAACTCAACTATCACAGGTTATAACACGAGGCTTCGGTAATACTAGTTCCGAGAATTAGGTTTACGCGGATAGCGCTCTTAATCTCCAAAATCAGTGCTTGGTGATCAAGTCAAGCAACATGCATTAATAAAAGATATCCCAAGAGAACTCATAATCTAGATGAAAATTGGATCTAACAACCTAAATGAATGCAACCATATTACCCCATCAAACCCAACAAAAGAACTACTCGCTCATGGTGTAAAGAAACGCAATAGACATCATGTAAAACATCAAATAAACAATTCAATATATCAAAGGGGGTTCAAAGGAAACATATCTAGATGTCACAGATGAGATCTCGTCTCCCCAATAGCAAGTACAAAGAGTAGAAAAGAGAAACAATGAAGAACAATAGATGAAACTTCAAGGAGATGGTCTTCTAGTTTGAGGCGATGAAGGAGGATGAAGCAGCGGTGGTAGAGGCGAAATTAGGTCTTGGATCTCCTTGTCTAACTCCTAGGGACACTCCTTGGTGGTGGCTGTGCTCGCTTAGGGTTTATAAAACCCTAAGAATTGTTTATATACGCTCCTCCATGAGATTAGGTCAAGAGGCATCTAAAACTACGTCATTTTGATAAGTGTAGAGGCAATGGGCCAAGACTGGTCATGGGTCCTTAGGTTGGAGTAAGTCGGCACCGGTCACTAGGGGTAGTGCCCGAGGTCTTCATGAGGGCTAACCTTGGTCACGGGTCTTGTGAAATACGGTTTAATGGGAAGTTGTGAGTTCCGGGAGTGATCCGTTTAGTTGGTTGTGAAATACGGTTTAATGGGAAGTTGTGGATTACCGGATTGTACAAACGGACTAGGAAACTCTCAAGACGGCTCGGGATCGAAGATTTGGACAAATGGGAATCGGGTGGAACTTGGCCGGGCATGGTGTGGAACCTTGGTCCCAGGCTTCGTGACCGGGGGCCAGCCCTTCTTGGCACCTCGGTCACGGGCCTCGTGACCGGGGTTTTGGTCCTCGTGGTCAAAACTTTGGTTTTGGCCAAATGCATCTTAGAAATCAATTTTCTCAACCTGCAGAGTAGAATGGCATCCCACAATGATAATATAGACTAGGAAGAACACTTACCTTGAATGGATGGAGATTGGTTGGATCCTTTTGTCAAATTTCCCAAGAGAGGTCCCAAGGGGGGTCTATTGGAAAAACTCGACTTTCAATCCGTGCATTGCCATTTATCTTTCGATGATTACCTCTTAAATGTCTTCATATCATTAGACATTCAATATCAAAGCATTTCATCGAACCATTTGCAAGATTCTCCAAGTTTCGCGAATTCTGTAGTCGCGGCTCGGTGATAGTGCTGTCACGGGTCGGTTGCAACAACGAACTGGGATAATTTCTATTTCCGAATTTCATTCTCTAAGATTTTCCTTGATCATCGCTCTAAGAAATACTCAAATATATTGAGTACCCGATTATAGTTCATTTGATCGAGTATTTCTTGGAAATTCTCTTACCTTAGTGGTTTTCGTAGCCGCGGACGGTGCCAGCTAAAGGGTGCAGAATGAAAAGTTGGCCCTTTTCAAATCTGAGCTTCTTTTTCTGAAATTTCTTCAACCAAAACTTCCCAATGGTCAACCTCTTAGTGTGTGTCAAGTTGGACCACTTTTGCTCGAGTAGATTTCAATATCCTCCCACTTTGGTGAATTATGTAACCGTGAAGTTTAAGATGGAATGATCTCCTATCCATGAGTCTTTCTCCAAAAAGTATCTCGGCCATTACTCCTAGAATACCCATTATGGTGTTGAGTACCTGATCTTTGGTCATTTAGACGAGTGGGACTTGAAAATTCTTTAATGGGTCATGAATGACCTAGTCGCGGCTCGGAAATGGGGTGAACCTTGGCCTTGACTTGGTAAAACGTTATGGATGTGGTTGGGGAAGGTTGCATAGCTCCTTGGGGTAGTAAGGATGGCTCGGGAAGACTCCAATAGATCAAAAGTGCAATATACATGATTTGGGCCAAAATCTTCAAAAACCTCGGTCACGGGGCTCGTGACCGGGGTGTGGCCTTCTTGGGGCCTCGGTCACGGGACTTGTGACCGGGGTAATGACTTGTATGGGCCTCGTTCATGGGGCTTGTGACCGAGGTTAGGCTTCACGTTGCCTTGGTCATTTCCAACTTGACCCAAAGGCTAACATTTCCTTCTTTTTTCGTTTTTCTGTTTTCTTCTTTTGTATTTGGTTTTCTTGTTTATGTAAACTCTCAAATGAAACATGAAAAGATCTAAAGCAAAATGAAATCTAATCTAAAAAGGTAAAAGAAAACTCGCAAGTGGGTTGCCTCCCGCAAAGCACACTTGTTTAAAGTCTTTGGCTAGACTTGGGAAGCTTATTAAGCTTGAGAAGGTGTAGCCTTGGAGATTGATATCTCCTTAGCTTCCTTAAGATCTTGATAGTCAGCTCCAGCTTCTATCACAAGTTGTCCTTTTGATGAAGTTTCAAACACTTTGGCTTAATGAAGAACTTATTTGGTGTGCCTTGTCATCTCTTCATTCTGATCTTTGCTCTCCTTACTAAGTTCTGGAGGAACAATGATCTTAATCTTCAAAATCTGGGGCTGCTTGGGAGGCTTTGATGGTAGCTTCCGAGTCTTCTTAGTGAAACTCTTAGTTCCCACATTGGTCTTATCAACCTCGGGATCTAGTGAATCTTCATCATATGGTGGAGCTCGCGACTTCATAGTAGAGAGAGTTGGATATAATACCTTTTTGCTGACATTGGTGAAGGTTTTCCTCTTGTTGTTGTGATCCATGATGGCCCCAACAGTGGCAAGGAATGGTCTTCCCAAAATCAAAGGTTTCTCATTCTTCTCATCCATCTCAAGAATGTGAAAATCTGTAGGGACTATATAGTCTTCTACAACTAGTTGCAAATCTCGAGCTAGTCCATCAGGGATCTTTTGCAATGAGTCGCCAAACACTAGACTCAAATTGGACGGAGACAAGTCTCTAAGTCCAAGATTCTCAGCAACATTTCTCGACATAGCATTGACATTAGCACCGGAATCACATAGAGAGTTAGAGAATTCAATGCCTGTTATGGAACAAGAGCAAACAAAGCATCCAAGATCTTCTACTTTTGGTAGTTTCCTCATCGGATAGTGTTGTTGCTCGTCATCTTCTATGGTACGTGTCATACGCACCATGTCTTCATGAGAATCAAAAATTGGAACCAATGGCTCACTCACACGCCTTGTAGAGGCTGGGATGGTGGAGATTACATTGCAATAACCTTGGGATTCTCCTCGGGCTTACCCGGAAGTACACAACCTCGTCTTGGGGCTTGATTCGCAGTTTAAGAAACCTGAGTTTCCAGCTTCTTCACAAATGTAGAAAGGCCTTCAAACTTACCATTCAACTCGCCATATATGTTATCCACCTTGACATTGATATCACTTGTTGCTTGTTGATGAGAAACAAGCAATTCACGTATCATAGTTTCAAGTTTATCACCTTGTGGTATTGGAGCTTAAGCTTGTGCGGCTGGGAAGGGCACCTTGTTATTAGTGTTGAATGGAGGTCGCGGCTGAAATTTGCCACCAAAGTTGTTGTTGTTGTTTTGAAACTGATTCTGAAATAGTCTCTGCTGTTGCTGCGGATTGGTCTGATCTTGAGGGTTCTCAACATTGGGATTCCTATAAGATATGTTAGAATTGTACCAGAAGTTGTTGTTGAAGTTGTTATAGCCGCGGTTCGGGAATGAACCTTGAGTACCAACATAGTTAACATCTTCTTCTTGATCCAATGAAACATCAAAATCATGAAAACCTTCATTGTTTCCATCATCAATCGTACCACAAGCATTGATAGCACGGTTTTGATTCCTTAGAAGCTGGCTCATCGTATTCTTAAGCTGGGTGATCTGCTTAGCACCAGAGTCACCAGAACGTGTGGTTCTATCAAAGTCAGTGCAAGAGTTGCTACTACTTGCAGCAAGGTTCTCAATGAGAGCTCTTCTTTCTAGGACAGTCTTAGTGGTGAAATCTCCATTGCTGGCCGTGTCGAGTGACAACTGAAACTTTGGATGTAATCCTCTATAGAATGTACTTAGAATATTACCTCCACTGAAGCCATGGTGAGGACAATCTCATTCATAGTCCTTAAAGCGCTCTCATGCTTCATAGAATGTTTCGACATGTCCTTGTTGAAAACTTTGAAATTTGTTCCTAAGAGAATTGGATCTCGACTTCGTGTAGAAGTGACTGAGAAAGGTTGACTTGCATCCTTCCCAAGTAGTGATGGATCCAGGGGGTAAATATTTCAACCATCTATGAGCCTTGTCGGCCAAAGAGAAAGGAAAAAGCTTACACTTTAAATAGTCTTCGGGCACTCCGTTGGTTCGCGTAGTGCTGCATATTTCTTCAAAAAGATCAATATGATCCATAGGATGTTCCATGGTGAGTCCATGGAACTGGTTTTGCTTCACCAAACCAATTATTTGAGGTTTAATCTGATAGTCACGCCTTGGTGGATTGGGAACTCGTATTGCGGCTTGGTCTTGCGGATACTGATTAGGTATGTCAAAGTCGGTATTGTACGGTTCTGATTGGCATGCCTCAGAGGGTGCACATAAGCAACTTGTCTAGCACCAACATTCGCATGTTGAGGTGCATGGAAAACATCAGGAGGCTGGTGAGGAGCATTAAGGTTATCTCCCACGCCTACATGGTTAGCTTCTCGTGGAGCTTGGTTGTGAATCTCCAGAGGATTCACGGGTGCTTCTTCAGGTCCATAGATGGGGTTATCATCCTCATCTTGCATATGTTGCCTCTCAGCATCATTGGCAACAGCTTGGTGATCATCTAAGTCACCTTGATCTTGATTTTGTAATTCGGCCATGAGTTGTTGTCTTCAGAGTTTTCTGAGTTCGCGTTCAAGTCGGTATATGTCTTGGATTGGAGTGACGGCATCAGAGTTTTGGCTCCTTGTCATACTCCACGAATCCTGAGATAGAAACAAGAAGGGAACACAAATGTAAAAGAGTAAAAGAGAATAAAATTGAAAGATTCAAATAAAAAATTCAAAGTATCTTAGACGAGAGATCTTATCGAATTCAAAGGTAGCTTGTAAACTCTCCGGCAACGGCGCCAAAACATGATGTGATAGTAATGTTTTCCTCAAGAAAACCACACAATGAATGAACTGCAAGTGCACAGCAAATCAGTAGTAGTACTTAAGGTATCGATCCTACAGAGAGTAACAAGTATGCGGATTGAATTCAAACAAAGATATCTAACTAAGACAATGCAATAAGGGGTTTTGGTTTTGGGTTTACTGAATGAAAGCAAAGTGAATGATTGATTTGTAAGCTATGTGATTAAGAGGTTGGGCGTCTAGGGTTTATTTAAGGTTTCCATGGTTTCTAACAAGTAGGGGATAGATCTAACTAATTCGTTTTCATCAATGGTTCTCAACTACAAACATGGATACACACCCAAGCCATAGTTCATGACAGAGGCGTCTTAAGTCACCAAATCCTGGTACTCAACTTCCGCAGGTAACAACACGCTTAGACCAGCCGTATAAACAAGTTCGATATGTTCACAACGTCTTATAACTCAACTATCGCAGGTTATAACACGAGGCTTTGGTAATACTAGTTCCGAGAATTAGGTTTACACGGATAGCGCTCCTAATCTCCTAAATCAGTGCTTGGTAATCAAGTCAAGCAACATGCATTAAGTAAAAGATATCCCAAGAGAACTCATAATCTAGATGAAAATCGGATCTAACAACCTAAATGAATGCAACCATGTTTTCCTAAGATATTACCCCATCAAACCCAACAAAAGAACTACTCGCTCATGGTGTAAAGAAACGCAATAAACATCATGAAAAACATCAAATAAACAATTCAATATATCAAAGGGGGTTCAAAGGAAACTTCTCTAGATGTCACATATGAGATCTCGTCTCCCCAATAGCAAGTACAAAGTGTAGAAAATAAAAACAATGAAGAACAATAGATGAAACTTCAAGGAGATGGTCTTCTAGGTTGAGGCGATGAAGGAGGATGAAAGCGGCGGTGGTAGAGGTGAAATTAGGTCGTGAATCTCCTTGTCTAACTCCTAGGGACGCTCGTTGGTGGTGGCTGTGCTCGCTTAGGGTTTCCAAAACCCTAAGAATGGTTTATATAGGCTCCTCCATGAGATTAGGTCAAGAGGCATCCAAAACTACGTCATTTTGATAAGTGTGGAGGCAATGGGCTGAGCCTGGTCATGGTCTGAGGTCCTTAGGTCGGAGTAAGTCGGCACCGGTCACTAGGGGTAGTGCCCGAGGTCTTCAAGAGGGCTAACCTCGGTCACGGGTCTTGTGACCGAGGTGGACATGTCTTCACTCTTCGAGTGCATCTTCCAAACGGCTAAATGGATTGCTTCGATTCTTGTCCGAGGTGAATCTTGAATCTTCTAGCTTTCCATGGATATAGAGAACTCCAAAATTGGCTCATGGAAAAGTCTTCAAATGTTTCCCAACTTTTGATGCTCCGAAACTGCCTTGAAACATGTTTTTGCTTGACTTTGGGTCCTGTTTGCTCCAAAACTCCCAAAAGTCCTTGGGAAGTATAAATGGTGGAATGTGACCATAAATCTTCCATAATCTCTTGTTTCTTCATGATTTCCCTGCCAAAAACATATGAAATATAGGCGAAAATACGAGTATATCAACTTGATGAATGTGGGCTTTCAGGCCACAAAAGATTATTTTTTATGGGATAAATTTATATTAACAATTTAGTTAATTTTCTTTTAAGATTTTTTGCATAATTAATTCAAATAAATCTAGAAGATTCTAGATTGAGTCAAAAATATTTTTGTAATATTTCTGAATCCTTATCTTGCAGAACAAGGCAGAATATTCACATAATATTTTATTCTTTGGGATCAAGGCGAATCTCGCATAGCTTATCTCTTCCTTGGGGATCAAGAAACTCCTCCTTATAAACAAAGTCTCATCTCATTCTCTACAATGATTAGAAAAGAATCAGATCTAAAATCAGATCTAGAAACGAAATTCATAAGCTTCCAGCAATCTCCTTCTTAGATTTTCTTAGTAAGTCTCGAGACTATATCATAGATAATAGTTCGTAGATTCTATAATCGGGTGTAGTCATTATAGTCTCAACATGGTTGTATCCTGGGATTCATAATCTCATCAAAACCACCACACCGCAGGAAATTTATTGAATTAAGGAAATAAATTATATCTCGCCTCCGCATATTCGCCTTTCCTTAATTGGATTTTTCGTTCGTGATTTTCAATCCGGGATTTCGCAGTCATACAATTTTTCTCTATGAGAATCCCTTAGAAGTCTTTTTCCTTTGTCTTTCATTTGAATCTACTTTCTCAACAATCACCCATTGAAGTAGTTACAAGTGATCTCGTTTGACCATCTAAATCTCTGAAACATAAAATTATATTTAATTTAATTTTAATCTAATAAATTAAAAATTATATAGACACATGCTATAACTTACGATTTTAGACTTTGCATTTGTCATCTGATCCAGAATATCATTCCGCTCTTCCTTAGTCGCAACAATATGATCAAGCATCTAGTCTGAATTCTGGTTACGTAAGAAAAGCTTTTTCTTACAACTTAATTTCTCACTTGATTTTGTGTGGATGATCTCTGTTGTGATGCAAATGACGGTTCCATGTCGGCTAAATTTGTGAATCCTCCATTGGAATTTGTGACATCGAGTCCGAGTCATGTCTTTCACTATGATCTTTTGGATGGTTCTGCATGAGATATTGTCTATCATTTTCATTATTATTTGTATATTCATTGGATGGTTTCATGTTGACGAAATTTATATATGGAAACTTTGTGTACCGTTAGAGTCTGGGGAACTGGGTTTCAGATCCTTTGAAGATTTTAATATCACGTTATTGGCCAATAACCTCTGGAGACTCATAAGATTCCCGAACTCCTTATTAGTCCGAGAGTTTTGAGGTAGATATTTTCGCTACTCTAACCATTTACATGTAAAGACTGCAAATAATTCGTCATATGGGTACTAGAGAAGTATCATGGTAGATCGCCCACTGTTGTCCTCAGAGTTGCGCAGAGTAATAGGATCAGGCCCATGAACGAGGGTATGGGCTGACCCATGGATTCCCGATATTCCAGCACGAACTATAATATTTTAGTTGCTGAGATAAATCCATATCTATATATATGTGAGTGACCTTACTGACTCAACGTCAGAACAATGGAAAGTGTAAACGCTTGAAGAGATTTTTGAACCCGAAGACAGCCCTTTGATACTTGGAATAAAGCCAATAAGTACATCTTCCTATAATGATACTTGGGATAAAGCCAAGTACATCTTTCTCTAATAATACTTATAGCTGGTCCTTTTTAAAGTCAGGGGCCTATTTAGTTCATTCCGGTTATTTGGCAGCAAAAGCTTGTCTGAAAGGAGCTTGTGACCTCCCATTTCTGGGACCTTGTGTTGTTTTGCACATCAGACACAAACATAAAAGCTTCCAACTTCACGAAAATTTAATGCAACTTGTGTGGTAAATTGCATCCGGTTGTATTCCATCATGCCAACGCTTGATGGAAAGATAAATTAAACGACATTGGATTAGTCAAATTAACAAGTGGCCTTTTAATAAATTCCATAACCTTAAATCTCACCGAAATGATTCTTGTTTGTCTCTACATGTCCTGTGCCAGCCATTACATTATCAAGCAAAACGGTTAGAAAATAAAACAACTTTGATACATAAATAAAAATAAACACACTTCTCATGGAGAGGGATAAATGTGATAAGTTTCTCTCCTTTGAGGATGAAAGTAGGATCTGTTGAAACGATTAATTTGGATCCATCAAGTTTGATTGAGACATAAGAGTTGATTCAGACCGTGTTGAACTTAGTGGCATCATTTTTTGTGAAACTTAGTGGCATCTAAATTTTGTTTTTGTAACCTTTTCTTGGGCATCTAAATTTTGGCCCACAAAATTTATTTTCCATCAAATCTGATTATACCTCGATCTTCACATGTCGAGTTTCTTATCATGTCTAGAGAGGTTTTTTTGTTACAAAATGCACATACTTTTGAAATAATTAATTATTCTTTCTAACATGAAAGCATAGAATACAGAAGTTGCATATTAATAATTGACATTTAAAATCTAACCATAAATGTGGAATAACGATTACATTCAAACTATATATAATTACCAAAATGACGTGCAAATGGGGCAAATGTATGGATTGCGTGAAGCTTCGGTATCCATATCAAATTTATTTTGTATTAGCTAAATGGATATTATTGTTGTATATGTATTGAATCTTATCATATATGCCAGGTCCAGCCGATCAACTTTTAGCTAGGTTTTCTATATCAACAACAATAATTGAGATTAAAGAAGTAGCATACATTTTATTGTAAATAATGATAATTTTATTTTATTATTAACAGTTAATTTTCATCATATGATATATATATATATATATATGTTGAAATAAACTACTAAAAGCATGGGTATTTGCATAATCGAATTTTTACCTTTATTTTTATGCTTTGATTGGAAACTTGCATAATAGTGGAATTGTATTTTAATGTTATTATGCAAATATTTTACCAATCCCAACAATTATTTAATGATACACAATTAAACAAAAACACAAGACTTAGTTTTTTTTGTCATACAAGTAAAAAGTTCATTATACAAATAAAATACATGCTTATTTGCATAATGAGTTTTTACTTATACTTTTAAGGCAAAAAGCTATATAATTTATTTAAATATATATACCTAATATATATAGGTATATGCATTTAATATGCTGAAAATTAACTATTGAAAATAAATTCAGTTAAAATAAAAATAAAAATATTACATTTTCAAATTTAGCCAATCGAACAAAAGTTTCATTCTGCAATTGTTTTTCAGCTTTTCATTTTGCATTTTATTATGCAATTCTGCTATTAAACAATTATGCATTATTATCAACCCAAGCCTAGACCGGAAAAAAAAATCTTACATTTTTGCCTAATTGTGTATCACTAAGCAATCTTTTGAGATTGGTAAAATATTTGCATACTTACATTAAAAAAGCAGTTCCACTATTATGCAAATTACCAATCAAAATTATACTATTGTTGTCGTTATGCCATATTTTATGAGAAATCATCGGTTACTATGAACCAATTAATTTGGAGAAATATGTTGTTAATTCTTTTTACTTTTCCTACTTTTATTTTAGTTTTAAGTGAAATCAATATTAGTTAAGGTTAAAATTATAATTTAAAACTTTTTCTTAAAATCTGTGAAAATTCTACAAATATAATCTTTGTGGAAAAAAGGGAGTAAATAACCAATTTTGATTGTTTTGACATAGCTAGTTTCTACTAATACCTACTCTGATTTTGTTCATATAATTCATTGCCTACTTGTAACCGAAAGTCAAAGTGGAGAAATTACAAGAGAATTTGGTAAAAAATTAATTAAAAGTTAAAGTAGATTAAAGTGACACTAATGTCCGACTGAGTGATGATGGCCTCTTGAGTCTTGAAGATCGAAAGCAAGTTATAGAGAAATGTTATTCATATACAAAGACAGCTCACCTAAAACTTCGTTTCCTAATTACATCTTTAATTGGGCCCATAATTTGAAGTCCTTTCTAAACAAAGAAGTTGTTAGTGAAGTGATTAGCAAATAGTGACGTGCTTAGGGTTAATTAATGAGCAGAGCCGTTCATGAAAATAAAATATTGTCCTACGGCCTACACTCTAAATATCATATTTGGGCTCCAAATACTTTTAAAATCTCATAGTTATTGATAAAATTTGACAATTAATTTCTTTCATATAATATGTTTGATACTCATCTCTCTTTTTAAGTTTTTTGGTCTCAATCAATTTTATTATATCATTTCTTACATAAACAAACGTTTTAGTTTAAAAAATTTACGACCGATACATAAAACTGAATTTCTGAAACAGTACTTTGGCCAAAATAGAAAAGGAAAAAAAACAAGAAAATCCCCCTCCTCCAAAAGGAATCATTCAATATACATACTGAAGTGGACAATTTTTGTTTGTTTGTTTTATGTATGTAGTAGATATGGCTTTGAAATAAATAATTGTTGTTGAAACTGTTTCCCCTTTATTTATTATATTTTTGCCATAATTTGGACCGACAAGACTCAACTTAGAACTAAATTCTTACTGTGAAGACTACATGCCACAATTTTTTGGAGTCCAAAATCTGATGGAAGTACCACATAGATAAATTGTTAGCCACTTGACTAAAGATAATTTCCAAATTTTATTAACATTAAAATTATGTAAAATGAGAAGAACATTAATCACAATAGTCGTATGACCCAAATCATGTTTAAGCAATCAATCAGGAAAGTTTAATTACTGAGTAAGACACAAATAATTTATTTATACGGATTTAGCTTTTATGATCCACCAAATATTAATCAATTATTATTTAGAACTTACCAAATTTTAGCTCTAGAATAGTGGGATGACAACTACTATTTTGTTGTTGGATTAATTTTGAAATAAAAACAGTATTTTATTGTTATTATTTTATTAGTTCAAAGTCAATTTCCATTCTTAAAAAAGAAACCAACCTCTTAACTCTTAAGATAGAGATAGCAAGGTAAACAACAAAAATCACTTTCTTAAAAAGTTGATTAGATTGCATACTTAACTCAATTAATTATTCATTAAGCATAAAAAGCTTAATCACTCTTTGTATAAAAAAAAAACAAAAATAATCAGCTTAATAAATTTATTAAATATTAGGATTCCGAGGTCCATGAAATTCATAAACATGTTTCCCTTTAAATAAAAATAAACTTTAATTTTGCTTTATAAAATCTCGTACGATCCAACGTTCATTAAGCGTACGTGGCCCATTTCGATCAGATCCTACCCGACACATCCTCTCCTCTCTCTCTACTGTCTCACTCTCTATCTCTCTCTACAGTTGTTTTCGACTAATCTTAACTTTGCCATTAACCTATCAATTTAATGTCTTCTTCACTCGCTTCTCTTTTTTTACAATATCCATTGTTGTCTTCCTTGAGATGATCGGCTAATTTTCGCTTAAGTAGGTGAGGAAAGTTTTGATTTTTATGTTTCCATGAGCTTTCTCTAAATCTTCTTCTAAATGTGGCTAAGAAAAAAAGCTAACTTTATTGTGATTCGTCATGGGTTTCTATTAAAGTCTTCAACTTTATAAATTTGTTTTTTTCCTTCTTATTCATTTTTAGTGTATTGTGCATGTCGAAGAAGCCATTGATTGATAGATGCTAGCTTCAAGTTTTTCTCTTTTTGCATTTTTAGGGAAATTTTGTTAATTTTGATATGGGGTTTTTGATATAATTAGAGGGTTCTTCATTATCAACCTGGATTTGAGTCACATTTACATGTAAATGTGGGTCCATTTTTGAGAAATGTGGGGAACAAAACAAAATAAAAATCTCAACTTTGTGTTTTCCTTTTGTCTTGATCTTCTATGTTTTAGGATTCAAGAGTAGTTGTTGTGTGGTGTAATAAATGGACCATAAAGCATGGCCTTGGAAGAAGAAATCAATTGAGAAAACCGTTGTTGTGGAAAGCAATAATGGCATTTACTCCAATGGAGAGGTGAGTAGTTATGATGATCACATTCATATTTGGTTGGTAAATGAATGTTCTTTGCTTAATCTATAGAGATGTTTCTATGGTTATGTTACTTAGTATCATTCAGAGTGTGATCTGTTTTGAGATTTAACTGTTGTTTTGGTTCTTAAATATGGCAAATGTATCATTGATTTTGAATCATGTGTAATATATAGCTAAAGGTTTTACTGATGAGTTTGATTGTTGTTAAAATTAGATTGAGAAGCTTGTAGCTGATAAGATAGAGCTGGAGAATCTCGTTAAAGGTCTAAATGACAAGCTTACCTCTGTCGAGGCCGAGAGTAATAAGCATAAGACCGAGGCGCAAGAAGTAACTGTTGGTAACTTTACTGAATCTTTGATCTGTTCTGAATCGATCCATAGAGTTTTGTCTTCTTTAAGGTCTCATGTAGCAGCTTCCTGTGTGTTAATAGGCTGGGAGAAGACGAAAGCTGAAGTTGCATCTCTCAAGAAGAAACTAGAAGAAGCTTTGAATGAAAAACACAGAACTGATGAGAGGTCGAGTCACACGGATGCTGGTTTGAAAGAATGTATGCAGCAGCTTTGTTTTGTTCGCGAGGAGCAGGAGCGAACGATGCATGATACATTGACAAAAGCATCACAGGAGTACGAACGGAGATTGATTGTTGTGAAGACGGAATTGGAAGATACCGGTAAGAGGCTTGCTGAAGCAGAAGCCGAGAACAGTCAACTCTCAAAGGCTTTTTTAGCAAAGAGCAAAACTGTTGAAGATTTAAACAGAGAAAGAGGTCGTGTGGAGACTGATTTCAATGCTTTGGTGAGTAGTTTAGAGTCAAAGGAAAAAGAAAACGTTTCGCTGAGATATGAAGTTCGCGTGCTTGAGAAAGAGCTCGAGCTTCGGAATGAAGAAAGAGAGTTTAGTCGTCGAAGCGCTGAAGCATCTCATAAACTGCACTTGGAAAATGTGAAGAAAGTTGCAAAGCTAGAAGCTGAGTGTCAAAGGTTACGTATACTTGTAAGGAAACGGTTACCGGGTCCTGCTGCTTTGTCTAAAATGAGGAATGAAGTAGAGATGTTGGGAAGGAGAAGAGTCAATGGAAGCCCTAACAGTCCAATGATTGATTCCGAAAGAATCAGTAACCTCACTGAGCAGTTATGCTTAATGGAAGAAGAGAACAAGACTCTGAGGGAAGCTTTAAACAAGAAAGTCAATGAGCTTCAGTTCTCAAGAAATATGTATTCTCGAACAGCGTCAAGACTACTAGAATTCGAGTCTCATCTCGAAGAATCTTCTAAAGGCACGAACATCGAGCCAAGCCGGAGCAGCAATGTGTCGCATGAAGTCTCTCTTGTATCCGTATCAGAGTTTGACAATGACGATAAAGTCAGCTGTTCTGATTCCTGGGCTTCTGCTTTGCTTTCAGAGTTGGATAGTTTCAAGAACAAGAAGCAAACCGGCTCGAGTTTGGTTAGAACACCTAAAGCTTCAGAGATGAAACTAATGGATGATTTTGCTGAAATGGAGAAGCTTGCTAGTACAATCGATATCCGACCTGGAAGTTCTCCTATGTGTTCTTCTGATTCCATTTCAGCTAATGAAAATTCATCACCCCAAGATGATTCAGTGAGCAAATTACCTCAATCTCTTCGTATCGTCGTGAAAGCGATAATGGAGCATAAGCGTATCGCGCAGAAGAACACTGATGAAGAAGTACTTGAAGGTATTAGAAAAGCTCTGTCAAGTGTAAACCATTCAAGCTCCTCTGTGATAGACCATCAGGAGTCCATGAATCTTTTGTCTACACCAGATATGGAGTGTGATATCAGCAAACCGATACAGAGAATCATTGAAATTATTGAAGGAGTTAGCTTAAAAGACGAGAGGCATGTTTCTAACGGAGAATCAGAAAGGCTTTCAGGTTACACTGCTCGCGTCTTGCAATGGAAAACTACAGAGCTAAGTAGTGTATTGCAGCGGTTTCTTCATACTTGTTACGATCTATTAGATCAAAAAGCAGAGATGAAGAAGTTTGCAGAAGAGTTAAGCTCTGTGTTGGAATGGATGGTGAACCATTGTTTCTCTCTTCAAGATGTTTCAAGCATGAGAGAAGAGATTAAGAAACAGTTCGAATGGGATGAGTCACGCAGTGGAAGTGAAGTTGAGATTGGAATAATTAGTCAGGTTTTAGAAGCAGATAAGCGTAAGACCGAAGATCAGTCGATTGAAGATAAACCTGACAATCAAAAGTTGTCGAGCAAAAAGATTGAAGAGGAGAAGACAGCGAGGTAAAATGTGAATGCTTGTAGACTTTCATGTGAGTAAAATCATACATTTGATCTCTGATGAATCCAATGGTTTTTCTTGTTGCAGTGCTTCAAAAAACGAGCTCAAGCTGGACGAAAAACAAAACATGCGAACAGTAAGATAGCAGAACAAAGATCAAATCCTTTTACATTGTGAATGTTTATTTCCATGACCAATTTGTTTTCTCTGTGTTTGTGATTCAGGAATTGGAAATCACTGCTGCTTCAGAAAAATTAGCTGAGTGTCAAGAGACAATTCTAAACCTGGGAAAGCAGCTCAAGGCATTGACTAACTCAAAGGAAACAGCTTTACTTTCGGACAAGCTCATGCCTGACCTTTACGACAAATCGAGTGCACCACAGCCTTCACAAGAGACAAAACCGGAGAAGAGATTGACAAGCCAGAGATCATCTCTTTTGGATCAGATGAAAGCAGAAGATCATGATGACACTGGAGAATCCAAGGATCAGAAACCTCAAGCAGCAGATAAAAATGGAAAGGGAGGAAACAGTTCTGTTTACAATGAAACCATTGAGGCATTGGAACAGATTCTTCTCTCGGATAAAAGCAAAGGCTCTGAAACAAACTGTTTCGCCATTGTTCCTCAGAAAAACAGCGGCGGAGTTAAGAGCCTCTGGAGAAAGCTGTTGGGGAGGAAAAAGAAAAGTAAGAGCAAGCAGCTCCCTAATCTATTTGCCACCTAGAAGATGATGATGCCATCTAGACTATAATTTAATACCTTAATCCTATTTCTTGTTATGTTCCCAAACTATGTAATTAAACTGTCATTTTCCTAGATTTGTTTTGGCAGTATATATATAAATCTCCACTTAGATTATTACCCAATGAGATGGTCAATCTATTTTATTCTCAGAAAAGATACAATCAGTAAAATTTTGACCCAATTAATCTTTAGCAGGGTTTATGTAAAACCTCTAATGTAGGCACCAAATGCAAAGATCATTCGATGCCATGTCATGACAAGACTCAAAGAAAACGTCGTATTCTGGATCCTGTGGCCTTTTGAAAGAGACTTCTCAATCTCTGTACAGAACAAACTTGGCCATGTCTTCAAGTCCAGCTTCCTTGTAGCACTGAGCAAGCCGTTCCAGTGAGTCATCCCATTTCCCTTCAAGTGATGCTAGATCCAATAAGAACGCAGCTTCGTCCAAATATGCCTGACAATTACTAGTTTTGTTTCAAGCCATTGTATCCAGAAACATGATAGAATCCCAATCTGAATACAAGCAAAGAACGAACCTGAGCCATTGGCTTTCCCCTGTCTATATCCCGTTGTCTTCCTTCTCCTGTTACTCTCTCCTTATACTTCACAATTTGCTCCTCTCCCCATTCTGCTATTCTAGCAATTTCCTGGGTAATCGTTTCATATGTTTCAACACTTTTCCCCTTCTCTTTTCAATAAACAAAATTGTTTAACCATATTCAAGGAATTGTACCTCGTATCTGCATCCTAAGGTCCACCATGAAGATTTCAGAGCACCCCTAGCTGCGTCTTTCGCTTCTAAGCTACGCCCAAGTCTACAAAACCATAGACGTCTTAGTGTTTTCTAGAAAGGACATAAGCATCTACCCGTGGATACATTAACAAGAGATAAAGAGGGATGATGAGAGAGGATCATACGAACTTCAGCAAAACCTTTGCGTTGAAAGCGAAAGGCCTGGCAAATCCGGGAAAGTTTCCTCTCTTTGTATAAAACTCAGCAGCCACCAAAGCTGAAACCTTGTATTAGCACGTGAAGATAGTTAAGAGAAGAGAAAATAAGTGACTACTACAGGATGAATGTTATTACTAGCCTTACATGATCTCCATTCTCAATATGTCGAATAACTTTGCGTTCTAGAGAATCCGGAAAAAGTCCAACCTGAATAACAAAAGCTAATAATCATATCCTGGCATCCACGTGCCCAAAAGAGTCTGATATTAAAGGGTTCAACATATGTACCTTTCTTAAAAGATAAGCATCTAAATCCATCAGTCTTGACCTGGCAAAGTCACCCTTACTGTAAAGTTTCTTCCCAGCTTCACCAGCAGCATCAAAGATTTCTTGACTGGATTCTTCGGGTTTAGAAACATCTTCCTCCGCCAATATTCTATGAATGAACTGATCAACCTGAACGTTGCCCAATGCAATCAGATATGAGAAAGAAATATCCTAAATCAATTCATCAGTTATGAACTTATGATATAAAGACTCATTACATTACTGGCTAAAAACCAAACCCCATGTTTCTGAACTTCCACCACAGGCATCTCCATACTGCAAACACCAGAAACAATGTTAAGCTACAAGAGAAGAGAAACACGACGATGTAACAATAGAAAGGAGCCTCTGACCTAGGACGAGCTGTTGGCCACCGTAGTAGAGCAATTGAAGAACCTGGAAAATGAAATATAGTCACACAAACTCAATAACGAAAGCATTCCAAACTCAGATACGAACTTATGGTACATGTCCGTAATCATACCCGGGCTTACTCTCACCAATGGAATAGTAAGAGGCAATAACTCTTGCTTGGCACCAGGAGAAACTATGGATTTACCTGATACAATGTGATTTAACATACATCACAAGCCAAGTTCCACAAAATTACACACAATAACTTTGATAAACCAGCTGCAAAAGCATGATCAGTGAAGTCAATATGATCCAGTTGAATTTACCTCTAGCAGTGAATATGTTCAGCAGCTGAGTCAAATGCTCCGGAGGCTGAGCTTTTGCTATCTCCTTGATGAAACATTCATGTTCTACAAAACGAAAAAATACACAAAATCAATCGTTAACACTTCAATTCATTGATGTTTCAGTTCATCTTCATCTCCGTAAGAATCAAAACCAATCTCAATCCATTTCCAGAAATTGAAATGAAATAGCGAAAATGTACTCACCGGATAGTGATGAAGAAGAGCAAAATGATCTGGTGAAGTTTCTGCCTACACGACGAAGTATCAATCCACGTTTCAGTCTGTTAACCGCCGCGCCGTAATTCATCTTAAGAGTTTTCCGATCGCCGTACTGTTTCTCTTCCGATGAGAGAAACTTCGAAAAGCTGTTACAAGAAGGTCTATTGAGAAGAAAAAAAAACCCCTAAAATAAAGCCCAGAAGTTAGGATTTGAGAGCCCAAATTAAAGCCCACGAACGTTGTTCGTTTGTTCAGTTAAAATTTAAAAATTTTAAACAGACAATATTCTCGATTTCGTTATGAGATTCCGACACCTTCGCCGGAGATGTACTTTTCCGATGTACAGTAGATAATTCAAATCGATCTGCCACGTCGCTAATTTCCCACCAACTTTATATTTTTATTTGTTTAATTCTAATTGAGAAATATTTCTAATTTTCACGCTTCCCAATTTGAAAACAACTGTTTAATGTTCTTTTAAAAGCATACAAAATTTTCTAATTGGATTGAAGATAAACAAAAAAAAGAAAGACGAAAAAAACAAAATTGAAGATATATTTAGGGTTTATATCGACCCGCCAAATTCATTTTCTACTCCGACATTTCCGATTACACGACCCGGATCCTGACCCGAACCCGCATTTATCTCGGTTCCGATCTGGTTTCTTGACAATGACGTCGGGAGCTTCGCCTTCTTCTTCGGCGACCAGATCGGAGCCACCCAAAGACTATACGGTGCGTCATCTCACTCTCTCTCGACCATCTTCACTTAAATCTCTAAATCAGTATTTAAAATTGAAATCTTCTTTGTGCTATTGAGCCATTGACTATTGTGTGCTTGTGTTTGACTAAAGAGAACGAATTTGGATTGTTTGTGCTTAGCTTCTATTTGCTTGTTTTTGGATCTAGAGATTGCTACATTGTCAGCTAGTTGAGAAACCATTTTTTAGTTTCTTTCATTGACCTCATTTTGTAGATATCTCAGGCGGAGGAGAGAGCTCCAGCTTCTAAGGAAGTATTAACAGTTATAGAATCAGTAAAGAAGAAACTTGCAGCTGATCGGTGTATATCAATAAAGGTTTTTTTTTTTTTTGGTTATTGTTTAGATTTTAATTGTATGTTTTGTGTTTCTGTATCTGATTTACTTGACGTTGATGATTCGATTTTTTTATTCACCAGAAAAGGTTTGATGAAAACAAGAAGAATTTGTGTGGCATTACTCAAACCTTTATGAGGTCGGCTATGGAAAGAGGAAGTAGCTGTAAAGATGGTAGTGATCTTTTAGTAAAGAGGCAGAGAGATTCTCTCGGTATGAAAAACGGATTTGATGCTACTGATGGAGATAAGAATAGCCAAAGTTTCTTAGAAGATGGATATTCTAATTCAGCGGTGGTTCAAGGATCCAGTGTTCCTGTTAAAATTTCTTTAAAACCAATCAAAATACCTGATATCAAACGTTTGTCACCGTATACCACATGGGTTTTCTTGGATAGGTAATGTCACAAGAGTACATGAAACGCATTCCCTTACGGTATAATATCTCAAACATTAAACCATTCTGAACAATGATACAGGAATCAAAGAATGACTGAAGACCAGTCTGTAGTGGGTCGAAGGAGAATTTATTATGATCAAGCTGGTGGGGAAGCGCTCATTTGCAGTGATAGTGAAGAGGAGGTGATTGACGACGAAGAAGAGAAGAGAGATTTTATGGAGCCTGAAGATTATATTATTCGGTTGGTATTAAAAGAAAATAGCATTGGTCTAATCCTTCATCAATGATGTGTACTTGCATTTTGTTTTCTTAGTGTGAATCTCTTGGTTCTGCTATGTTCATTGTTATGCTTTTTAGTTCTCAGCTTATATTCTTATATTACATTGTTCTTCATTTCTTCAGCATGACCCTTGAGCAACTAGGTCTTTCGGACTCTGTCTTGGAGGAACTAACAAATTTTTTGTCCAGAAGTTCTAGTGAAATCAAGGTATCAGCAACTTTTTCTCTGTCTATTGCCGGTATGAACTGTCATGTCCTATTTTCTTTTAGAATTTAGAACTTCAATTGTAGGATTTGAAAAGAGAGTGAGTGATGCATCGTTTAAGGAAATCCAATTAGTTTTGTTCCAGCCGTTTCCCAATTGGCGTTTTGCAGAGATATGAACACCAAACATCTTATACAGGCAAGATATGAAGTACTTATCAAAGAAAAAGAAGTATCCGAGAGTGGCGATAATCAAGCAGAGAGCTCCCTGCTCAACAAAGATATGGAAGGAGCATTAGATTCTTTCGATAACCTCTTCTGCCGTAGATGCCTTGTTAGTCCATTTGATTTCTCAGGCTAAATTTTTGAAGGGTTATTACTTGATGTTCTAATAAAATATGACTCTTTTAACTCTGTTATGCGACTATGCAGGTATTTGATTGCCGGCTGCATGGGTGTTCACAGGATCTTATATTTCCTGTGAGTTAGGGCCAACTATTTTTTGTTTTTGTAGTATAACTTTTTTGTTACTTATAACTTATTTTGTGGATGTTAAGGCTGAGAAACCAGCTCCATGGACTCCTCCTGTAGATGAAAATCTAACTTGTGGTGCAAAATGCTATAGAAAGGTAAATTTGTGTTATTCAAGTATCTTCAGCTCATCTCCTAGAAGCACTGATTTGACGGAAAAAAAGTGTTTTCATTCTATCAGCTCCTCAAGTCTGAAAGAATTCCTGGATATAGCACCATTGAAGGCAAAACTGGCACTTTATCAAATGGTGCGGGTACTAAGACCACATCCAAGAAGTTCTCCAGCAAAGTTAAGAAAAAAAAACTAAAGACCTTCCCAAGTGAAAGTGCATCGTCTAATGAAAAGTGCACGTCAGAAGCAAGTGACTCAGAGAATGGACTTCAGCAGGATACCAATTCCGATAAACTTTCATCGTCCCCAAAGGTAAAAGCTAGTGGGAGACGTGGAGGTCGTAAGAGGAACAATAACCGAGCTGCTGAGCGAGTTCCTCGTAGGACTCAAAAGAGGCAAAAGAAGACAGAAGCCTCAGATAGTGATTCAATCGCCAGTGGAAGCCGTTCACCAAGCAGTGCAAAACATAAAGAAAACGAAGATGCTACTTCCTCTTCTCAGAAGCATGCAAAATCTGGGAGCTCTGGCAAGTCAAGGAAGAATGACACTTCTTTAGAAGAATCCAAGAATTCTGTGAAAGATGACGATCCTATTTGTCAGTCAAATGAGGTTGCTTCTGAGCTTGATGCACCGTGTAGCGATGAAAGTTTAAGGAATGAAGAGTTTGTCGCTGAAAATGTGTGTCGACAAGGTTTGGCTGAAAATAAATCATGGAGACCACTCGAGAAAAAACTTTTCCAAAAAGGTGTTGAAATTTTTGGAATGAATAGGTGAGTGGTAGATGTACTCAGCTACTTGCTACATTATCATTCCGCTTCAGCTTTTTCAATCTGTGGGATATAGTCATATTGATTTTTTGTTTCTTAGCAGTTGCCTAATTGCTAGAAATCTTTTGAGCGGTTTCAAGTCATGTTGGGAGGTCTTCCAATACATGACTTGCTCGGAAAATAAAGCTTCCTTTTTTGGTGGTGATGCATTGAATCCCGATGGCTCTGCCAAGTTTGATATCAATGGAAACATGGTATAATACTATTTCTTTTTGTAGACACATTCTCTTATTATGGATTTATCTCTCTTGGGAACTAATGCTTTAGTTTCTGGACTGACCAGGCTAATAACCAAATGAGGAGAAGGTCAAAATTTCTACGTAGAAGAGGCAAAGTGCGTCGCTTGAAGTATACTTGGAAGTCTGCTGCGTATCATTCGATTAGGAAAAGAATTACTGAGAGGAAAGACCAGCCATGTCGTCAGTTTAATCCATGCAACTGCAAAACTGCTTGTGGGAAGGAATGTACTTGTTTGCTAAACGGGACTTGCTGCGAGAAGTACTGCGGGTAATGTTATCCATGATCATCCACATCTGTATTTCTTAGCTTTGAATCTCATTACCAACAAACTTTGTTTTCTGTGTAGTTGCCCAAAGAGCTGCAAGAATAGGTTTAGAGGTTGTCATTGTGCCAAAAGTCAGTGTCGAAGCCGTCAATGTCCATGCTTTGCTGCAGATCGGGAATGTGACCCAGATGTCTGTAGGAACTGCTGGGTCATGTAAGTCGTATTGGCAATGCAAATGTTTACTTTCTTTGGTTTTAAATAGTTCCAGGTGCACTAATACTGTGTCTGAATTAATATTAATGTTTTAGTGGTGGAGATGGTACGCTCGGGGTCCCAAGCCAAAGAGGCGATAACTATGAGTGCAGGAATATGAAATTGCTCCTCAAACAACAACAAAGGGTAAATACTTATCTATTACTCTGGTTTGCATGACGAGTAGGAATCATTCATCAAATTATTTAAGATGAAATTGCTAAGTTTGCTTCTCTTTATATTCGTTAATTTCAGGTTTTACTTGGAATATCTGATATTTCTGGTTGGGGAGCTTTCTTAAAGGTAATGAAGATGCAAGATTTGCTAATTAGAATTGAAACTATGTTTTGGAGTTTGAACTTTGCCTTGAGAACAAATCTTGTTCCTTCTTACAGAATAGTGTAAGTAAGCATGAATACCTTGGGGAGTACACGGGAGAGCTGATCTCGCATAAAGAAGCAGATAAACGCGGGAAGATCTATGATCGCGAGAACTGCTCTTTTCTCTTCAATCTAAACGATCAGGCACGTCTCTATCTCAAAAATATCACAACTCTCTTCCTCTCTAGGCTGTCTTCAAATTCATAAACGTTTTTGTATTTCCTGCAGTTTGTACTAGATGCTTACAGGAAAGGAGACAAACTGAAATTCGCCAACCATTCCCCTGAACCTAACTGTTATGCAAAGGTACAATGCAAATCAAAGAGATGGTTTTCGGATGATGGTTCTGTTTTGTTATCCCTCAAAATCTTATTAGAGGACTTTGTTTTTGTTTAAGGTCATAATGGTTGCTGGAGATCACAGAGTGGGGATTTTTGCAAAGGAGAGGATAATGGCTGGAGAAGAACTGTTTTATGATTATCGGTATGAGCCTGATCGAGCTCCAGCTTGGGCTAGAAAACCAGAAGCTTCGGGTTCTAAGAAAGACGAAAATGCTGCACCTTCTGTTGGTAGACCCAAGAAGCTTGCTTAGCAGCAAAAGAAACAAAAACAATATTTTTTGTCGATTCTTTTTTTACACGTGGAAGAACACATTAATCATCACTATCTACTCTCATTAAGGAAGAACACATTGATACAAATCCATACACTTTGCTGAGTTTAAAGAAAATATGTATCTGTTGGAATAGTTTCTTTCTTTTTTTCATTTCATGATAAAAACTTCAGTTTTTCTTTCTATTTTTATTTTTAGCAATTCTGAAGAGAATAATATACATAAATATATATACATATATATATATATATATGACCGAAAAAAGAAAATATTTATATAGTTTAAAATAATAATACTAAATTCAACACTTTGTTTTTTTGGGTGATTGACAATCATTTTACTTTTTCCAACTGTTCTCTCCAACCACAACTTCAAATCGCTTCAATAATGTATGCAATCTCTTTCATCAAGCAAATAATATGATTTAGTAACAAGTATTATAGATTATTGTTACCTCTTTTATTTTTCTACCTTTGTTTCTTAGTTACTTATATATATATAACAAGTATGAGCCAATTTTGCACAATGATGCGTAAATCTAATATATAAAACTGAAAGAATTCATCAGTATATTTCATAGCCTAAAATATTTAGGTAGTTTAGGCAACATAGTTTTTCCCATACTAACATGTAGATTGCACCACATTTAGATGGATTGATGAAATAGTTCTACAATTTCAATTTCAAGACCAATTTCACTTTATTTAAACCTTAAATCCATATTGTACAAATCAATATGTATTTGATTTTACAAATAAATTAGTTGATCACACAAGCCACAGTTAGCTTTTGTCGTGATAAAACAAGAGTAAAAAAACGGTGGGATAAAAAACGTGAATCATAGTACACGTGATTTTTAGAGAGAGGTTTCCCCCAGACACGACAACCGAGGTCTAGCTCAACCACCAAACTTTGTCTAAAATAGCAAGTTTTTCAAATTTGAAAAATTGGCTTAATGGCCAAGGTAACCCCTTGGCGGTGGTTCCGGCGATAAACTGCCCTATGTAAGTTTTCTCCAACGGGACACAAGCAAGCCTCGACCTCAGACCCATTGTAAGTCTTCTCCTTTCCCTTGCTCGCTTCTAGAAAAGGTAGCTCACTTGACAAAGAAGATCTGCAAACTCCACCACGGAAACAAAATTCAGTTGTACCTCTTACATCAGCAACTACTATGACTCTCGTTCTTTGTAAAGAAATTATCTACAAGAATCTCATTTTAGAGTGACGAACGCTATCTGCAAAATCTCACCTTCGAGTGAAAATCTGCTTACTCCCAAGATCTACAAAATGGATAGAAGGATACCCTACTCTGCAAAAGGAAAAGAAAAAGTTGAAGACTACTCAGCACCACCTCAGCGAAGAATCAGAGCCCCAGAAATGGATAACTCGGACCTGATAGAGGAAAACTCACTAACCCTAATTGGTAGGCTGACAAACCCAGCCGCTCAACAACTATGGTCTCTTATCCCATTCATGTCAAACCGCTGGAATCTCAGGGGGACAGCTATTGGGTCAGACCTGGGAAGAGGCCTTTTCCAGTTCAGATTTTAATTTATGGAGGACCTACAAAAAGTTATGGATAACAGACCTTACCACTTTGATCAATGGATGGTCGTCATCCAGAGATGGGAACCAATAATATCCTCTTCGTTCCCATCAAAGATTCCTTTCTGGATAAAGGTAACGGGACTCCCTCTACATTTTTGGAAACCGGAAATGTTCAAAAACATAGCTGAAGTGGCTGGTGAATACATAACCCATGAAAGAACCCCAACGGCAGCAAAGATCAAGGTCCTTGTAGATGGCCTGCGACCTATAATGAAGGAAACAATCGTTGAGTTTGCCAATGGGTCTGAAACACTTGTGACTCTAATCTATGAAAATCTAAAGAAATACTGCTACCACTGCCTCAGGCTCACTCATGAAATCACAAACTGCCCCGGGAAAAGGCTTCACAAGAGCAACAGAGACCAGAATCTCAGAACTTGGCCACAATACCACCCCCACCTCCAAAGTCAAATGAGAGAAAACATCATAATACGACTTTATCCTATGTCCCAAGACACTCCCGTGGATATGAAGGAAGCAAAACTGATATCTCAAACTCTGGAAATCAATCAAGAGAAAGAAACCTCCACCCAACCTGGACAAACTATCACCATAGTCAGGAAGGAAGATCAGAATTCCTGACCCCAGAAAGGCAGAGGAGAACAAACTCAGAAGCACACTCCTACATGCAAGAAGATGTTAGACCCCAATCCAAATCTCACGAAGTCTCAAAGAGTAGAAGCAACAGGGATCTGGGGCACACACTACAGAATAGAGAAAGACAACACAGTTCGCAGGCTCCTAGAGCGTATTGGAGAGAGAAAATTCTCTCTAAAGAAACAAGTAGAGTGGACCAATCAGGCTCTTCAAACACAAGACGGCCGCCACTGGAAAGAAATCTTGAGCAAGTTGCGTTTATACCCTCTACGGAGGAGATCTTAGGTGAACTCCAGGAAGTAACGGTGCAGTATATGAATGTAGATAACCCTACAGAGAGAGCAGCAAGAATGCAGCGAGTCCTGCAAGGAGAAGCAAGAGGCTTAATGGCAGAGACAGCAGCTAACATAATCGCTTCAACTAATATAACCTCAAGAATAGACACAAAAATCTTAACTGAGGACATGGAAGCTGATCTCCCACTTCACCAATCACCCCAGGACCTAGAGGATCAACCTGGTAAAAAGAAAAGGGGCAGACCACCAATACACAGAAGTCCCAAGACACTAGCAGGAGTGAGCTCTCAAAAAAGAAACCTCTGCATGGTACAAAAATCCCCGAGGAGGAAATCAGTACATGAGAGGCTTGGAAACCCCCCTCCCCGTCCTACCAAAGTCTCAAGGAAAGCAGGAGCAAGTAATCCAACGGCCAGAAGTGGAGAAAATGGCTCGACACAAGGATCACCCTCACCTAGGATCTCGATCATACCGCCCATAAGGAGAAACATGGAGGATTTTCAATCCCATCCAAACCCTCTTCCGTAAAAGTGGCGAGCTGGAACTGCTGTGGGCTGAGGAATCCCATGACAGTACGCCGAATAAAGGAGATACAGAAGAAAATCTCCCCTGACATATTCTTCCTCATGGAGACAAAGAATGACGACGACTTTGTCCTCCAAGCAGCTGATTGGTCGAAGTACATAGCACACTCACTAGTCTCACCGAGGTCCCCAGGAGCTGGGGGACTCGCACTTTTCTGGAAACCTGAGATAGACCTGGAAATCCTACACTCATGCAATAATTTCATAGACACAAAGATTAAAGCAGAAGGGAGATTTTTCTATACCACCTTTGTGTATGGAGAACCAGAGAGGGACAAAAGAGCACAAGTGTGGACTGAATTAAAAGAAAAAACACCAAACAGAGAAGACCCTTGGCTGCTCACGGGGGATTTCAAACGATATTATTGATGGCTCGGAAAAGAAAGGAGGCCCACCTAGATCAGAAGGATCATACACGGAATTGAGAACACTGATGTCAGAATGTGATCTATACGACCTCAGATTCTCAGGAAATTTCCTATCATAGAGAGGCCAACGACATACGCACCAGGTAAGATGCCGCCTAGACAGAGCAATGGCCAACAGCTTATGGGTGGAAACCTATCCTTCCGGTAGAAGCGAATACTTGAGGTTTAAGGGATCAGATCATAGGCCAATTATAACTTACTTTGATATGAAAAGAAGGAGCAGAAAAGGACTATTCCGGTATGACAGACGACTAGAAGGAAATGAAGAAATCCTTGACCTGGTAGAAGAAACCTGGAACTCAAACAGGAGAGACAGTGTTGACGGAAAGATAAGCAAATGCAGAACTGCAATCATCAAATGGAACAAAGAAAAGCAACAGAACAGTCAACAACAAATAAACCTCCTCCAGAAGAATCTAGAAAAAGAACTCTCCTCACAAAACCCCAATCAAGAGAATATCGGAAACTATACAAAGGAGCTACACTTAGCTTATCAGATGGAGGAGGCCTTCTGGAAACAAAGGAGCCGCCAACTCTGGCTTGCACTGGGTGACAAAAACACTGGGTACTTCCACGCGGCTACAAAGAACAGGAAAGCTATTAACAACATATCGGTTATTGAAAATGAAGCGAATGAACCAGTGTATGAAGAGAAGCTGATTATTAAAGCGATAACATCGTACTACCAGTCTCTGTTCACCTCTCAGGAGGGGGAAAGACATGCTGTGGTAACAGATGCGCTGAAGCCAACAGTATCTGTGGCGATGAATAAGGCTCTTATATGCCCCCATCAAAGGAAGAAATAAAAAAAAAGCGTGCTTCTCCATACACGCCGACAAAGCCCCAGGCCCAGATGGATTCTCAGCAAGCTTCTTCCAATCCTATTGGCACATCATAGGTGAAAGCATAATACAAGAGATCCAAAGATTCTTCACCTCGAGCATCCTACCAAAGAAAATAAATCACACGCACGTCAGACTCATACCAAAGCACAACATACCAAAAACGGTGGCAGATTATCGACCAATTGCGTTGTGCTCAGTCTATTACAAGATAATAGCAAAGATCCTCACACAAAGACTACAACTTGTGCTACAAAGCATTGTATCGGAAAATCAATCAGCGTTCGTACCTAAGAGAGCAATCTCGGATAACATTCTAATCACCCATGAAGTACTACACTACTTAAAGTCGTCAAAAGCAAAGAAGAGATGCTACATGGCTGTCAAAACTGATATGACAAAGGCCTATGATAGACTAGAATGGGAGTTTATAGAACTGGTAATGCAACGAATGGGCTTCCACCAAAACTGGATCCAATGGATCATGCAATGCATCAAGTCAGTCACTTATTCTTACCTGCTGAACGGAGAGGCACAAGGTTTAGTAACGCCAACCAGAGGAATCAGACAAGGAGATCCCATATCTCCCTACATTTGTATCCTGTGTAGTGAGGTACTCTCAGATTTGTGTACAAAGGCCCAAGAGGAAGGCTCGCTATGTGGAGCAAGAGTGTCAAAGAACAGTCCAAGGATAAATCACCTGCTTTTTGCAGACGACACTATATTCTTCTGCCAAGTGGACCCCAAAAGCTGCAGGAAACTGAACCACATCCTCAACAGATATGAGACTGCCTCTGGACAAAAAATAAATCAGCAAAAGTCAGTGATAACTTTCTCGTCAAAGACCCCTGCAGAGCTCAAAACCAAAGTTAAAGATATACTTGGGGTACAAAAAGAAGGCGGCCAAGGGAAGTATCTGGGCTTACCTGAACTTTTTGGCCAAAAAAAGAAGGATTTGTTCACTGCCATAGTAGATAGAATAAAACAGCGAGCTATGAGCTGGTCATCAAAGTTTTTATCTGCGGCAGGAAAGATCACAATGCTGAAGTCAGTCCTTGCAGCTATGCCGACTTACACCATGTCATGCTTCAAGATACCAGCATCATTATGCAAAAGGATCCAATCAGCTTTGACAAGGTTCTGGTGGGACTCAAAGATGGAACAGAAAAAGATGGCTTGGGTGGCATGGCATAAACTAACAACATCAAAACGAGAAGGGGGACTCGGGTTTAAAGATATCCAATGCTTCAATGACGCGCTACTGGCTAAAATAAGTTGGAGAATACTTACAAACAAAACGTCCCTGCTGTCACGTATCCTGCTAAGCAAGTACTGCAAAGACCAAGATTTCCTGGAAACAAAGGTGAAAACCTCAGCTTCACATGGATGGCGCGGCATATGCCTAGGAAGAGACCTACTGAAACAACAGCTAGGTAAAGTAATAGGTAATGGTCGGGATACCTTGCTGTGGAATGACCTGTGGCTCTCGCTGAAGATGCCACTAACACCAATGGGACCTGCAAATGTGGAGACAAAAGATATGAATGTGGGAGACCTACTTCACCCGACTACGAAAAGATGGAACCTGAAGCTAATAAGGAACATAGTACCAAACTGTGAGGAGACCATTCTTGAAATTAAACCAAGCAGAAGAGGAGCTTTGGACAAATGGGTATGACTGCAAACACAAACGGGTACCTACTCAGTAAAATCAGGATACCATGAAGCCCGCAACAATGACCAGAAACACGATTCTATACCTCTGGAGTTACGGAACACAAAGTGGAACGAACACATCTGGAATACGAAAGCCTCCCCAAAAACAAAACTCTTGCTATGGAAGGCAACCAGAGAGGCGCTGCCGGTAGGTGAGACCCTTCGATATAGACAAGTAAATGATTCCATCACCTGTATAAACTGTGGTGAACCAGAGACAGTCATGCACCTCTTCTTCAACTGCCAACACGCGAAGCAAATTTGGGACAAAGCGCCATTCAAACTCATGCTCCCAACCGGTTCAGTCCCCAGCTTCCGAGAGGGTCTAGAAGCAATGAGCAAACTCATATGCCTACCACCAACAGGACTAGGTAAAGGACCTCTCTACCCATGGATAATCTGGTCGATCTGGCATGCACGGAACCATCAGATCTTCAAAGATCACATCATCCATCCAGCCGAAACAATCCTCCAAGCAGTTCAACTAGCTCGAGAATGGCAAGCGGCCCAGGTGAAGACAGACCCAAAGCCATCACCAAGATCCCCAAACCCAAATCCCAATTTACAGGCAGATCCGAACCGAGTGACAATCAAAACAGATGCTGCCTGGAGAAAAGATAACCGATCAGCAGGATTTGGATGGATCTTTAGCTCGAACACATGCCAGATCCTCACCAAAGGGCACACAGCGGGGAAGAGGTACTCATCACCTTTACAAGCGGAAGCTATGGCGATGTACCTAGCGATTCAACACGCAAAAGACCTCGACCTCAGAGCACCACTCATCATCGCTTCAGACTCGCAGCAGCTAATCAAAGCCATCAATTTGGAGATTCCTTCTAAAGATCTCTACGGGATTCTACAAGATATCCTCAACCTAGCAGCAGATTTTTCATCGATAGTATTCTCTTTCGTTCTAAGGAAAGAAAACCAAAAGGCTGATTTAATTGCTAAACAGGCCCTAGAGGCCCTTGTACTAGACAATTCATATTAAATGAAAGAGCCCATCTTTGCACACACAAAAAAAAAACCTTAAATCAAACAAAAAATTTGAAAACGATGAATATAATCTCAATCACATAAATGAGGATGAAGAAGACGAAACAACAAAAAAACAAAAATAAAACAACTAAAGGAATCAAATCAATTTTTCAAAAGTTAGCTTTTAATTGCGTAAAGAACTTCATCTGAAACGTACACGTGTTTTCATTTATCCTCATGGGAAGGTCATCAAAAGCATACATTGCATTGCATATTGTGAAGTGATCACTGACATTTGCAAAGTAATAAAAATTCTATTTGATTTGATTTACAAGTAAAAATTTCTATAATAATTTACAAGTATAAAAATCTATTTGATTTTTGTTGTGATTTGATTTACAAGTAAAAGTTATTTAATAATTTTAAAAAAATACTAAGGTCTACATTTAATTTATGAAGAGTGTTCTTTTATATTTTTTTAAAAAGTATTATATTGGAAATGTGACTTCTTAAGCTTAAACCATAATTTTACTAAGATATTATCAGTTAATTAGTGACATATTAAATAAGAACATACTTGTGTAATCAGAAATTTTCTTAATGGAAAACTGAAAATGGAAATTAAAAAGTTAACATGGTTGTATGGGATAAATGGAAATTTATAAAGACACCAATATACACATCCAACATTAACATGGTGGTTCTAAGGGATCATGGAAAATTATTTTTCCGGTTAACTCTAAGCCGTCTCCGTATAAGTTCTTTAATTATACAGGTTCATGTCCTCTTAGACGACGGCTCAAGCTCTCTTGCTGCTCTAACAGCAATCTTCACTAAGTAACGCCACGATCAGGCTTTGCTCCCAATATATAAAATGCATCTATTCTATTTTCTCTTTAAAGGGTCCATCTTCATGCAACAATTTGATGACAATATTCACCTGCGACGTATAAAAGTTACACCATTGTTTCAGTTAGATTATACCATGTCTATTTACTCTTTTTAACTTTTTACCAAAACCACCATTACTTCAAAACGACGAACCTGATTTGATTCCCGCATTAAAAACTCGTCTATGGCTTGCTTGAAACCTTCGTCGAAGATATAATGGCAACTATATGTTTTAACGGGAAGATAGCCTCGCTGAATCTTATGCTCACCTTGAGCTCCAGCTTCTACTGTTTTCAGATTAAGTTCTATTGCTGCTTCAATCGCCTGTGATGTGACCATCGTTATCCATTTGTGAAATTTTAACATCTAAAAATATGGTTCCACACGGAAACTCGGGGACTGTGTAACAACAAGACTAACCTGGTAATAGCACGCTTCAAAATGGAGACCAGGATAATAGGAATCAGGACGACATCCCCATAGTCGACCAAATAGAGTGTCCCCTCCAATAAGATTCAATGCTCCTGCAACAGGTTCATCGTTTTCTTCAGCGAGAACAAGTAATACATTGTCTCCCAGCTTTGATGCCATGTCGTGGAAGAACTCTCTTGTGAGATAAGGTGTGCCCCATCTACAAATATTCAGTAAACGTTAATCATATGTATACCAGAATTACAATGCAGGTGCAAAACACTTGCAGATGACAGATAATTGCATGCAGTATGTGCATTGTACACAGAGACACATGTGTGAATATAAATGTGCTTGATGATTAAAAGAAAACAAATGTCTCCATGATATGGACTTAACTTGTTATCAGTTGTGTTCCTGTAGAAATCATAGAAGGAGTCCCAATGCCTCCCCTGCAATAGCATTACAAACAAACGTATGAACTGAATAACTGACTGATTCAGGTTTGATACAATTAAATTTTAAACTAGAAGCCCCATAACAAAGAAAGAAATTTCCTTCATCAATTACAACCTCTAGTAGGAGACATCGAGATCCCACGATTGGTTATAGCCATTAACATAAAAAGATACTTCAAGGAATAAGCAATTAAAAAAATGGTGTCGTCTCGTGGCAGTCTAGTTGTGTACCTTTATTTCATCTCCTTGCAGTCGTCTCATTTTCAAGTTCTGAGTAACAATCTACTAGAGGAAAAGAGCATTAGAAGTCAGCAGCGTGCTTGATAAACACCATTAGTAAAGGATAAAGAGCTAAGGCTACAGTTCATAAGTTGTATGGGAATAATCATGCCATTGAGATAAGGATAGATCTCAACTAGTCGCAAAACAAGGATGATATGAAAATCAGGGGAAAATAAACATACCTTTTTGCGTTCCTGCCGGATATTTTTCCTTTTGCTTTGCTTCATGTCCATCAAGAACTCATCAAAACTGAAGCATTAGAGATAAAAAGTTAACATCAATGATTTGTTTCAACTTTAAAGTCAAAACCTAGAAGCCAGCAGATAATGACCAGACAGAAACCAATGCATGAATTTGAAAAAGAAAAAGAAAAAGGCATCAATTGCTTCAGGAGCATGAAACATAATATTAAAGGGTCGCAGATATCAGTCTTATCACCAAACCCTCAACATATTCCACAAAGACGTAAGCTACAACAGTTAGTTGTTCAACCATTATGAAATCTTGAACATATACCTAAACTGCTAGACAAGACAACAATATCTTGATTTGACCAGTTGGAAATCCTCAAAAGCATCTACTTGTAATCCTTTGACTAAGTAGTGGTATTTCGTAGAACTTAATTATAACGATGAACAATATATAAAAGCAACTACTATTAACCATTTCAACTACTGTTAAAATTTATATTGGCAACGAAACTTCAATTACTTTTTATAGTCACGATTTTTCCAGTGGTACTGCATTCCAATTCTCTGCGAGAAGCCTTTCTCCTTCATTTTGTTCCACTCAGCTCCAGACGGAAAGGTAATGTGCAAAGATGAAACTTGTAACTGCCAAAGTGCACAAAATAAAACCAATTTGAGAGCAGATAACATACATTGAAAGCAGCGAACCATTACGGCTCTTAGAAGGTAAAATGTGAGATTGTTCCAATATATTCAAAGATAGCTATAATACATAGAAAAAGTTCAGTTATGTATACATGAGATCACAAGTTTAATCATGCTACTAAACTCAACATGTTCCTAAATTTATTCTTATCTACAATACAACGTATTTGATAATGATTAGCATACCTTAGCTGCCAATTCTGTCATGGCAGAGACAATAGCATCAAAAACTTGGTCTTTGTAAGGATTATTACGGATTAGAATCCTAGGACCAGTAACTGGGGTGAAAGGAACACAACACTGAAGTTTAGGATAATATCTTCCGCCAAAACTACGGTATGCATCAGCCCAAGCGTGGTCAAAAACAAATTCACCGTAGGAATGGCTGCAACAAATGTTATATTATATGAGAAAACAGTTAATCAAAAGATGCATCCACATCAAAAACAGAAAAAAAAATAGGAAACACCAAACATCTAAAAACCTTTTGAGATAAAGCGGCACAACGCCTAATATACTCTCAGATTCATCCTTTGCAACAATATGTAATGGCAACCAACCTGTTTCCTATAACATTTGCACACAGAGATGTCTATAAGAAAGACAAACATCTACACTTCCTTCAAATTGAAAAATTTATGTTAAAAGGAAAATGGATTTTACTAACCCGGACGGCGCAACCAGTTTCTTCTAAACTAGAAAGAAATCCATGCATTAGAAATGGATTATAGCTTTCAGGTTCAGAAGAATCCAAAGCACATGCATCCCAATCAGCTGCTGGTATCTCTAATATTGAAGAAACTACTGATAGTGAAATCACATTTCGCCTTGAAGCTTCCTAAATTCGAAACGAAAATTACTGATTAGAAAGGTTAATGATAATGACATAGCCTCTGGGATCAATCAACAATGGATATTATGAATACCTCAATGTCTGATCCAATTAGAGGATAATCCCTAAGTGAGATATCAAATTCTCGTACTTCTGCAGGCTTGTTAGACTTCCAAAACAGAGCTTGAACTGTGGATGATCGTCTCGAACTTCGAACATTTTGTTTCTTCCATAAATTTCCCTACATAGGGATTCACGAGCTTGAAATTTTCTAATTGCATAGCAACGAAATTGCAAGAGGAAAGCCATTGAACATCGAATATGATTCAAGTAATAGACCTAAGTAGCTCGAACAATCTAGAAATCGGAATCAGAGGAAGAAGATAGTTTCTACATTGAGTCTATGAAACGAAGAGAAAACTCACGCAGCGACGATGGAATCGATGAAGAGGAGGCAAAGGTTTGTAGTAGGAAAGTACAACGGCCATGGACACGAACCACACAAATTCGATCCTAATGATTAAAAGATGAGAGTGGTTACGAGTCGGCGCGTTTGAAGAGGATTGGAACAGGAGTTCCGACGTGCGCGACGGCCACGGCGGCGGCTCCGGCGATCAAGTAGAAATCACAGTGGTAACGGATGATTTTGGTTCATGGAATATTGGAATGTTTTCGAAAATTGCTTTGGTGACGTGTCACTCTTGTGGTCTTCAATTTTTTGTGGTCTTCATGTTTTTTTGTGCGTCGATAAGGTGTGCCCCTTGAAGATACTTTGCTTTGATAGTTGGGTCTACGCAAGCCCAGCCCATTATGAAGTAGACTGAATATGAAAACCTCCGACTTTGGTTTTTACTTTTACAGACTCTTTTTTTTGGTCATTTGATTTTGCTTGAATAGTAAAGGTTTTAGGGCTTTCTGTACAACCTTTTAGGTTGATTTTATCGATTTAATTTACAGCATTTTGCAGCATATGTAGATGGAAATTATCGGATATTTTAATGCAAAGAATATGTTATAATTATCTGATATAATGTCACACTTTTCCCCTAGATTTCATCATTATGAATCATTAAAATGTTCCATATAAAAACTTCGGTTAAGCTTAAGTACACCTAACTTATGGTTTAGAACTTGTTTGGAGGTTTGAGGTGGATACTATTGTTGATTTTAAAAAAGCGAAATCGAAAATGGATTGAAACAACCAAAAAGTCTATATAATTAAATAAATAAAATAAAGAACAAAATCAACAAACAAAGCAAAAAAAAAAAAAAAAAACTAAAAGAACAAAATCAACAAAATAACTAAAAACCGAAACAAAACCCAAATTTGATAGATCTTCACATTACCGCCAATATCACAATGGTATTGCATCACATTTTCACATCCAAACGGTACCGTTTTATGGGAATACGATGATGAAATTCCGGTCTTACTCTCGGGCACCACCTCCCTAATATACCTAGTGAGATCAGAGAACTCGTTGACACCCATCTTGAACGTTATGCTCGTATTTTTGTTGAAGCTCTTGATTAAGTTCTTCTTATAGATCTCGAACCTATTTGCTTTTTCAGATTCTTCAGAGTAAACGTGATGGAATCCAGCCATCCATTGCTCATGTTTCTCTGTCGTAGAAGCTTCAAAGAGTCCTCCACGAAAAGTGGCTTCTGAAGTTTGGAACTCAAAATAATTATGGCTACAATCAAGAAAATGATCGATGCCATTCTCAAAGAGTGAAAATGTATGCAATGTTTTGACACGAGTGCTTAATGTTTATATGACGTAGAGTAGTATTAGTAGTAGATGGTGTTATATAGAGATTGCAAAAATACGAATTGGCATTACTTTTTAACAGAAAATAGTGGTGTTATAACAAAATAATTAAAAACATTCAAAGATTTGCTATAGTATCTTAACATATCATAGCATACAAGAAAACATGATATTATATGAATGGCATCTACCATAACAGAGGATGACATAGCATTACATAAATCGCTATAAAACATATATAATAGCAGATTTTTCACACTAACAATAGATATTTTTTTGTAGTGTACTTACGCAAATTAACATAAATATAATACTAACATAAACTACATTATCATATACAACACCAGTTTCAAAAATAATTTTTAAATATATTAAACCTATCAATACAACCAAAAAGAGTAATATATTAAACATAATTATTTTCATTAAACAAACAACATATTTTACTAAATAATCTAATAAATAATCACAAAAGTAAAATAAATAAAAACATTTAAAAAAATCTATACACGCTAAGACTAAATGTCGTTTTTACTGGCTTTCCAATCTTAAAAATTGGTCGAAAGTAAATGATATTTAGGATTATGGTTTAGTTGATTTGAGAAAATTAACTTAAATATCATTTTCGGAGAGCAAGTATAATATTTACGATATGGAAAACAAAAATGAATTTCTTACCTCAATCACCAAGAATGAGACAAAGGTTTAAGGAAAGATTACGATATCGTATGAGAATATGCTTTTAATTTGACACTAATTATAAGGATTTGAGAGGATTGTACTTGTAAGATGAAAATGACGTCGAGAGGATTGTACTTGTAAGATGAAAATGACAAACAACACCAACTTTTCTTACTTTTATTTTAAACCGAGAACAATAATAGCATTCTTATAAAACACCTTAATTTAATTAAGATAACATAGAATTTTTAAAATTCTTTAAAGTTCACACAAACTCGTCCACTAAATATAATCACAAATTAAAAGTTTCCCATCTGTACAATTTTGACAAATCCACGTAATTTAATAGCCAATCAAAAGGTTTAAAAGAACTAGGTCAAAATTGTAAACTCGTTTTAAGTGTATGTGGTTGTCGTCTCTCTTTAACGCTTTAATTTTTGTTTAACCTTTGACCACACCCAAAACAACACACACACACACACATATCACTCATATACACACAAATACGGAGAAAGCCACAGAAATTGGAGACGACGACAATGGAACCAAAAGAGAATGGTTCCGAATTGGGTCGGATCATTGATGGACCAACCAATCCTATGGTTACACCTTTGCTTAACGATCTTTACCAATTCACCATGGCTTATGCTTATTGGAAAGCTAACAAACACAACGAACGATCTGTGTAATTACCTAATATTCTCTTCCTTTATTTTTTGATCAATTTTGAATCATTTTATATATTTGATTTTTTTTTTTTTTTTTTTCCTGACAGGTTTGATTTGTATTTTCGTAAGAACCCATTTGGTGGTGAGTATACAGTGTTTGCTGGATTAGAAGAGTGTATTAAGTTTCTTGCTAATTTCAAATTGACCAATGAAGAAATCGATTTCGTTCGTGAATCATTGCCTGGATCTGAGGTATATATATATATATAAACAAACAAAAAAAGCTCTTAAATTTCGATTTTTATATATCAATTCAATGTTTTTTCAATGTGGGTTTTTGGAAATTAGGAAGCTTTCTGTGATTATCTAAGAGGACTTGATTGTTCTGACGTTGAAGTTTATGCAATTCCGGAAGGATCAGTTGTTTTTCCAAAAGTACCTCTTATGAGAGTTGAAGGACCTGTTGGTGTGAGTCTCTTTCTCCAAGTCTCTTACTTGTGAAGATTAAACAATAGTTTGATCTTATATGATTGATTCATCAATTGTTATGAAATCTATAGGTTGTTCAATTGTTGGAGACTCCATTCCTCAATCTTATCAATTTTGCATCTTTGGTAGCTACAAATGCAGCTAGGCATCGGTTTGTTGCTGGCAAATCTAAGATTTTACTCGAGTTTGGTGCTCGAAGGGCTCAGGTTTCTATTTTTAAAACTGTCTGTTTGTGTTGGATTTTAAGATATTTTCATGTATATCTGATGTGTTCTCTGTTTTGGTAATCTTAGGGACCGGATGGTGCGATAAGCGCATCAAAATATTGTTACCTTGGAGGTTTTGATGCAACGAGGCAAGTTCTTGCTTTTTGTTGTTTGTTTTGGAGACAGTTGAAAGGGAATTTCGAAATGATATGTTTTGCGTTGTTGGGTGTTTGTCAATGTCAGCAATGTAGCAGCTGGAAGACTTTTTGGAATACCTCTCCGTGGAACACACTCACATGCTTTTGTTAGCTCATTCATGGTTAGTTCACTAAAGCTAAAAATTTGATTTCTTACATACAGTTCTTGCTGATCTGTGAATTACTAGGAAAGCTTCATGTCTATGCCTTTTTGTTATAAATTTATCAGTATATACTTACTATCTTCGTTCATCAATATTACAAAAGCAATTTCGATATGATTACCTTAACTTTGGTTTGCAGAGCAATGATGAGATTGTTGACAAAGTTCTCCGCAGTGCTGATGGGAAAACCACATGCGAGGATTTTGTCAGTTTGGTTCAGACATGGTTAAAAAAGATTCAGGTTTGCTCTTCCTCTTGTCTCAGGACTATTCTTCTATTTTGGCTTCAACTCTTAAACATTTGTCGCTGTTTTGCTGATGTTTTGTTTCCTTGCGGATAATAGTATACACCATCTCTACGTGGCATTTTCTCTGAGACAAATCAAAGCGAGCTAACAGCTTTCACCTCATATGCGCTGGCATTCCCCAAAAATTTTCTTGCCCTTGTAGATACATACGATGTGAGCATATAACACCGTAATAGATAGCTCGCGTGAGCCTTAAGATTTCTAACAAAAATGTTGTATTAGTGTTTCCCCTACTGTTTTTACAGGTGATGAAGAGTGGAATCCCTAACTTCTGTGCAGTTGCTTTAGCACTCAATGACTTTGGGTGTGTAAGCATCTCTTTATCAATACCTTATCTTTCGTTGTGATCATATGGATTGAGATGCTTTGATTTCTTGTTGATCTGCAAGATATAAAGCATTAGGAATTCGACTGGATTCAGGTGACTTGGCATATCTTTCTACAGAGGTCAGGAAGTTCTTCTGCACAGTAGAGAGAGAACTAAAAGTTCACGGTTTCGGGAAGATGATCATCACTGCTAGTAATGATCTAAATGAAGAAACGATCGATGCTTTAAATAAACAGGTGAATAATCCATAACCTCACCTCACTCTCAAGTGTCTCAGAAGATTGCTTTTTATTAAGCATATATATGTGTGGTTTCTATCTCGGTAGGGGCATGAGGTGGATGCTTTTGGTATTGGAACCTATTTAGTCACTTGCTATTCGCAAGCGGCCTTAGGCTGCGTTTTCAAACTTGTGGAGATAAACAATCAGCCTCGGATCAAACTTTCTGAAGATGTTACAAAGGTTTAAAACTCTCTTTCTCTCTCTCTCTGTCTCGTGTTTCTGATCATTTGCACAAGTTTGATTATCATTATGATTTGTTCAGGTATCGATACCGTGTAAAAAGCGAAGTTACAGATTATACGGTAAAGAGGGTTATCCTCTAGTGGATATAATGACTGGAGAGAATGAACCACCTCCAAAGGTAATCAGATATAGAACTCTCTTAAAGATATTAATTACATTACCTTATTGCATTTTAGATGATGATATCTTTCTTGATTTTAAAGGTTGGTGAGCGTTTACTATGTCGTCACCCATTCAATGAATCCAAAAGAGCATATGTAGTGCCACAACGTGTCGAAGAGCTTCTCAAATGTTATTGGCGTGGAAGTGCAGGTAACGATTTTTCCATTACTCCAATAAGAAAGCTTATGACATTGCTTTTTAACTGATTGTTACTTTCTCTTTTGCAAATGAAGATGAAGCAAGAGAAGAGTTGCCACCATTGGAAGAGATAAGAGACCGTTGCATCAAGCAGCTTGAAAACATGCGACCTGATCATATGAGGAGATTAAACCCAACTCCTTATAAGGTTTTGATTTTCTCCTACTTCCATTTTATCCGGCTTTTCGAGAAATTTCTGTTAATAATTGTATTATGTTCTTTGATTACAGGTTAGTGTCAGCGCGAAGCTGTACGATTTTATCCACTTCCTGTGGCTCAACGAAGCACCTGTTGGTGAATTGCAGTGACAGAACCAAAAAAGGCAGCAATTCTGGTTTTGGTTTTGGAGTAATGTATATATACATTTATATACCACAGCATTACATACTTGCATTAAGAGTTTTTTGCAGTTAGTTTTTTTTTCTTTTACCACATTTTGATGATCTCTCAAACTATTATTGTTGTCCTAGTAAGTTTCATTTTCTTACTGAGGAAAGAAACTCTCTCTTCGTTCATTGGAACTTTGTTGTCTACTGATTCAAGTTTACCATTGTAAAACATATTATAAACAGTAAAATATCTCTCACTCATGCCAATAATTTTGGATCAGATCTTTTTTTATTTAACTTCTTATGTTTTGCAATTATTGTTTTCTTAAGATATTTTTTTTTGTAGTATTAAAATAGAATAGACGAATCGGTTCAAAACTTCATATGCATTGACATGTGTTGGTTCCAAGCTTTACTACGTAAACCAAAATGTCCAAGCCTAGTCTAGTGTGAACGGTATTTTCGTTTTGGGCTCATTATATAATATATACAAACGTAATATTGAATTCCTATGATCTCTAAATAGCCGTGGGGGCAGGGCATTGAATAAGGCTATATGAACATTATGTATTAATATATAGAGCCGTGGCTCGGAGGGCAGAGCCAGAGCATTGAACATTACTTTTTTTTCCTTTTACATGTGCGTCTTTGAAACGTTGTCCACATCATAAAAACAAATCATCCTTTTTCTTCAAATCGATGTCGTTTAATGCCACAACATCGATTCCGTGTTAGGTGAGTCAGCAACCACAACGGTTGACTAATTTTTATTAACGTTGATTACAAATTCGACACGTAATTAAGAATTTAGGTTTGAAATTTGAATTTTTAAAATATTTTGGATTTAAATTAGCACTGTTTAATTGTACATGTAGAAAAACATACTTTAAAAAAGTACAAATCAAAAAAATCTTTTTTTCATTACCAAGTCTAGTGTTATACAGTTTTTTTATCATTTATTATATTATTATTAGATTAGGATCCGTCCGATGGACGGGTTTTTTAAATTTTATAAATAAATTAAATTTAGGTAAATTAATAAATAAAATATTTGTTATTAATAAAATATCTTAAATTATTATAGAAAACGAAGTATAAAGCATTTTTCCATAGAGAAAATAATTCTTACATAATTTAACTTTCTATATTACAATTATATTATTAACATATTAAAACTAAAAATTTATACCATATTAAGTATCTTTTGGTTCAATCTTGTTATTTGTTTTTTTCATCACCGTGTGAGATAACTCTTGAGTAAATACTAGGAATCGAAGAATCGAACCAAATCCAACCCAAAAAAGATACCAAACTTAAATCTAAAGCGATAATAATTCTAATGGATCTTCGACATCAATCGAGAACCGAATAGATAGCCAAAATACTTGAAATACAACGATATATATCCAAATATAAATAATATAAATCTGATATAATCCAATTACCCTATAATAATAAACCCAAAAATAAAAATTATTTTTATATCAAAATAACCAAAATGTTTAAAGTAACCAAAATGTTTAAATTTTTTTAGTTATATTTGTGAAAATTCAATCAAATGTTATTTATATTTAAACCAAGTTTTATTCATTTTTTTGATATTTCGTATACCTAAAACTATCTCAAACTAAGATGGAACTGTTGATACCGGATCCCGCACCAAGGATCCACATTATTAAAGGAAGGAGACACGTGTCAATCATGTCATACCAATAAATAAGAAGAGTTCAGTTCATAAAGAATGGACTTCGAGATTAAAAGAAAGGATCAGCGGACTGATAGCAAAGTCGAAATAACGGGGTCAGAGAGGTCGACGAACCATAAGGAGACTCGAAGACAGAGTCCAGTTGAAACTAGGAATTTTGGCTACCCTAAGCAAAGAAAGACAGCCAAACAATCAGCCTAAGCCTAGAGAGACAAAATACAGAATTTCTAATCAATTGTAGTATAATGGTAAGGGTTTAGTAACTTTGTTGAACCAATCAGGAGTGATCTACAACAACTAGCAGATTATTAAGGCAAGCTATTCAAGTAATTATCAAAAAGGTGTGGTCCTAGCAGTCTAAATGAGAAATCTACTAAAAATTCTAATTGATACTAGAGGTACCAAAGTCTTTTACACTTTAGCACATCATGGAACTAAACAGGAAAAATCACAGTACTAGGACAACTCGACCACACTGATCGAGTGGTGAGGTCGAGTGCTCTAGTAAAAATAGAGAAAAACTACAGTGAATGAATACTAAGCAAGCTGTGAACTATGGGAAAAAACAGGAACTCTAGGGATGGAAATCACAGGATCGCAAACACTATGTTCTATTGGAGCTATCAACTAGCAATTTCATCACATGACTACCCTAGACAACATACTTCATAACCAGCTCAATCCATGGTTCGTGGTAGAGAGCCCCAAGACCCAACCCAGTCAGCATAGTGTATGGAGTCGGATCAGGAATGAAGAATCAGCTTATTCAAGTCGAGAAGAGTTCATAACAAGTGAATAGGTGGAGTCGTGACATAAATCAATGTCTGATGCATCCACCCTCATGCTATTGTACTCTAAACCCCATAAAAGTCTATCTAATGGCTCAAGGCATGAGTCGTGCTCATGAGACCATCTAAAATCATGTTCTCCTTGATCAGGGGAGAACAAGCATTAAAATCACTCACCCAAGAAGGAGTCAAAATTGAGTGATGATCAACCTATCTAAGCAATAACAAAACAGAGAGAAGTTACCCTAATCCATCCCCAAAAATCCCTACTTTACTACTCACACACTATGATCATAGCTGGGGTCCAAAACCCAGAAAAGCCTAAGCTTGACATATGTGATAGCCTATGATCTTGTGAACAAGGTTGAAGAAAAAATAAAATACAAGTACTAATTTTATAAAAAGTTATCAATGTTACAAAATTGCAGAAAATGAAAAACTATGAAAAACAGCAAGAACAAGAGAGAGAGAAACGAGAGCTAGACCTAAAAATTCCTAAGATAAAGCGGGGCTATTCGATCCTGCCTAATTAGGTTTTATGATGCACTTTTATACCTAGTCAAAAGCGTTTATTACATTTTGCGAGTTTTTAGGAGAAAAACTCGGAGAGTGCCCACTCGACCCAGCAGTCAAGTGGGTTGGTCGAGTGGTCACTCGAGTAGGCAGGTGGTGCTGAAGTCCAGTGAGCCTGTGATGCTGAGGTCGAGTAGCCTTTCTTGAGTGCTCACTCGAGTGCCTGGTCGAGTAGCCTGTCTTGAGTGCTCACTCGAGTGCCTGGTCGAGTAGCCTGTCTTGAGTGCTCACTTGAGTGCCTGGTCGAGTAGGCAGGTCGAGTGAGCCGTCTGTCTTCTCTGCAATCCTTACTCGAGTCCATAGGGCTTGACTGCACATCTCCACTCCATGAGCCAAAATCCAAGTATGCTCTATATGCTCCATAAGTACCTGATAAGACCCCAAATATGCAAAATGCATGCAATGCCTATACAAAAACACTAAACTCCTATATGAAGGATAAATGCATGAAATGGTGTAAACAATGGATAAAATCTACACTAAGCCATGATAAAAACTGGTAAAAACGTGTATAAAAGTGGTGTTATCAACTCTCCCAAACTTACCCTTTGCTTGCCCTCAAGCAAATAGAAAGGATAAGATGAAAGGAGTAGTGTGAAAATTTGGGACTCAGAACCTAAGCAAAATAAGCAAACCTCTAATGTCAATGTCACATTTATTAGTTCTAGAATGCAATTCACAGAAGTTCTACTTAAAAGCTTTAGCCATACTCATCTCATCAAATTTAACACTAAGACTCAGCCACAAGCAAACATTCAAAGCAAACTATCCCTTTATCATTGATTAAGCACAACTGGTGAATCATGATATGCAATAACTGTAACTCATTTGGTTGAAGGACAAGTTTTAAGAGATAAAAATAATCTCTTCTTCCTCTGGTTTTAAGCGCATGTATCAAGATCTCTCAATGAAATGGATTGAATTATAAGAGAATGCTAAAGGTAGAACCAACTGGTGCATACAGGAGCAGACTATCATCTACCCATGAAGAACCAATGACCCTCCTAACTCTAAAATCCCAGAAACTTCATTCTAGTTCTATCCTTGTGCTTAAAAGCTTTTCTTTTCATTTCTTTGACTCAAGGACCGATTTTCGGTTTTCTTTTAAGGAAAGGATACTTTACTTTTTACTTCTAGTGGATTTGGGATTTTTGATTTTTCACTAAGCTATGACTCGACCACTCACTCGAGTGGCTACTATACGATTTTTTTCTGTTTCTTTTACTGAGCCGACTTTTATCTTTTTCTTCCAAATCCTTTACTAACTCATTTTTTTTGAACCTATCCTCTCCAAAGGCTTATGATTTTTAGCAAACTCTTTTTCTCTTTTCTTTTCTTTTCCCAGACTCATACCCCAACTTATTCAAACTCTTAGCCTAAATCTGGTTCAAAAATTGTGAACCAGAGACTACATGAGAGGCTACTCCTGTCGGCAGCACCTAACACTTTCTCTCTAATTCAATTCAGAAATAGTCCTCACTTCACTCAAAAATAATGTGTGGTCTGAAATAAAGTTTTGGGTTTGGTTTTTGTGGAACTGTCTCAATGGTGGAGACAACTACTTGGATTAGCAAAAGTGGTAAAAGGTGAAAGAAAATCCAAGTATTTTGAGGTATCCATGAGTTAGAGTTTTAAAGCATATCATGATAATTAAGATTTTCAAATTAGGTTCTACTTCATAGGGATAGTTTGACAAATCACAGTAAGCTTCAACCAAGTGAGAGTGCTAAATCTAAATTCCAAGCAAGGTGCAGCCTTAATTTTCAAACTTAGGTGAATGCATTAGACAACTTATAACTGTGGCATTGAAATTATATGTTTGGTTCTTGAGCTTTTTACGGTTTGACTCATCATTATCCCCTATGCATATGTACAATCTTAAGCGAAATTCTAAAACTCAATCCTTAAATGATAATGCAACTACATGACACTCTATTTTTGTAAAATAGTTTTCTAAAAATTTTCAAATTTTTAGGTTTTTTTCAATGCACATAGATGATACAAATTTGAATAAGAAAATAAGGAAATATGTCAAATACGTCTCTCAAACCCTCCCCCAAACTTAAATTACACAGTCCCTTGTGTAAAGTAAATTCAGGTGATGATTTGAGATACTAAAACAAAAGAGAGCAAAAAATGCAATGGTATAAACAATGATAAGGAAGTGGGGTGGTACCTTATTCTTGTGGAGTGAAGAAGACATATGTGTTAGCCTCCATGCTCTCCTGAGTGTAGGCTGTAACTGTGGTGGTGAGAGGATCAGCTCCAGGGTGTGACTCGAGTGGTCTACTCGACCCAGCAGTCGAGTGGTCTAGCATATATCGTGCACTCGACCCAGCGTGGTCGAATGGTTCGCTCTGGTAGTACCTCGGATAAGGTGGAAGCTGTGCGCCGTGATCATAGCGTGGGTAAGGGTCGACAGGTGCACTCGGGTCGAATCCCTGGTAGCGCTTGAGTGGCTTACTCGACCCAGGTGGTCGAGTGGCTTCGTCTGGGGACGAATGCTCCAGATCCTCTATTGGTGCAAAAAGGTTGGGGAGAAGTCCTTCTCAACGAGCCAGCACTCAACTTCCTCTCAGCTGCTGCTAAGCGGCTGGTGATCCCCTTCATTGTGGCATTCATTCCCCTCTTGAACTTGCTGAATTGCTTATCCTGCCACTTGCACCACTTCTGAAGTGTGGAGGTCTTATGGTTAGCCTCCTTGAGGCTTTTGCACTCTGTCTCCTCAAAATAAAACCTCTCTGGAGCTTTCACACTCCCCATGAAGTCCTAAAACGTCTCATCTTCTTGGAGTCTAACTCCCTCATCAGAGAAGTAGAGATCTCTGACTGGTGCTACAAAGGGGACACTATGATCACCGTCCTCTGCATAGAGCTTGGTTAGACCTCCATAAGGTAGCAAAATCTTCGCCTAGCTGCTCGTGGGATGTGAGAAGTTGTAGATGTACTTCTCCCCAACCTTTGCACCAATAGTCTGAGTGTCCTTCATGTGATCCAAGTCCATCAGAGTGTATGGTGTAGGCGCGGATATGAGCTCAACTCCAGCAGCCTCTAAAATTGGAGTAACTATCCCTCCCATTGTGAACTCTGCCTTATTCAGCATCTTGTCATTCTTGATGGCAGTAGCTCTGTAGCTCATGAGGTATCTCACCAAAACGATGGAGTTCCCTGTGTAGGCTCTATCTCCTCACATCTCAATCCCATTAGCTCGGTTCTCCTCAGATGAGTAGATGAGGTAGTCGCAAAGAGCCTTGTCCAGCATCTTCAGCTCGCTCTCATTCACTGGCCCTGTGGCCTTCTTTGCAAACATTGTGTTTGCGAGAGTCCTGTGGAGGTATCTCACTGCTGGGTGCCTGATTTAACTGCTCTTAGCCCTAGCAGACTGATAGTGCTCCCTTCCTCCAAGCGCTAACCACAACTCATTCAGCTCTTTCTTCTCAAAGTCTTGGGCTTGCCTTGTTCCTCTGCGGAAGTCAAACAAGATGTCGACCACACTGAGGAGTAGCTGATAGTCTATCCCTCTGACTCTAAAACTCACATGCCCCATCTCTGCAGTACTATCCATCCCTCTCGTCTCATAGAGGTGGAGGTCCACTGTTGCCAAGAAATGGCAGGTCTCAGTCTTGAAACCATCACGTGGGCTGTGGATAAGTCCCACGATGTCAGCAGACTCATAGAGCTTCCCCACCTCTCTGCAAATTCTCAAAGCTTGCATGGTGGGGCAATCTGGGTACTTAGTCCCAAGGAATTTCACGCTCTCTAGGATGGAGATGAGCTTAACTTCCTTAGAGATCTCAGCCTGGATATCCTCTGAACTCTCAAAAGCAGACTCCTCCTCACTGTCCCTTCTCACTGGATATCACTGGCAACAGTGCCAAATTGAAACTAGGTCGAGTGGGGTTTTATACACGTTGATAACACCACTTTATATTTATCCTCGACAACAGCGCCAAATTAAAATTAGGATTTTTGGCTACCCTAAGCAAAGAAAGATGGCCAAGCAATCAGCCTAAGCCTAGAGAGACAAAATACAGAATTTCTAATCAATTGAAGTATATTGGTAAGGGTTTAGTAACTTTGTCGAACCAATCAAGAGTGGTCTACAACAAGTAGCAGATTATTAAGACAAGCTATTCAAGTAATTATCAAAAGGGTGTGGTACTAGCAGTCTAAATGAGAAATCTACTAAAAATCCCTAATTGATACTAGAGGTACCAAAGTCTGTCACACTTTAGCACATCATGGATGTAAGCGGGAAAAATCACAGTACTAGGACGACTCGACCACACTGATCGAGTGGTGAGGTCGAGTGCTACAGTAAAAACAGAGAAAAATTACAGTGAACAAATACTAAGCAAGCTATGAACTATGGGAAAAACAGGGACTCTAGGGATGGAAATCACAGGATCGTAAACACTATGTTCTATTGCAGCTATCAACTAGCAATTTCATCACATGACTACCCTAGACAACATACTTCATAACCAGCTCAATCCATGGTTCGTGGTAGAGAGCCCCAAGACCCAACACAGTCAGCATAGTGTGAGGAGTCGGATCAGGCATGAAGAATCATAACAAGTGAATAGGTGGAGTCGTGACATAAATCAATGTCTGATGCATCCACCCTCATGCTATTGTACTCTAAACCCCATAAAAGTCTATCTAATGGCTCAAGGCATGAGTCGTGCTCATGAGACCATCTAAAATCATGTTCTCCTTGATCAGGGGAGAACAAGCATTAAAATCACTCACCCAAGAAGGAGTCGAAATTGAGTGATGATCAACCTATCTAAGCAATAACAAAACAGAGAGAAGTTACCCTAATCCATCCCCAAAAATCCCAACTTTACTACTCACACACTATGATCATAGCTGGTCCAAAACCCAGAAAAGCCTAAGCTTGACATATGTGATAGCCTATGATCTTGTGAGCAAGGTTGAAGAAGAAATAAAATGCAAGTACTGATTTTATAAAAAGTTATCAAAGTTACAAAGTTGCAGAAAATGAAAACTATGAAGAACAACAAGAACAAGAAAGAGAGAAACGAGAGCTAGACCTAAAAATTCCTAAACCAAAGCGGCGCTATTCAATCCTGCCTAATTAGGTTTAATGAGGCGCTTTTATACCTAGTAAAAAGCGCTTATTACATTTTGCGAGTATTTAGGAGAAAAAGTCAGAGAGTGCCTACTCGACCCAGCAGTCGAGTGGGGTGGTCGAGTGGTCAATCGAGTAGGCAGGTGGTGCTGAAGTCCAGTGAGCCTGTGATGCTGAGGTCGAGTAACCTGTCTTGAGTGCTCACTTGAGTGCCTGGTCGAGTAGCATGTCTTGAGTGCTCACTCGAGTGCCTGGTCGAGTAGCCTGTCTTGAGTGCTTACTTGAGTGCCTGGTCGAGTAGGCAGGTCGAGTGAGCCGTCTGTCTTCTCTGCAATCCTCACTCGAGTCCATAGGGCTTGACTGCACATCTCCACTCCATGAACCAAAATCCAAGTATGCTCCATATGCTCCATAAGTAATTGATAAGACCCCAAATATGCAAAATGCATGCAATGCCTATACAAAAACACTAAACTCCTATATGAAGGATAAATGCACGAAATGGTGTAAACAATGGATAAAATCTACACTAAGGCGTGATAAAAAAACTAGTAAAAACGTGTATAAAAGTGGTGTTATCACCAGTCATCAAGTCAAAGAGCGAAGTCATTTGAACAAGTCATGCGTTATAACATTGAAGACCAAATCAAAACCAAAATATTTAATTAGAATCATGTAATTTATTGTGATTTATTATAGCACTAATAATAAAAAAATATGTATAAATAAAGGTCGAATAACATTGTAAAGGGGATATTTTTCCTATTTATTAGAAATACATATTATCAGAGCAAATACTACTTTTTCAAAAAACTCATTTTTACTAAAATATTGGGTGTGGATCCTGTATCCACATTTTGGCGCTAGAAGGAGGGGATCTATCAGGCTAAAGTAAGAATCTTTCAAACACTGAAGCTCGAAGATCTTCTCATCGAACCATGGGTGACACAGCAGAAACATTGACCAAAATTAGCGAAATTTTAACAAATTTGACAAGTAGTATCACTACTATGCAACAAGAGATACAACAGTTGAAGACCAGTCATGTAACTCTTACTGCTCAAATAGATTCATCTGCAGGATCTAGGCGTAGGAGTTCTCACCAACAAATTTTATTTCAAACTCCCGTGGCGACTGCTTCAACAAACCAACCCACCGATGGAACGCTGTTACCGGCAGACGGGGACGAACAAATCACAGAAAACCAACAAGTAAATGGAGATGGAGAAGACCCGGCGCTCCAAACTACCGATGATGAGCTTGATTCTGTTCATCGGGAGATGAAGGAAATGAAGTCAAAATTCCACCGAGCTACCAGTTCGGCTCCGGACATTGACAGAGTCATTGAAGAAACTATGGTTTACCCGGCTCAGCTCAGGAACAATCAACAGCTTTAACGAATTATCTTCTGCTTTTCTTATGCAATACTCTGTCTTAATGGAGAAAGGAAAATCAGACAGCGATCTATGGAACTTATCACAAGGACCGCAGGAACCCCTTCGGAAACACATTGCTAAATTCAAGGAGTTACTAGCAAAAATACCAGGGATTTCTCAAGATGCGGCCCTATTTGCGTTGAATAACGGACTCTGGCATGAAACCAGGTTCAGAGAGGAATTAACTGTCAACCGGCCTGAAAAAATTCAAGATGCTCTTTTTTGAGCTAATAGCTGAATTGAGGCCGAGAAAGAAAAAGCAACTTTTGCAAGAAAGTATCGTTCTCCTAAACCAGTTATAAATCAACCAATAAGAAAAATCGAACCTAGGCCTTCTTCGTGAGGCTCAAGGTCAATTCGTCCAGCTGCGTTTTGATGTCAGTGAAATCGACACATACTCGCCATTTTCATTCTTCTTCTTTACTACAACTGGGTTGGCTAGCCAGTCTGGATATTTTACTTCTCGTATGGACCCTGCTTTCAACAATCTATCAACTTCATCATTAGCAGCTTTAGCGCGATCAGGCCCGAGCTTCCTTCTTTTTTGCTTGATTGGCTTAATGCTTTTATCAACTTGTAACTCATGAGATATTATACTCGGATCAATCCTCGACATATCTTCTACTGACCATGCAAATGAATCTTTATTTTTTGACAAAAACTCTATGAGTTTGAACTGTAGTTCAATGCTTATTCCAGAACCGATTTTGATATTACGTTCCAGCCTCCGGATATCAATCGATACCTCCTGGGTTACATCGTATAGTTTTTTCCCACTAGGATAGCTAGGCTCCTTTGCAATAGTTGAATTCATTAATTGCTATTACAACTTCATTCAGTGATTTGTTAAGTAACAAGACCTTGAGATTCCTTAATCTTCTTTGATTGTTTCTACTCCAGTTAGGGTGGGGAATTTAACACACTGGTGATAAGTTGATGGAACTGCCTTCATCTGATATATCCAGGGTATTTCCAAGATTATATTATATGCGGCCGGTCAGTTAAAAATAGTGAATTCTACCATTTTTGACACTCCACATACGAACACAGGAAGTTTAATGGTGCCGAGTGACATGGTTGTCTCACTTGTAAAGGCGATTAATGGAGTTGGTGGTCTAATGATTTCGGTCGGTTGATTCCCATCCTGTGTAGCGTACTGAGGAAGATTAAGTCGACCGAACTGCCAGTATCGATTAATATCTTTGTCACCTCGTAATTGGCTACGTTGAGAGTTATGACCAAAGTGTCATCGTGTGGTTTTGCCAAATTGTGAGTTTTGGATTCCTCAAATGTTATTACGGTGTTATACTTGAAGGATTCAGCCACTACATTGACTGACATTACCGCTGCTCGCTTATATTTTTTTATTGCTCGAATCCAATCATCACATAACTTGGACCCTCCAATAATGAAATTTATTCTTCCTTTAGATGGCCCAGGCTGATCTGATGATTTGTGCTTTTTGTTATTTGGCTCAAAAACTTACTCGTCCTTTCGGTCTTTGTTATAGCTTTGGACGAACTCCTCCAGATTGAACTTCACGAGTCCTCAAGATGACCAAAGTTTGGCGAGATGTCGCTTGAGGATGCTGCATTCCTTCGTTGCATGACCATTCATACGATATATTTCACAGTAAGAATTATCGTTTCGAACCCATGTATTATTTGATGAATATCCTGGTTTTTCTCCTCGGGAATAAGGTCGTCCAACTTATCAACGCCTTATAAATAAGATGTTCGCGGATAATCACGGAAAAACAATGGAGGTATATATAGACGATATGCTGGTAAAATCTCTCCAACAAGCAGACCATGTAAAACACCTCGCGGAATGCTTTAAAATTCTGAATGAGTTAAGAATGAAGCTCATTTCGGCGAAATGTACCTTTGGAGTACCATCTGGAGAGTTTCTGGGGTATATTGTTACTAAGAGAGGAATTGAGGCTAATCCAAATCAGATAAATATCTTTCTAACAATGCCACCCCAAAGAATCAGAAGGAGGTCCAACGATTGACAAGGAAAAATTGCTGCATTGAATAGATTTATATCTCGCTCTACGGATCGGTGCCTCCCATTGTACCAGTTATTAAAGGGAAATAAACATTTCGTGTGGGACAAAAAGTGTGAAGATACATTTAAACAACTGAAATCATATCTCACAACTCCACCAGTGCTATCCAAACCAGAGTCATGAGAGACTTTGTTTTTATATGTTTTGGTGTCAGAGGATGCCGTTAGTGGGGTCATTGTTCGAGAAGATAGAGGGGAGCAATGACCAATATATTATATAAGTAAGAGCTTAACCAGTCCGAAAACTCGTTATACAATGATCGAAAAATTGGCTCTTGCGGTGGTGGTTTCAGCGCGAAAATTACGACCTTATTTCCAATCACATCCAATAGAGGCATTGACTTCGCAGCCACTACGAGTTATCCTTCATAGTCCAAGTCAGTTCGGACGTTTAGCGAAATGGGCGGTCGAGTTAAACAAATATGATATTGAATACAAGAATTGTACCAGTGCAAAAGCCCAGGTGTTAGCTGATTTCTTGACTGAGTTGCCATCAAGCAATATTGAAGTCAACCCTGAAGATAAAACGTGGAAACTAAACGTGGACGGGTCATCATCGAAACAAGGATCTGGAGTCGGAATCAGTTTAGTCACTCCGACTGGAGAAGTCATCGAGCAATCATTCCGTTTGGGTTTCCCTGCATCAAATAATGAAGCCGAGTATGAAGCGTTGTTAGCCGGACATTGTCTTGCAAATGAAGTAGGAACTCGGGAAGTAATAGCATATAGCAATTCACAGATAATCGTGAATCAGTACAACGGTGAATATGAAGCAAAAGATTCAAGGATGGAAGCTTATCTAGAGCTTGTTAAAGAATCTGCAAAGAAATTTGATACCTTCGATGTGGTTCGGGTTCCCCACGGTGAGAACACTACAGCTGATGCATTGGCCGCTTTAGCATCTACGTCCGATCCAGCCTTAAAAGGGTCATTTTGGTCGAATGCATTGTGTCTCAAAGTATAAACGTAAAAAGAGAAACTATGACAGTAACAAGATCTCAATCCCGAGCACTTCAATCCCCAACTCATCACGCAAGTGATCCAATACCAGAGGGTAATCCCCCGAAACGACAGCGTGGATGCCCAAAGAAAGCTGAAAGCCCAAAAATCATCATATATGAAGGCGATACGCCAGTACCCGAAGTTATTCCTGTTGCTGAAACTCAGCAAGGCGTAGATACTCCATCACCTATGGACTCAGAGACCGTTGATCTAAATAATGAACCTATAGCAGAACAGGAAGAGAAAGATAATGATAAGTTCGATGATGATAACTTTATTCTCCCAAGTAATCAAGAAGATATTCCCACTAACGTTTGGGGGGGGCTGACTGGTGCGCTTCCAAAAGCAAAATGGGAAGCAATGAAATTACGAATCATTAGCGTGAAGTATTGCTTGATTAAGGATTCATTGTTCAAGCGAGGTGCTAGGGACCCCTATTTATTATGTATTCATGGTCCAGGAGTGGATGTAGTTATGAGCGAAGTTCTCGAAGGGCTTTGTGGAAATCATGCATCAGGTTGGTCAACGGATTTTAAAATCAAAAGATTAGGGTATTATTGGCCAACCATGATCCTCGATTGCGTCAAGTATTCTCAACAATGTGTGAAGTGTCAACAGCATGCTCCACTTATTCATTAACCTTCATAGCTTTTTTCATCAATTGCAGCTCCTTATCCAGTTATGCGTTGGTCCATGGATATCATTGGACCGATGCATAAGTAAACCCGAGGTGTGCAGCATCTTCTTGTCCTCACAGATTATTTCTCCAAGTGGATCGAAGCAGAAGCGTACATCTCTATCAAGGATTTGGTGGTAAAAACATTTTTATGGAAAAATATTATATGCCGTTATGGAGTCCCTTCCGAGATTGTTACAGACAATGGGTCTCAGTTCATTTCCAAAGATTTTGAAGACTTCGTCTCAGCCTGGAGAATAAGATGAGTTATTCAACTCCACGATATCCACAGGGAAATGGAGGGGCAGAAGCCGCAAAGAAAACTGTGCTGAGCAACTTGAAGAAACGACTAGGAACATACAAAGGAAGATGGTATGATGAACTTCAGCCAGTCCTTTGGGCATATCGAACTACTCCACAAAGAGCTAATGGAGAAACTCCTTTTTTATTGGTTTACAGAATGGAGGCCGTAGTACCTGCCGAGCTGAGTGTTCCCGGACTCCGACGAACCGAACTCCCCAATAACGAATCTTGCAACATACAGATGATGGAGGATGCACTAGACACCATTGATGAACGACAAGACCTAGCATTAGTTCGGCTCCAAAATTACCAACAAGCGATTGCACATTATTATAATTTGAAGTTAAAAAATCGACCTCTTCAGGTCAGAGATATAGTTTTGCGCAGAGTGTTCGAAAATACTAAAGAGATTGGAGCCGGCAAACTTGGAGTTACCTGGGAAGGTCTGTATCAAGTGACTGAAGTAGTCCGCAACGGTGTTTACAAATTAACAGATCAAGATGGAGTTCCGGTTTCGAAGGCCGTGGAATATTTTAAACTTAAAAAAAGTTTTATTCATAAAATATTACACAAATATGTAAATGAACTACGATTTGGTTTGATCCCAACATAGATACGTAGGCAACTCAATCAGAGTGCAACTATTATTTAACAAAAAATACATTTATGGATGAACGCGTGAAGAGTTTTCCTCACTTGGAAGCAACAACAGCAGGGTGCAAGAGAAAGAGAAAGCAACGAGGAACAATCAGGGAGTTGTATGGTCGGCCTTCTTGCAGAAAATCTCAGCTCCTTACCCCGCTAGATCCACGATCCTGCACATACTTGGCGGCATGTAATGCCCGAACTCTTCAAAGTTAAGTTCAATCCAGTCCGACGGATGAGCTTCCAGGATTCAATCTGGAACTGTTTCCTTTCTATTTCCCGAATCTTCGACTTCAGTTTGCTACGTTCCCGGTCAAGATCCTTATACTTGGTGACCAGCTAGTTAAGATAAGTAGTCAGATTGAGTAACCGGATTAGAGGAAAATTATGAGTAAAAACTAGCAATTCACCTTTTCCATGAACCTCATTGCTGTCTTTTGGCCATGAGGAGGAAGTTGCTTCATCAAACCACAAGGAATGCTCATTGGAGTTCCCCATCCTAAAGGACGTTTGAAGGAACCATCTTCGGAATTAAGTGCCGCGGTAGGATCATCATGGAAGCAAATGACATTTTTGATAGACATACCGGCGTGTTTGGCACAACGGAATTCGGCAACTATTTGGAAGAAAAATGAAGTAAATAAAAGGGAGAAAAGTAGATGGAGTAAATAATTCTGATGTTTTTAATTGATAATATATAATAATTTTCAGTTAGGACATGCCTGATTGCACACTTAGAAATCACCAATGGTGATTTAATTCACAAAATTACGCAAATCAAAGCTCAGCATGGAGATTCGAAGGATTCGAGAAATTAATATGTTGAAAGCATTAAAATAAAGGCAAATCTGAGAATCGAAATAGTAGGTCCAAATAAAAGTGATGATGGGCCTAGGCCCATCATAGTAAAATAAAACTTCTGTTACATTAAGAAGTTGGGCTCAGGGACAATTCCCATCACAGTCCCTTCGGGTGTCTGGAGAAAGATCTTCTTCCAGGTCAGACGCCGAATCCACCACCGGAGCAGGTCTCGGGTCATCTCCCTGTTTGATTTTTGCCTTCCTTTCCATCAAATCTTCGAGGTAGGTACGGAGCACTTCAGGAATGAGAACGATAGAATCAGTATCATTCTTTTCCCAGCAAAGAGGGTGGCTTTCCAAACGTCGGATTTTCTTCTCCAGCCTCCGAATTTTTCTCTCAAAAGATTGTCTCTTTTTTCCGAAGCGCTGACGATCGTTGCATGTACTACAGTGATCAGCTATAAGCTAAAAAAAATGTATATGACGATAAGAGAAGAACAATAAAAAAGAAACTTAGGAGATAGAAGGAACGAACCGCTTCCAGAAAAGGGTAGTATCAAGTTGATAAAAGCTTTAAGCCAGGAAATAGAAGAAACGAACCGCTTCTCGAGTCGATGAAGCTAGGATACTTACTGAACATGGGGTAAAACCATCACCAGAAGCAGGAGGGGATCCTGATGGGGAACCGGAAGGAGTTTGTCGAGGGTAGTATCCAAAGGTGTCCATGGTACAAGAGAAAAGGAGAAAAAGGATATAGGGAACGAAAGAGCAGATTGGAGTAAAAAAAACGTCAGAAGAATAAGGGGCATATGGGAAAAAAAACGTCTCAAACAATCCATTAACCAAGGCATCATTGATCTTAACAAAAAACCAAGAGTATCTCCAGTGGTCATCCTTATCGGGGAATCCGGTGACCAAAGTTCTGTCAGAATGTGGGTGACATGTGTAGAAACCCAGTCCACTCCTTTGAGACAGGCGAACGCTGAAAAAATCAAAGAAGTCACCGACGCTCAAAGAATATCCGGCCTCCACAGCAACAACGAGAACAGAGAGAATAATGCAGAGCATGTTCGGAGTCATCTGAGGGAATGCCAGCCCCAGGGAATGGAGATAGAGAAGAAGGGTTTCAGGAATAGGGAAAAATAAACCACACCGGGTTAAATAAACCGAGTAGATACAGAACCAACCAAGGCAGCCAGATTCTGGAGATTCCTCCGGGGTCGGTAGAGAGAACTCGACCTCCGGCGGAACTCGACAAAGGGTCTTCAGAGTTTGTAGATGTTCGTCTTCCTTAATTATCGATTGAGGATGAGGGCCGAATTTGTCGTTCGCTCTTGAGGGACAAGCAGCCAAAGGTTTCGAACCACTTGCCATGGTCGATAAAAGCACGAATCGAAGAAACTGAATAGGGTACAAAGGAGGAGGAAACGAAGGATTTTTGCTGACGATGAAGTAAAGAGGAAGGAGAAAGTACAGTAAAGAATTGGAAAGTGAAAAGACAGAAAGTAAAAAAAAAAAGGAGAAAGAATTACCTTATTGAACGGGTGGATGAAAAACTACCTCGAAATTGGTGGGGGAAGTGGAGAAGTTTGTCCAATTTTAAATATTCAGAGTAAATGAGAACATGCATCAAGGTAATCATGTCAAATTATCGCAAAATCAGAGGAATTTGACGATTTTCGGATAAGGAACCAAAAATCAGTACTTATTACTTAAGTCTCCCGAGCTAAGAGTCAGCTCGCAAGACTTAGGGGGCAAATGTTGATACCGGATCCCGCACCAAGGATCCACATCATTAAAGGAAGGAGGCACGTGTCAATCATGTCATACCAATAAATAAGAAGAGTATGGTTCATAAAGAATGGACTTCGAGATTAAAAGAAAGGATCAGTGGACTGATAGCAAAGTCAAAGTAACGGGGTCAGAGAGGTCGACGAAGCATAAGGAGACCGGAGAAGATAATGAGCTCGAAGAAAGAGCCTAGTCATCAAGTCAAAAAGCGAAGTCATTTGAACAAGTCATGCATTATAACATTGAAGACCAAATCAAAACCAAAATATTTAATTAGAATCATGTATTTATTATGATTTATTATAGCACTAATAGTCAAAAATATGTATAAATAGAGAGGCAATAACATTGTAAAGGGGATCTTTTTTCCGATTTATAAGAAATACATATTATCAGAGCAAATATTACTTTTATTAAAAACTCATTTTTACTAAAATATTGGGTGTGGATCCTGTATCCACATGAACCGAACTGAACCAAAAATATATATACTCAAAGGGATCATAGGCTTCTAAACCAGATAGACGTGAACCAAATCTAAACACCCAGCCGAAGTGTGATGATAACTAAAAAAATGGATCAGATGACCAGCGGCTATAATCTCATTCATATATATGTGAGAGATTTTTCTGCCAAGATTTGTGTTGACTCTTTGATGTCTTCTTATTAAAATTTTATCTCGCTTGCCAAAAAAATATCATTTCCTTCTCGTAGCACTCGACAAAAACCTCCACCATTCCTTGACTCTTGGCGTTTCCAATCCTCTTGCTCAACTCTTCTCTCGCCATCTCTCGATTTTATTTTTATCTTAGACTTTATACTTGAAGATGTTTTATTTCCGTGGCTTCTTTTATTTTCAGTCATCAGATTCTCATCCACCATCATCTTTAATCTCTAGTAGAAGTCAACCGCCTTGTTGCATCATCTGGATCAAGATTAGTCTATAAGACTTAGCTCCGCATAAGCAACACTCTTTGAGTTAATTTTTGTCTCTTTTTTTCTTAATTATTGGAGTTTAAATAATCTAAAAATATAAATTTGAAAAAAGCCTATATTTTATTTTGAAATTAGAATTCTTTTTTCTTTTAGAATTGTATTCCTTTTCAAAATTCCTTTCCTTTTTTAATAATATATGGTTTTATTCTTTTTTTTTTTTACATTTTAAGATTAAGAACTAACTTTAAACTTTCCTTTTTCAAATGAAAAAAAACTAACTTTAATTTTAATTTAATGAAACATGTTTTTCCTTTTTTTTACTTAATAACTATAGAGATGGAAAATTAGAATTTCTTTAAAAAAAATTTAAGTTAATTAAACAGCTATCTTATCGTTTTAATTGACATGTGTCACGATCAGACGAATTACTAACTTTGAATCATTCATTTTATATAATAAGAGCTTATATTTTATTTTGAAATTAGAATTCTTTTTTCTTTTAGAATTGTATTCCTTTTCAAAAAAATTTTTTTTAATAATATATGGTTTTATTCTTTTTTTTTTTTTACATTTTAAGATTATGAACTAAGTTAAAAAAAAAAAATTTCAAATGAAAAAAACTAACTTTAATTTTAGTTTAATTAAACATGTTTTTTTTTACTTAATAACTAAAGAGATGAAAAATTAGAATTTTTTTTTAAAAAATTTAATTTAATTAAACAGCTATCTTATCATTTTAATTAACAAATGTCACGATATAATTTTGAATCATTCATTTTTATATAATCAGATTACATAATTGATCTAACTTTATTATGATATTAATATGCAACACTTCCGAACTTCTAAAATACTTTGCATCAACTAAACTGCAAAAATATGCCCTCTCTAAGAATCGAACATCCGACCTGATATAGAAGTCTTTAAAACCAATGGATTAAGGGTGCTTTCCCATACACATTTTCTTGAAGGAGAGTTAGTTAAATTTATTAAGAGCAAAAAGACAGAGGGTAGGGTTTATAAGTTGATTGTTTAGACGATATTCCTAAGTGGTCCATAAGGAGAGTTTTGTTTTCCAAGTCTTGGGATATTCGGACTAGTTACAAAATGGTCCAAGATCATTTATTACATCGTTTGGAATAATGGGATTTAAACAAAAATGTACCGTGTATTTAGGGTACCATAGTACATCCAAAGTTCCTTTCTTTCTCTTTTTTGTTAAAAGGGTATCCAAAGCTCCTAACTAAATGACCCTTTACAAAAATACAAATCTATAAAGTTTTATATTACTAATTTTGAAAACTTTCGACCATAGATCTAATGGAATGTTAATGAAATGCCTATTAGTTAGGCACCAAACTTTAAAAGCAGAGTTATCATATTGAAGTTCTGATTATACCCAACAATAATAATAAAAAAAGTTGTGGTGGTTAATATGGTTGGTACGGTTTAGTTCATAACAAAAACTGCAGTTAGAAATTTTGAATGTCTATTAACGAATCAAAGTGGTATTAGATTTTAACTCATTTCAAACTCCTTTCATTTAAAAATAAGCATAGGATACACAACCAGATTCCATAATTTTTTTTTAAAAAAGCGTTTGAGGCGTTTACGAACGCACTAAAACGACCAAAACGCATAAAAGAGTTTTGGACTCCATATTAAAATGAAAAATTGAAAGGACAAAAAAAAAAGTGTGGGGATAGAAATTTGTTGTCCACAAAAACAAAAGTGTACAGAAAGAAGAAGAAGAAGAAGAAGAGTTTCATAGCTAAAAGACACGATTTTTCTGGGCTCTCTTTTCACCTTTTTGCAGAAACACAAAAAGCTTTCTTCTTTTTCTGTGCAATTTCTTCGTACTAAAAAAACATTCTTCTTCTACAAATCTTCTATTTCAGAAATTACAAAATAAATAAAATAAAAATTTAGATTTTAGTAATTTATTCTCTTAAAATTAATTAAAACTAAAAAAGTTAACTAAATAAACCGTACGCTTCTTCTTCTTCTTCTTCTTCACTCTAACTTCACCCAATCGTAACGTCCTTCTAATGGCTTCTCCTTCTCGAAATCAAAGTTATACCTAATAAAAAAAAATTCAAACTTTAGTTACTTCGAACTTCTACATATAGAAATTTAAAATTTGATAAAATTTCAAACTTACTTCTTCTTGAATTTCTCATTGAGTTGTTTCTCAGCCTCCACGAAAAAATCTTCAATTTCAATTTCCGTTGGCATCTCCGTCGTCGATTTCGCCTTCTCCTCCATCGATATTCTCCCACTACAGCAACAATCTGATGATTCTTTAATCTCCGATTTAAATTCCGGCGAACAATTCTCCATATAATTGTTTGATTCTTCTTTCTCCTCTCTCAGATTTGTATCAAACAGCTTCCTCTTCGTACTATTAAAGAAAACCAAATCAAGAAGAAACGTTTATTTATTTATTTCTGATGATTGAGGAAGAGAGAGTGAATAATAAATACGAATTTTAAACCGGGAAAATCATAAAATCTTCAAATTTCAAATCATTTTCATTCTCACCTTCGATACGTCGACGTTTCAGTCTCACCATCTTTTTCTTCCTGCAACAATTGAAAGTTTTTTTTTCAAATTTTCAAAAAAAAAAAAAAACGAAGATCTGAAGCAGTAAATTATATAAAAACAAAAAAAAAACATTGAATTAAATTCTGTGTGATATTAATGATTACATCTACAGTTACAAGAATCTAGAATCCATATTTATTGACCTGATCTAGATCTATACTAAATTCGTTGCTTGCGCAACAAGACGACGAAACTCCACCGGAGCTAGGATTTTCCGATCTGGTATACACAATTCTCCGGCTACGAAGCTGCATATACGTTGAAGAAACTCCAGCTTCCACCATTCCTTTAGCTTTTCTGCATTTTCTCACCATCTTCGTTTTTCTCTGAGGTTGCGTGTGCGTGAAGCAAAATCTTTGAGAGATATGATTGAGAGAACGAGGAAGAAGAAGAAGAAGATGACGATGATGATGATGATGACGAATTTGCTTTTAACGGTCACGATTGTGTTTTGTTTGTGCTTTTGATTGAGAAATGGCGTGTTTAAGTGGTCCCGTTACAGTGACGGGGAATCTTAAACGGGAAACTGACGGCGCCGTTATTTGGATCGGATGGAGTATGAACAGATCGAGTGACACGTGTCGGTTATTTCTTATACTGACGGTGACTTAACGGAACGGGAGAGGGTTTGGGGGTGGGGGGGGGGGGGGCGTAATAATTGTGGGGGTAAACTACTCATCTATCGCTAAATCACAAATTTTGCCATTACGCTGACCAAAAAAAAAAAATGTCATAGATGTAGAGAATTATTGTTTTTTGTTTATTTGTAACATTGATGTAGATTGTACTCCTAATTATCTTATTTTAATTACATTATTTTTTCAATCTTTCTCTAATTTCTCAGGAAATTGCAACTAATAGGCAAATTTTTTCTTGGTAGTCTTATTATTAATTATGTACTTCTTACCGAAGTTAGTATTGGATGTGGAGTTTCAAATCCTTTATACATTGGTATTTAAAAATTGTGAAGTTAATATTGTGTTTCATTGATGATAGTCAAGAACTGCAATAGTTTGAATACGAATACGGAAGAATTTTTTTGTTAGAGACTTCTAAACAAAAACATAATATAATAATTAAGTAGACCTTTAAAAAATATTGATGTAGATAATAATTGTTATTGTTACCCTTACTATAATATTGATGTTTTTTAAATAGATATTTTTCCACTTCTTTTTCATATATCTTTGATGATGTTGATGGTATGATTGTGTGTATGACACATCTCACATTAATTTCGGTGGCCATGGTTACAAATTTTACAAGCGTGATAGTTAAACTTAAATTCAGCCCACAGATGACAAAAGATGGTTGGTGAAGTTGAGAAATTATGGTTATAACGGCACAAACGCAGACGTTTGATTATCACCGATGTCTAGTTGAAGGATGGGGTAAGTCGCCGACCATATTGCTTGAAAAGGTAGGTAGGATTAGGAATTTAATTTTTCTTTAGTTGACTCTGCTCTCTGTAATTCCGGATTAGCTTGTATTTTTCTTGTTTTTAAAATTTCATATATTACAAGTTTACAACAGATGACAAATTAACACATTCGATTATATATATATTTGTCGGCCAAATTTTCATTTAAAAGCCCAAAAGGACATAAAGTACAAGTGAAAGATGTAATATTACAATCCTAATAACTGATACTTAAGCTCAAATAAACGGCCCAACATAAAAAGTTAACACATGACACAATTATTGACACGTAAAGAGCACGTGAGAGTCAACACATGACAGAATTGTTGATATGCAGAGAGCACGTGGTAGTATTAAGGTTGAAAGAAGAAATGACTCAGCTCTGCGCCAAACCTTCGCCGTACCTCACGAACCTTCGGCACAGCTCGGATCACCGCCGTTAGCAAGTGTTTGGAGAGAACAGCGAAACCCAATCATGGGGATGGTTCTTCGTTTTTGCAATTTCACTTGAAGATCTTCTACGGATATAGCCGATGCTCTTCTTCAATTGAACCTTTGTTTTAAACCTCTGTTTCTATTTCTCTCTATTTTGATTTATATAATATTTATTTTATTTATACTTTTTTGTTTTAATTGATATGTGTGAGTAGATCTCTTGTTAGGTTTAGGGATTTTTATAAAAAATTTCATGAAATAATTTATTAATTTATTGGTTAAGATTCAGAATTTGTTAGAGCATCTCCATTGGTATGGTCCTTATGAGGGATATTTATCATTTAATTTAATGTAAAAAAATTAAAATTAATGTTAAGAATCTTATTAAGCATTTATCTTCTTTTGCCCCTCTATTGATAGAATTCTAGATGGGTTCTTTGAAAAATTGGAATAGCAACGCCGATTGCAATTGCACTGCTTCCAGTCCCGAGATCGGCCCAAATTGATTGAAGGAGAATTACAGAATCAACGCTATCTTCAGAATTGATTGAAGAATCCTCTACGGAGGAGGCTAGATCTTTTGCCCAGTCATGCCATTTCCAAACATTCGATAGAGGAGTTGTGTGCGATGGTGTTCTAAGGAACAGTGGAATCTTGAGATTTATATTGGGAGAGTGTGACACCGAAGCAGACTTTGCCTCTGCAAACGACGCGTATTGCGGCAGTGGTCTTGCCGGAGAAGATGAGCAAAAAGGTTTAGCGGCAGAGAGAAAGAGAGAGTTGCGAAGAGAGAGAAAAAACGTGTGGGTAAAAAAAAATCCTGATTTTATCCACACAGTATACACCCAATCACAACATGACACGTCATGTTAAGTGTCGGTCCTTAAAATTCTTATTTAAGTGCCGGCTCTTAACAATTTTATTACTTTTGATTTATTTTCAAGGATTATTGAGCTAAGGATCCATTAAGATCTTTTAAATACCCACCGATGGAGATGGTCTTAGTTCTTCACCTAGGTTTTTCTTAAAGGTATAGTTCTAGATTAATAACCTAGAAACTCGATCTTAGGTTGTTATAAATTAGATAAAATTTAGAGTGAGTAAATTAGAAAATTACAAAAGAATTTAGATTAGATAATTTGTGAACATATCAAATATGCACTTAATGCTTGTTTAAACTTTAGGATTCTCAAAGGAATTTAGTTTCTTAGGTTTTAAACATACTTAATTCTTTGCAACAAAAGTTTGTTCATTTTATATTAGTACTTTGAGTTCTAGAACTAGTACTTAATTTGATCCTAACCGACTAATTGATCTTTATTACTTGATTTCCTGAGAAATTCCCTAAACTTAACGTTTTACCATCTGATTTCAAACCGATTTTGTAATTTACTGCATTGTTAATTAAATTCCTAAATCTAACTTAGCTTAATTCAGAAAAAAAAAGATTTATCATGAAGCCTTTGAGTCTTTGTGGATTTGACTCTGAAGTGATCTCTTAATTTGAGGATAAAGAATAATTTGAGCATATAAACAGCCACATACATTATTAAACATTGCATCATTAATTTTTAAGCATTTTCAAAATCAAATGAAAAAATAAATTCTGTCACTTCTCAAATCATGGTACAAGATAGAATTTATCGATCCGTATAGTTCTTTTTAGACACTTTGGTCATGGATAACTAAAGGTTTTTTTTATCATATAAAACTAGAGTTTTATTCTAATTTAAACTTTAGAAGAGAAGATTAATCCAATTATCCAACATTACATATAATTTTCTCCATTATGGGTTCTACTTCATAGGACCTGGAGGACGTCCTACACGTCGTCCAGGTTCGTTGGGACCCGGTTCTGGATAGTCCATGAGCTTCTCAATACTTTCTTCAGCCTATATATCACACATGTTTACCCCACCAAAAAATTACTGTAACGATTTATTTAAATGAATGCAATAGTTATAATAGTCATTAATTTTTTTTAAAACTTACTTTATTGCTTACCTTGCCTGACGAGTATTGATCTATATGACTATGAGTAACGTCGTAGCCTTCCTCAAACCCTAAAAATATTTATACAAAATGTATGTATATTAATATCTATTTATTGAGATAAAACATATTTATAAAACTTTGACCAGAGAAACATATTACTCCCTCCGTTTCTTTTTATTTGTAGTTTTAGAGTTTTTTTTTGTTACAAAATAAGTGTTGTTCTTAGTTTCCTAGATATAAATAATCAATACTTTACATTTTTACCCTTATGTTATTAAAACTAATTTTGGTCACAAAGCTCAAAACCCAAAATGATTAAACAAACATGAAGTTATAATAAGTATTATGTTTGTTTCTTAAATAGTGTGCAAAACTCTAAAACAACAAATAAAAAAATGTAGGGAGTATTAAACTTTAGATGTGGAACTCGTAAGAATCAGATTATGTGAACCCTTTTTGAAAATTAGATAACTACTTTTTGACAATTTTCTTATATAGCATTTAAAATTGTCATTCTTTAAACGTAATTAACGTGTTTCAATTAGATATGAATTTTCTTTTTGTTAAAGGAATTAAATATGGGTCAAAGGATGAGCCGGCTTTTCAGATGTTTCGGGGGATGGTGTATCTGCAGTTTCGGGTCTCCACCTTGTTGGGTTCGATGCTGGTTTCCGCGTTCCCTTAGTCGTGGTATTTTAGGTGTCTATTAGTCTTTGAGTTCTCGGGTGATTTATCAATTGTTTGGAGAATTTCTCATCTGTTTATTATCATTTGTGGGTATTAGACCTCTTTGTTATTTTGATTTTGTGGATGTGACGGTGTTTGTAACATTTGACACTCGTCTGATCTATCCCTTAGCTATAACTTTGATGTTTGTAATTTCACTATTATCAATAAAATTTCAGATGACAAAAAAAAGGAACTAAATATGGATTTTAGTAATTTTAGATATGAATACCTGAAGAACACAATGGAAACAGGAGCAAGAACGAGATGAATACCACCAACTTCATTCTTGTGGATGAGATTCAAGTAATTTGTGAATCGGGTTTAAAGAAAATGGAATTAGGGTTAAACTTTATTTAACAACACGTAATCAAGTCGGGGATAAAATGAAGAACGATGTTAAATAGTGTTTGTTTATTGATAACTTTGGAGGAGTCATATATGTATAGCTGCAGAATGGGCTCTCTCCATATAGAGTGACCTCATCACCATTATTTTTTCTTTTCTTCAATATGGTCAAAGCAGTTTCTTCTTTAAAATTTTTGTTTTTAATTGATGAAATTAATGTTAAGTCAAGTCAATACAAAAGTTAACATTTTTATTAAAAATTTCTGAACTAGATAACCTACATATTCAAACATACTAAATAAATTTGTATTTTCATATAGTATATAGTTTTAACCAATAAATTGTATTGACCATGTCTTTTTTTGTTGTTGAAATCAAGATCAAGATAACCTTAACTCTACTATTTTCAATAATCAGAATATTCCAATGTAAATCATCAACAATAGCTGAATTAACATAATTATCTAATGACTGAAACTTTGACCAAACTAATTAAATGATTATTGGGGTTTGAAATTTTAACACTACTAGCTCCCTCTGTTTTAAATACTTTTAGTATACATATGGAACTATTTTTTTAAAAGATTGCAAAATATCAAATAAACAATTACATAGAAAATCCATAATTTCTTATAAAATAAAACAAAAACAAATACATCCTATATAATGATATTGATAGAAACATAAAAATATATTATAAAATAAAAATATTTAAAGCATCCTATATAATGATAATCATAAAGTATTTAAAACTAATTGTATTTGATTTCATATAATAAAGTAAGGTCATTATTATGTGGAGGTATGAGACACCGCCATGTGTCCTCCATACAGATGACACTTTCATCATTCTTTATTAATTTACTAGGGAAGAATCCAGGCTACGCTCGGAAATAAAGTTAACTATTTAGTTAATTTTGTCTAAAATATAAAAAAATTTTAGTTCTTTTATACATGTGAAAAAGTAGTGTCATGTTTGTATCTAACACTATAACATGTTTGCATCTGTGTAGCATGATAAATTTCTTTGATTAGTAAATAGTTTGGTAAGCATGGTTCTTCACAAGTTCTGGAATTCAAACTGAGTGAACAAATTTGAACTCTATAAATCTTTTCTCTCTTTTCTCTAAATGCTACATCTGAATACATTTTGTAGTGCTTCATACATGTTTGATCACCTGAAATGGTAATTATGTGGGCATCATTTTATTTGGGACATACTGACAGCACATATCCTTTGTAGCCACTCACTATTCTTGAAACTGGCACGCTTCTATCCTTGATTAAATAATATATCTACTTTCATTTTCTCCATGTGAAATTTCTGATTCAACCCAACCAAGGTCATGGAAAAGGGTATAAAACATTATAAAAATGTTAAACTCATATTGTTCTTACGCTAAACATTTACACAAGGTGTAAGACTATTGGGAAACTCATCACTTGAATGTGAGACTACTCATCTCGACTAAATAAAGAGTAAGAGAATTTGATTCAAGTTTAAAAATGAGACAGGAGAACCTTAGAGGAAGACCTGAAGGATATCGAGCCAGAAGAAGCTTATGTTTTACTGTCTGAGAAGAAGCGAGGATTTGATCAATTCTGAAACAAAAGCAGTCCACATTGTTGGCAAAACAAATCTCTGTAAATAAAATAGAAATATAGTATGCAGTTTCTGTTTATAACAAATCTCAGAACATAAACAAATTATCTTTAACCATTTACGTACTGTACATTTAACAGAAACTATTAGATTTTTTTTGCAAAAAATAAAATATACCCTCAAATGGTTTAAAATGGTGAAAGAGTTATATTGGTGATTTTGAAAGAGAAGCCTCGCTCAAACCTCGAACCAGAGTTCCATCATCCAACTTTCTGTACACTCAGTACACCCGCTTTGACACAACTCCATTGTTTTTCTTCTCCACCAGAACACATCAGTCGAACTCTTCTGCAACATCAAGCAAAAATTGAAAACAACATTACTTTTATAGAAACTACATCAATCAAAATCATAGTATAACCCAATATCTGAAGTGAACGAAAGATTATAGGGTAGAACTATATATATATATATACAAATTTTTATAATCAAGAATTCTATCAAAACAATTATGAAATATATTCTAAAAAGTTAAGAGATACCATGAGATTTGAAAAGAGAATATTCTCCTTGTAAATCACAGAAACCATGAATACATGCTAAAGAATATGTATGAAGCTATAAGTAAATAGTCAGATCTTTTAGAGAGAAAGCTTACTCAGAATTGTGTGTGAGAATAGAATCTCAACGACGGTTGAAGGAAAACATAAAATCAGAGACTATTGGTTTCTAAATGTTGGATATGTCATATCTACTTCTACCGTAGTTGAGGCACATATTTTCCTTTTCCTAAGATTAGATAAGTACATGTGGAAATCAAAGGATCCAACATAAGAAGGTCATAATAGTTCATGGTGACGTAATCCTCACCTCTAAGAAAGAGTATATGTCAAAGCAGAGGAACAGACAGAGGTCCACTCACCTTTGACGTTTTGACCTAAATTTTACACTGTTATCATTGTTTCTTTTGGACTTCTAGATATTTCATTCGAAATATAGCTGGACTGCAGACAAACTTAGTTGTTGTCGGTCAGAGCCAAACAAAGATTGTCTACAGTCAGATCCTGATGACAAAGAGGTATATATGTTATACACCACGTATTTTATCAAAGTTATTGATTATATTATGTAAATGTTCATGCGGTTAAAGCCACTCACAAGATTAACAAATAGTAACTGCAACACAATAGATCAAACTGAATATGAGAATAAGCAACTTTCAATACATCTAATTTTCACTTTTGGTCAGAGTAGTATATCAAGGGGGAACGAATTAAAATGTCCATGAGTGCTTCTAAGCTTTGGAAATTAATATTAAGCAACAACTTGATGATCTTGAAAAAAAAACAAATCAGAATTTGATGATCTTACCTTTGAACAATTCAATTTGATAATCATTGGATTCATTATTGTTTGATGTGAAAGCGGATTCTGAAAACCCGTAAATGGTAGTTGAATTTTTTTTAAAAGATGACAGTGAGGGCCCTACATCTAGAATCTCATTTGGTGATGAATGGAACCTCTATCGGTGATTCTTATCATTCGACTCTTCTTTTCCACTTCTAGTATCACAATGAGTAGATTGTTAGAGTCGAGGGATGCCATCAATTTTCAAGATAAGAATTGAAAAATATGAGAAATAAAAAACCTTAGAGAAGAACTTGAACAATCATATGAGAGATAGAGGGAGGACAAAAATCATTTAGCAAGAAGGGTGACGTTTAAAATGACAACACGTTTCAAATATTGCATTGATTTCCTACGAAAAAGAGAAGAAGAAAATGAAAAGTATATCATAAAACCTTAGTTATGAGGGAGAGGCCAAGAGACACAAAAGATATTGAATGTATGGATTAACATTTTTGTTTTTTTATTAAGAGACTAGTTGGTGACCCGCGGACGGGATTTTGATTAGGGTTTTGGATTAGTGTTAGTCAATATTAGAATTTTTCATTTTTTCATTTTTTGGTATATTATATTTGTTTATTCTCCATTTCTTTGTGCTTGAATAATTTTCTGTATGTTTTTTAACTTCATAAATTTATGTGTGTGTATCTTATTTTTTTGTTTTTATTCAACAAAGACTCAAAATCAGAACATACAACAAAGACGATTCCATATAAGATTTTATATATCCATTCAGGAATTATACTCGTTTGCAATATAGAGATTAAAATGTATCGAATAAGGTTGGATAAGTGTTATACTATTATATTATCTTGTAATCTTCCACATGTATAAACAGAGTTTAGACAATGAATCTTGATCTTTATATCAACCACCTACATCTTGAGGCTGATGTCCAACTAAAGAGATTATGATGCTTTGACTTGGACATGTAATTCACTTTCATGAGTTCTTATTTCTTTTCAATTTAATATTTTAATCACCGCATCTCCTATGTTTTTGTCTGTGTTCGCCTCTATGTAACATAATTTGCATTTTCTGGAGTTTCGAAGTGAAAGAAACATAGTTTCCAAGGTTCAGTTAGTCCTTGTCTGTCTCAGAACTACTTAAGGTGGTCTTGAAATAGTTTTTTTTTTGCTTCCGAACATTCCCACATTCAACCTTGACATTTAAAGCATTGGACCCATTTTTTCTTAAAATTTGAGTGGTTTCACCTCATAAGCTCATGAGAAAAATCACTTTTAAGTGGAGTAAAACTACTCACCCGTTAACTTCTCTATTTAAAGAAATTCATTTTTAAATATTGTTTATTCTTGCTCTTTCGCTTGGTGAAATTATCTTTGAATAGTGGAAAAGACATGAATTCTACATCTGAAAGAGTCATATAGTAATCAGAACAGTTCACATAAAAATGAGTACATAATCATTTATGGTTAAAACAAATTGGTGTAAACATATTGAGTACAAAATGGTGGCTTAATGCCTAGGAAAGAGAGGATTGGAACCACTAAAAGTTAACCCTGTTTTCTTGTAGAGACGCAAGACCATGGCTCTTTCCAACATTCTCAACAACTCTACATCCCATTTTGCTTCTGTCATTTGTTACGTCTTGAAGAACACTTTGTGTACTCCTTGATATATTGTGCTTCTTTATTGCCACTCTTAAGATATCTCTTCATTAGTTGGTGATATATATGTTGATTGCTTCTAATCTGACGATGTGTGGCTTGAGATTCATATTTTTGAACCCTTAGGTGAAAGCATTAATGTGAGAACATGTGGTTCATATTAAAATATGTTATCAAATATATACGATTATATCCTATGTAAAACCTTACTCGCTAACAGATAAAATATGTTATAAAATATGTTTTTTTCTTTTTTAAATCAAATTACTTTTCTCATTAGACTCCAAATTATATGGTTCTGGAAAAATATTTTGGACAAAATCTTGTCAATCAATAATGACTAAGATGCTGAGAAGATGTTCTTTATGTGAAACATTGTTGTAAATGCAAAAGGAAAGATATAGCACATACACTAAATAACCGATAAAAGATTGAACCACATACAATATGTACACCTGCTTTATACTTAACTTTCACTATCTTCTCATGTTACCCTTTATCTTGTCATTCTCGATGTATTCTCATTGATCTGAACATTGTAAATTATATTTATAAGACTTTACTCTTTTTTTCTCTTAAGGATTGGTTTTGAATATGTCAACATTTTGGGATACCGGATTTTATCTCTTATAACATGCATTCTCATATGTCATTTAAAAGTTCAGAGTTGTCATTCAAGCTTCTAGAAACTCATGTGGCTATTCTATTGTTGAACGAATCTTTGTTCGTTTGAACACCGATTTTGACCAGCAAAATGCATATTTGTTTTTTTTTTCCATGAAAGCTATTTAAATTCAATATTTTGTCATAGTTATAGTGCTGACAGTATAACGTAAGCAATGCATTTTAATTTTATGGACATTTTTTTGAACAAATTCCTGTTGATTGTTTTAAATAATATATCATAATTCCATAATTTTTAAATTCTTTTCAAAATTAGTATTGTAGTAATTATGAAAATTAAAGTATAAACTTAAAACTAATAAAAGTTAATTGCTTATGTATCATAATACTAGATTTTAAGTGAAAATCATTTAAAGAAAAATTTAAGAATAATAGTTAATGAGTAATGATGATGTGTCAATTTTTTAGAGTATGAGAATTGTCAATTTTTTAGAGTATGAGAATGATGAGGTTGCCTCCTAAGAAGAGAGGAACTTATTACTTTATATATATATAGAGTTAAAATATTGTGCTGAGGTGGCATGCTTAGAAGCAAGTTTAAAAATCTGATGTGGACACCCTATTGAGCTTCAAGCCGCTCCTTTTATTAATATAGATTAGAGGTTATTCCGTGCTACGCACATACTTATATTAGTATTTAATCAACCATAACTAATTATTTTATATATATATAAAAATATATTTTCTAAAAAGTTTGGTTAGTCGGTTTGATATAGTCGTTTTGAAATGATTGAAAAGCATCATAGCTATTGAACACAAAAATATGGTTGTTATATTGTTATGTTGTGAGAGCAGGCCACATGATTCTTTATATTGAACAAATCTTCTCTTCTCTTTTCAATATGAATGAGGATGTAACTAAACCAGAGCCATGTGTCACACATGAGATCCAAAGTATCTTGATCTCTCACTGCCACTACTAAATTCTCATAATTCCAAACCAACTCTATAGAATAACAATACCAGGCGTTCAATGAAATTTACACAAGAGATTGAGATGGATAGGTGTGCGCTTTTTGCCTTCTCTCGTAATCATCCTCAGGAATGAGTTTCCAATTCTTTAAACTGCAAATAAAGAAAAAAAACTATGTGGAAATCTTCATAGCAACCACAAAACCAAAAACCAAAGAACAAAACTTTTGGATGGTTCTTACCAGTCTTCTAACCAACGGTAGTTGATTAGTTTGATTCTCTTCATCGTCTTAGCTAGCTCATACTTTTCACCCTCAAACTTGTAAAGATGGGTTACTCGGTTTGCAACCAATGGCTTTGAGAACTGTCCACCCATCAAGTCAACCATTGTCTGCAAACAAATAAGCAAGTCTCTCACAAGATAAAACAAACAAAACACATAACCAAAACCTCAAGAAAAATAGGCAAAACAAACCATAATGTCCTCTCTATCTTGACGTACTTAGCCAGTCAAACCCACAACTAAGCTTTCGGCTCCTGGAATCCATTCAAGTCTTTAAGAGGTCTGTATATAACCTGTTAAATCAATTCAATCAAACAAAAATAAGATGAAACAATTCAAAAAATGTTCTTGTTTACTAAAATCTTTGATTTTTGGAAGTAGTAATCATTACAGAATTAACATCGAGAAGTCAATATCCAAGCAATGATGAACCCATGAACTTGTGACAACCACTTTCCCTTTGCTTCGAGCAGCAACACAAATTGGATCATCCTATCATATAATATCCAATCAAAGTAATAATATTTGAAAAGAGATCACATAATAAACAGAGAGTAGAAATGAGATTAGAACAGACTTACAAAAAGAAGTTTATCAACGATGACGTGAGTACAGGTTTGACTGTGTTGACTAACATCAACACCACCACCACTCACGAGCTTTCTCCGTAACTGTAATCCCAAAATTTCAATCTTTTTTTATTAAACAAACAATTTAACAGATTCTTTCGAACATAAAGACTTACAAATTCAATTGTAAATTAGTTATCTATAGAGCTATAGAGAGTAATTACCATTACCTTTCCAAACGCTAAGCAAAAATCAGATGACTAAAATACATTTACAATTATTCAGTCAATGCATGAAACATAACTCAAGCTTATACCTTGTGGCAATTTAGCCTCAAAACTGAATCTCCTCGTTTAGCTTCGTCTTGCTCTTTACCCACCACTTCTTTCTCCTACTTGACAACATCTATTTCATAACCATAAACACCTGAGCAACGTGCCCATAATGCGAAACCTTTTCAGTATATGGCGACTTTGACAATAAATATACATGGAAAAGATTGACAAACAATTGCACTAACTTGCAGCTAAATTAACACAGTAAAAAGAGACGACCAACCTAATAGTAATGAGAAGATCAGAGAAACAGAAGTACAAGATAATTAGAAACCTGCAACATTTGTCCCAAGAGAAAAAGAAACCTGCAACAAAAACATAAGTAAAAGAGAAACCCAGAAGTATGAATCAGACAATCATATGGTTTAGAAGAACCAGGTATATATACACATGGATGATATTATATTTTTCTTGCTCTACTTTACTGAACCCAAAAACTCATGAGATCATTCCTACATTAAAGAAACCCAAATCAAAAACCACACAAATATTGATTAAACAGAATCCCAATCGAATTGTTATGCCCACATCCGTTGACGTCATTGCTTGCAGTGTCAACATCTGACCTACCTTCAATTCAAAACTACATGGTGGAGCATGAGGCATAGCCTGGATCAGCGGCAGAGCGTCAGGTTGAAGCTAGGGTTGTGAAATTTCAATGTAGATATATTACAGGAGAGAGGAAGAGGGAATAGGGAAGAGGGAAGACCGGAAGAGGGAATAGGGAAGAGGGAAGACCGGAAGAGGTTTTGGGATTATTATGAAGAGTACGTTAAATATTCTTTGGAGAAGAAGATGAATAGACGTCGTTACAAAGAAAGTTTTAGAAGACGGATCAACTGAAGAAAGTTTTAGAAGAGAGATTGATTGAAGAAAATTTGAAAGCGAGTTGACAAAGATGCCACGTGGCAATGCAACAGTTCTTCTAAAGGTTTAGTTTTTTGCTGATGTGGAGGCACTCATAAGCCCCAAAACTTCCCTTTATATATAAGAGAATATATATATATATATATATATATATATATATATATTTTAATATTTATTTTATTTTAAATCATTAATATTATCTAGTATAAATTAAAAATTACTTTAAAACTGCTTTCCAAAAATAAAATGACGTGAATCAAACTCTTAATCCTTACAATATTTTTTAAATATACTTTAAATAAAATACTTAAATAGTAGAAACATATATTTTAAAAATAAATCAACAAACTAACCTAATGCTAAAAATATCAAACAACAAAATCGTAAACACTGAAACTCCACAAAACACTTTTTAAATATATAAATATACATTAAATTAAATACTTTAAATCATCTTATGTAATAAAGTAAGATTTCTTGCAAATTCAAGTTACAAGATGTTCACACATATCACTTTTAAGAAATCTTTAAAAAAAAAATGTCAACAACTATATATTAATTAAAATGGTTCAGAAATCTAAACCGGCGGTACAAATTTTACATGCATAATAAAATGCGAATAAAATCATCACTTTATGGTAATCTATTTGCCTTAAAATTTAAATTACGAGAAATTAAAAAAAGTGAGAAAAAGAACATATTATTTATTATTGTGAGATTCTCTAAATGCGTCTAGAAAGCAAGCAAATTCACCGGTGTAGACACTATCTTCACTAGTTCGGAGGAGTCTGTCGCAAAAACTACTTCTGTTTTCTGTTGTGTTAGCAGACTTGTCATCTCCCAAATAAGAGCTTCTAATTCCGGGTGCAAAGGAGAAAGACATGTTCGAATATTACATGACCTCATAAGTATTCCTTCCACATCTTCATGAAAGCAGAACCAACCTAATCCAAAATATTTATCCGTCTCTTTCCATGAACCATGTACATAACACTGATACCCATTAAACTCTGAAATCCAATTATATTGGTGTAGCACTAGAATCCTAAGGGATTTTACTAAAACCATTCATATCAATAACTTGTTCAGACGTCCAAGCTAATGTTTCAGTTTCTGTTAATTTTAAACTTTCTTGTGGGCTTTTATCAATATTTTTATAGACCTTAACATTTCTACCTTTCCAGATATATCACAAAATCAAAGAAAAACTATCTTTGAAAAAAAGTTAATTATTATTTTGTCAACTTATTAAAAATATTATATTTATAAATAAATATTTTAAATGAAGTCCATATTTTTAACCAAAATTTAAAACATAACTCCACAAAATAATTTTAAGTTTAATACTTTAAATCTGATCTAATATAGTAAGATTTCTTCTAAACTTAAGTTATGAGAAGCTACCACATGCCTGTTTTAAGAAATCTTTTTCAAATTGATTAATTATATTGTCAACTTATTAGAAATATATTTTTTAAAAAATCCCATAATGTTTAACCAAAGTTAAAACTAAAACAACACAAATATTGGCATAAAAATGGTAATAATTTTTTTATATTATAAACGTAGAGACAGTATATAACACCAATCACAAAGAAACAATTAAATACTGGCTACCAAAAATTATAGTCAATCATAACAAAACAAATTTGTACATACGTTTTTAATTTTCAACTATAACAAACAAAAATTGGTCAACACAAATGACACTAATAATGAAGTCAAATTAAGAGTAGAAATTAAAAGCAATTAAATATGATATAATAAATCAGAAGAAAAAAAACTGAAATCAACATATGTTAGTGTTTTCAAACATTAATATTTCTTATAATATTAATAAATCATCTTTTATAATATTTTAATCCTTTTGTAAACGAACGTATACTTCAAAACATGATAACAATTTCAAAAATTTGATAAACTTCTATCTCGCATTTCATGACATTAATTAACAAACATTATGTATCTTAACCAATGGTTTAATAACAAGTTCAAGAACACTGCATCCATATCCCTTGAAATGTTTTCCAAAATCGAATATCTTAAATGTATCAACAAGATTAGATGTTGAATCTATTATCATATATCTAGGAAGTTCTTAAACACCCAACTACATAAGAAGAAAATGATTGCTCAACGTCTATAATGTTTCAAGGGGGGGAGGGGGGGGGAATACCAAAACTTTACTTTACGATTATATTTGTCATCATGAATAGTTCAATTTGGTCACACTTCATAATAAGTTTTCAGGATTATTTTGATATTTATATCGATTTTAGAGTAGTAATAATATTAATTTTTAAAAAAAATATATTAATTCTTACATAAACAACTATGAAAAATCAAATATTGAGTGATTTGAAATATCAAGTTAGTGACATATGCGTTATCACATTTAAATTTATGGGGAAAATATTAATAAAATCACTGGATTACAAAGAAAAAAAATAAACTAGTAAAAATAATAAAAACAATTAATAAATTAAAGAATACTAAAACAATTAAAAATGAAACAATAAAAATAACACTATATATTTATATATATATCTAGAAATAATGTTAAATAAACAATACCCACGCAACGCGGGAGACCTACCCTAATACTATATATGACTAGGTAAGTATCTGCACTAAACTTTTGATATTGTATTTTGATAGAAGCCATGTTCGTTATCTAGTCACCGGCGACGTTTTGAGTGACCTAATATGAACAAAAAGCCCAGCAATAACTTTTCAGGAGAGCAAGAACTCCTTTTTTTAGATTGTTGCTACTCTTTTAAGTTTAACAGAAGTAAAAAAATAGAATCGTTAAAATTTCTATCGATCTCGACATTTGCTTTTATCAGTCGCGGCTCCCACCACTATAGTCATTTATCTCTATCAGCATCATTTTCCTTTGAAAAATTGTTGCAAAATATCAGATACATTTAAAATCTATTTAGAGAATACAAAATATCCTATAAAATAAAATAAAAAAATCTTTAAAACATCCTATGAAATAATATTGATAGAAACATGTAGAATATCTTACTAAACAAAAAACAAATTTAAAGCATCCTATATAATGATATTGAGACAGTATTTAAAAGAAATTATAATTTATAGGTAAGTATAATCCGTCAAGATCCAGACAATCAAATAATTGTTTTTTTTTTGTCCCAGATTCGACACTCCGTTAAGATCCAGACAATTAGATAATTGTTCCCATTTTCTAGTCTCATATTCGACACAAAATCGAGATCCGGACAATGAGATAAGTTCTTTTTTTCTTATCTCAGATTCGACACTCAGTCAAGATCCGGACAATCAGATAATTGTTCCCTCTCTTTGGTCCTAATTTCGACACTCAGTCGAGATCCGGACAATTATATAATTGTTCCCTCTTTTTTGGTCCTAAATTCGACACTCAGTCGAGATCTTGACAATAAGATTTGTTCCCTTTTTTGGTCTCGGATTCGACACTTTGTCGAGATCCGGACAATCAGATAATTGTTTCCTTTTTATTTATCCCAGATTCAACACTTAGTCAAGATCTGGACAATCAGATAATTGTTCCCATTTTCTAGTCTCAGATTCGGCACTCAGTCGAGATCCGGACAATCAAATAAGTTCCCTTTTTTTAATCCAAGATTCGACACTCAGTCGAGATCCAAACAATCAGATAATTGTTCCCTCTTTTTTGGTCCCATATTCGACACTCAGTCAAGATCTGGACAATCAGATTTGTTCCCTTTGTTTGGTCTCAAATTCGACACTCAGTCGAGATCCGAACAATCAGATAAGTTCCCTTTTTTTTTATCTCAGATTCGACACTCAGTCGAAATCCAGACAATTAGATAAGTTCCTTTTATTTGGTCCCAGATTCGACATTCAATCAAGATCCGGAAAATTAAATAATTTCCCTTTTTTGGTCCCAGATTTGACACTCAGTTGAAATGCGGACAATCAGATTTGTTCCCTATTTTTGGTCTCAGATTCGACACTTAGTCGAGATCCAGACAATCAGATTTGTTCCCTTTTTTGGTCTCAAGTTCGACAGTCAGTCCAGATTAGGACAACAAGATAAGTTCCTTTTTATCTCAGATTCGACACTCACTCAAGATCCGGACAATTAGATAATTGTTCCCTCTTTTTTGGTATCAGATTTGACACTTAATCAAGATCCGAATAATCAGATTTGTTCCCTATTTTGGTCTCAGAATTGACACTCTGTCAAGATCCGGACAATTAGACAAGTTCCCTTTTCTATCTCAGATTCGAAACTCAGTCGAGATCTAGAGAATCATATAAGTTTCCTTCTTTTGGTCCAAGATTCAAAACTCAATCGAGATCCGGACAATCAGATAAGTTTCCTTTTTTGGTCCCAGATTTGATACTCAATCGAGATCCGGGCAACCAGATAAGTTCCATTTTTTTTATCTTAGATTCGACACTCAGTCAAGATCCTGAGTATCTGATAAGTAGCCTTTTTTTTATCTCAGATTCGACACTCAGTCGAAATCCAGACAGTCAGATAATTGATAGCTCTTTTTTGGTCCCAGATTCGACACTCAGTCGAGATCCAGACAATCAGATTTGTTTTCTTTATTTGGTCTCAGATTCGACACTCAGTCGAGATCCAGACAATCAGATTTGTTCCCTTTTTTGGTCTCAGATTCGAAACTCAGTCGAGATCTGGACAATCAGATAAGTTCCTTTTTTTTTTTATCTCAGATTTGATACTTAGTCGAGATCTGGACAATCAGATAAGCTCCCTTTTTTTGGTCCAAGATTCGACACTTAGTCTAGATCCGGACAAACAGATAAGTTCCCTTTTTTGGTCCCGGATTCGACACTTAGTCGAGATCCAGACAATCAGATTTGTTCCCTTTTTTGGTCTCAGCTTCGACACTCAGTCAAAATTCTGACAATCAGATTTGTGCCTTTTTTTTGGTCTCAGATTCGACACTCAGTCGACTTCCGGACAATCAAATAAGTTCCCTTTATTATCTTAGATTCGACACTCAGTCAAGATCCAAAGAATTAGATAATTTCCCTTTTTTGGTCTCAAATTCAACACTAAATCAAGATCCGGACAATCAGATAAGTTCCCTTTTTTGGTCGCAGATTTGACAATCAGTTGATGGGGTATAAAGTTTTCCTCAAAGGGACCACACAATAAATATGCTGCAAGTGCACAACAATCAATCGTAGTATTTATGGTATATCGAATCCACAGAGAGAGAAGATGTATTGCAAATCAAGAGGAACAAGTAAAGCTAGAACTCAATAATAAAAATGGGTTTTGTGTCACGCAAATCACGCAAAGCAAATAAAATGAATGTAAATCAATATGAGATGAATGTTGGATGCTTAAGGGGGTCTCTAGGGTTCAATGATCTGTCTATTCGAAATAAGTTCAATGTAATGCATGTCTACTCCTAAGTCTCGGACTATGAAACACGAAAGTTCGGCTAACCTATTGTCATAGAGAAAACTGGCTGAAATCCACTAATCCTATTACTCAACTATCGCAGGCAATAACATAGGATTCAAAACATTAAAATCAAGTTCAATCCTAATCCATAAGACTCCATAACTAAGGGGTATGTGCTTGTTATGACGCAATACTCATCAAATATAGGTTCCAACAAACTAAGCAAACGGTTCGAATTACTTAGATGCCTAAGATCAAGAGATAGTTCATGACTCTAACTATATGCATTTAGAATGAGATAAGACCGAAAGACAGTGTAAACGGATATGCAAATATAATAAAACTCGCCACTCAAAAGAAAATGATCATCTCACCCCATTGACTGGCCCTTTAGACCCAGCTGGATAGTCTACTCGGCCATGCTCAAGGTTGTCATCGATGATATGAAAGAGTAAGACATAGATCTAATGCAATAAGGTAAAGGTTTAGAGATTACTTCTTTAGATCTGAAAATAACAAGATGTAAGGACTTCTCCTTTGAAAAAATTACAAAAGAATAGAGAAAGAGATGGTGGAACTTCAAAGCTTCAGCGAGATCAATTTGCTTCTGCGGCTCCTTGGAGACGGCGTCGGCTTCTTGAAGTGGTGATGGAATTTCTAGGGTTTCTGTGGTGAATTTAGGTGGTGGTTTGAAACTTTTATGAGGCACACGAAACCCTAGCTTCATAAACTTGTATAATCAGCCACTAAGTTCCAAATTTTATCTCAGATTTGACACTAAGTTGAGATGCGGACAGTCAGATAAGTTCCTTTTTTTTGTCCCAGATTCGACAATTAGCCAAGATCCGGACAATCAGATTATTTTTCACTCTTTATGGTCCGCGATCCGACACTCAGCCGAGATCCGGATAATCAGATTTGTTCCCTTTTTTAGTCTTAGATTCGACACTAAGTCGAATCCGGACAATCATATAAGTTCCCTTTTTTTTGTCCCAGATTCGACACTCAATCGGGACCGGACAATCATATAAGTTTATTTTTTATGGTCCCAAATTTGACACTCAGTGAAGATCCAGACAATCAGATTTGTTCCCTTTTTTGGTCTCAGATTCAACACTCAGTCGAGATCTGGCAATCAGATTTGTTCCTTTTTTTTTTTGTCTCAGATTCGACTCTCAGTCGAGATCTAGACAATCAGATAAATTCCTATTTTTTTATCTCAGTTTCGACACTCAGTGGAGATCAGGACAATCAGATAAGTTCCCTTTTGTGTTTCTCACATTCGACACTTAGTCGAGATTTGGACAAACATATAAGTTCTCATTTTTTGGTCTTAGATTTGACACTCAATCAAGATCCAGACCATCAGATAATTGTTCCCTCTTTTTTGGTCCCAGATTCGACACTCTGTCGAGATCCGGACTATCAGATAAGTTTCATTTTTTTTGGTCTCAGATTTGACACTTACTGAAAATCCAAACAATCAGATAATTGTTCCCTCTTTTTTGGTCCCAGATTTGACACTCAGTTAAGATCCAGAAAATCAGATTTGTTCCCTTTTTTGGTCTGAGACTCGACACTCCGTCGAGATCCGGACAATCAGATATCTGTTCCTTTTCTTTTGTCCCAGATTCGACACTTCGCAAGATCCGGACAATCAGATAATTGTTCCCATTTTCTAGTCTCAGATTCAATACTCACTCGACATCCGGATAATAAGATAAGTTCCCTTTTTTTTTATCTCAGATTCGACACTCAGTTGAGATCCGGACTATTAGATAAGTTCCCTTTTTTTTGGATCCAGATCCCAGACTTAGTTGAAATCCAGACAATCAGATTTGTTCGCTTTTTTTGGCTTCAGATTCGACACCCAGTCGAGATCCAGACTATCAGATAATATTTCTTTTTTTTCCCAGATTCGACACTTCGTCAAAATCCGGACAATTAGATAATTGTTCCCATTTTCTAGTCTCAGATTCAACACTCAGTCGAGATCCAGACCATCAGATAAGTTCCCTTTTTCTGGTCCCAGATTTGACACTCTGTCGAGATCCAAACAATCAGATAATTGTTCCCTAATTTTTGGTCCCAGATTCGACAGTTAGTCAAGATCAGGGCAATCAGATAAGTTCCCTATTTTTTTTTATCTCAGATTCGACACTAAGTCAATATCCGGACAATCAGATAAATTCCCTTTTTTGGTTCTGGATTCGACACTCAGTCGAGATCCGGACAATCAGATAATTGTTCCCTCTTTTTTGGTCCCAAATTTGACACTCAGTTAAGATCAAGATAGTCAGATTTGTTCTCTTTTATTGGTCGCAGATTCGACACTCAGTCGAGATTCGGACATCAGATAAGTTCCCTTATGTATACAAGATTGGACACTCAGTCAAGATCAGGAGAATAAGATAAGTTTCCTTTTTTTGGTCCCAGATTTGACACTCAATCGAGATCTGGACAATAAGATAAGTTTTATTTTTTCGTCCCAGATTTAACACTAAGTCAAGATCCGGACAACCAGATAAGTTTCCTTTTTTCTTTTAGATTCGACGCTTAGTAAAGATCCTAACTATTAGATAAGTTCCCTTTTTTTGTCTCAGAATTGACACTCAGTCGAAATCCAGAAAATCAGATAATTGATCCCTCTTTTTTGGTCCCAGATTAAACACTCAGTCAAGATTCAAAAAAACAGATTTGTTTCCTTTTTTTGGTTTTAGATTCGACACTGAGTCGAGATCCGGACAATCAGATAAGTTCTCTTTTTTTATCTTAGATTCAACACTAAGTTAAGATCCGGACTATCAGATAAATTCCCTTTTTTAAGTCCTAGATTCGACACTTGGGTTATATCCAGACATTTGGATAATTTTTCCCTCTTTTTTGGTCCAAGATTCGACATTCAGTCGAGATTCAAATAATCAGATTTGTTCCCTATTTTTGGTCTCAGATTCGATACTCAGTTAAGATCTGGAAAAACAGATAAATGTTCCCTTTTTGTCCCAGATTCGACTCTTCGTCAAAATCTGGACAATCAGATAATTTTTCTCATTTTCTAGTCCTAGATTCGACACTCAGTCGAGATCCGGGCAATAAGATAAATTCCCTTTTTGGGTCCCAGATTCGACACTCAGTTGAGATCCAGACAATCTGAATAATTGTTCCCTCTTTTTTGGTCCTAGATTTGACACTCACTCGAGATCCGGACAATCATATTTGTTCTCTTTTGTTTTTTTTCTCAGATTCAACACTCAGTCAAGTTCGAGATAATCAGATTATAGTTCCTTTTTTAGTCCCAAATTGGGCACTCAGTCGAGATCTGAACAATCAGATAAGTTGCCTTTTTTTTTATCTCAGATTCGACACTCAGTCGAGATCAAGATAATCAGATAAATTCCCTTTTTTTGTTTATCAGATTCGAAACTTAGTCAAAATTCGGACAAACAGATAAGTTCCCATTTTTTGGTCTCACATTCGACACTCAGTCGAGATCCAAGCAATAAAATAATTGTTCCCTCTTTTGGTCCCAGAATGGACACTTAGTCGAGATCCGGACAATCAGACTTGTCCCTTTTTTGGTCTCATATTTGATACTCTGTCGAGATCAGGACAATCTGATAATTGTTCCTTTTCTTTTTATCTCAGATTCGACACTCAGTCGAGATCCAAATAATCAGATAAGTTCCCTTTTTTTGTTTATCAGATTCGACACTTAGGCAAAATTTGGACAAACAGATAAGTTCCCTTTTTTTGTTTATCAGATTCGACACTTAGTCAAAATTCGGACAAACAGATAAGTTCCCTTTTTTGTTTATCAGATTCGACACTTAGTCAAAATTCGGACAAACAGATAAGTTCCCATTTCTTGGTCTCAGATTTGACACTCAGTCGAGATCCAGACAATAAAATAATTGTTCCCTCTTTTTTGGTCCCAGAATGGACACTACGTCGAGATCCGGACAATCAGACTTATCCCTTTTTTGGTCTCATATTCGATACTCTGTCAAAATCAGGACAATCTGATAACTGTTCCTTTTCTTTTTGTCCCAGATTCGACACTAGATCATGATTCGGAGAATCAGAATTTTATTTCCATTTTCTAGTCTCAGATTTGACACACAGTCAAGATCCGGACAATCAGATAATTGTTCCCTTTTTAATCTCAGATTCAACACTCAGTCAGGATCCGGACAATACGATAAGTTCCCTTTTTGTCCCAGATTCAACACTTAGTCGAGATCCAGACAATCAGATAATTGTTCCCTCTTTTTTGGTTCGAGATTCTACAATCACTAAGTTCCAGGCAATCAGATTTGATACCTTTATTTGCTCTCAGATTCAACACTCAGTCCAGATCCGAACAATCAGATAAGTTCCCTTTTTTTTTTATCTCAGATTCGACACTCAGACGAGATCTGGACAGTCAGATTTGTTCCCTTTTTTTGTTCTGAGATTCGACACTCACTCTAGATCCGGATAATCAAATAATTTTCCCATTTTCTAGTCTCAGATTCGACACACAGTCGAGATCCGGACAATCAGATAAGTTCCCTTTTTTTTCTCAGATTCGACACTTAGTCGAGATCCAGACAATCAGATAATTGTTCCCTCTTTTTTGGTACCATAGTTTAGACACTCACTCGAGATCCAGACAATCATATTTGTTCCCTTTTTTTGGTCTCAGATTCGACAGCTACTTGAGATCCGGACAATCAGATAAGTTCCATTTTTTATCTTAGATTCGAGACTCAGTCGAGATCCGAACAATCAGATAAATTCCTTTTTCTTGTCCCAAATTCAACACTCAATCGGGACCGGACAATCTAATAAGTTCCTTTTTTTTGGTTTCAGATTTGAGACCTAATCGAGATCCAGATAATTAGATATGTTCCTTTTTTTTTATCTTAGATTCAACACTCAGTCGACATCTGGACAATCAGATTTGTTCACTTTTTTTGGTCTCAGATTCGACACTCTATCAAGATCCAGAAAATCAGATAATTGTTATGTTTTTTACCATATTTCGACAATAAGTCAAGAGCCGAATAATCAGATAATTGTTCCTATTTTCTAGTTTCAGATTCGACACTCAATTGAGATCGAGATAATGAGATAAGTTCCTTTTTTTTAATCTTAAAATTGACACTCAGTTGATATCTGAACAATAAGATAAGTTCCCTTTTTGTGGTCCCAGATTGGACACTCAGTCAAGATCCGGACAATCAGATAATTGTTCCCTCTATTTTGGTCCCAGATACGTCACTTAGTCCAGATTCAGATAATCAGATTTGTTCCATTTTTTGGTCTCAGATTCGACACTCTGTCGAGATCCGGAAAATCAGATAATTGTTCCTTTTTTTATCCCAAATTTGACACTCTGTCAAAATCAGGACAATCAGATAATTGTAACCATTTTTTAGTCTCAGATTCGACACTTAATCGTGATCCGGACAATCAGATAAGTTCCCTATTTTGGTCCCAGATTTAACACTCAGTCAAGATCCGGACAATCATAGAATTGATAGCTTTTTTTTGGTCCCAGATTCGACATTCAGTCGAGAACCAGACAATCAGATTCGTTTCCTATTTTGGTCACAGATTCGACACACAGTCGAGATCTGGAGAACCAGATAAGTTCCCTTTTATTTTATCTCAGATTCGATATTTAGTCGAGATCTGGACAATCAGATAAGTTCCCTTTTTTTGGTCCAAGATTCGACACTTAGTTGAGATCCGGACAAACAGATAAGTTCCCTTTTTTTGGTCCTGGATTCGACACTCAGTCAAGATCGAGACAATCAGATTTGATCCCTTTTCTGGTCTCAGCTTCAACACTCAGTCGAGATTCGGACAATCAGATTTGTTCCTTATTTTTGGTCTCAGATTTGACACTCAGTCGACTTCCGGACAATCAGATAAGTTCCCTTTTTTTTATCTTAGATTCGACACTCAGTCAAGATCCAGAGAATCATATAAGTTCCCTTTTTTTGGTCTCAGATTCAACACTCAATCGAGATCCGGACAATCAGATAAGTTCCCTTTTTTGGTCCCAGATTTGACAATCAGTTGAGATCCGAACAATAAGATAACTTCCTTTTTTTGAACCCAGATTTGCAGTTAGTCGAGATCCAGACAATCAGATTTCTTCCTTTTCTTGGTCTCAGATTTGACACTCTGTCAAGATCTGCACAATCTCCCTTTTTTTGTTTCAGTTTTGACACTCACTCAAGATCTGGACAAGCAGATAATTGTTCCCTTTCTTTTTGTCCCAGATTTGACACTTTAGTCAAGATCCGGATACTAAAATAATTGTTCCCATTTTCTAGTCTGAGATTCCTAAGTTGAGATGCGGACAGTCAGATAAGTTCCCATTTTTTTGTCCCAGATTCGACAATCAGCCGAGATCTAGACATTCAGATAATTGTTCCCTCTTTTTTGGTCCCAAATCTGACACTTAGTCGAGATCCGGACAATCAGATTTGTTTCCTTTTTTTGGGCTTAGATTCGACACTAAGTCGAGATCCAAACAATCATATAAGTTCCCTTTTATTGTCCTATATTCGACAATCAATCGGGACCGGAAAATCATATAAGTTTCTTTTTTATGGTCCCAGATTTGACACTCAGTCAAGATCCAGACAATCAGATTTGTTCCTTTTTTTGGTTTCAGATTCGACACTGAGTCGAAATCTGGCAATCAGATTTGTTCCTTTTTTTGTCTCAGATTCGACTCTCAGTCGAGATCTAGACAATCCGATAAGTTCCTTTTTCATCTCAGTTTCGACACTCAGTCAAGATCAGGACAATCAGATAAGTTCCCTTTTTTGTTTCTCAGATTCGACACTTAGTCGAGATTCGGACAAACAGATAAGTTCCCATTTTTTTAGTCTCAGATTCGACACTCAGGGGAGATCCACACCATCAGATAATTGTTCCCTCTTTTTTGGTCCCAGATTCGACACTTCATCGAGATCCGGACTATCAGATAAGTTTCATTTTTTTGGTCCCAGATTCGACACTTAGTCGAAATCCAAACAATCAGATAATTGTTCCCTCTTTTTTGGTCCTATACTTGACACTCAGTCGAAATCTAAACAATCAGATTTGTTCCCTTTTTTGGTCTGAGATTCGACACTCCGTCGAGATCTGGACAATCAGATAATTGTTCTTTTTTTTGTCCCATATTCGACGCTCTGTCAAGATCCGGCCAATTAGATAATTGTTCCCATTTTCTAGTCTCAGATTCAACACTAACTCGAGTTCCTGACAATAAGATAATTCCCCTTTTTTTTATCTCAGATTCAACACTCAGTTGAGATCTACACTATTAGATAAGTTTCCTTTTTTGGGTCCCAGATTCGATACTCAGTTGAAATCCAGACAATCAGATAATTGTTCCCTCTTCTTTGGATCCAGATCGCCCACTTGGTTGAGATCTAGACAATCAGATTTGTTCCCATTTTTTGGCCTCAGATTCGACACCCAGTCGAGATCCAGACAAGCAGATAATATTTCCTTTTTTTTCCCAGATTCAATACTTCGTCAAAATCTAGACAATTAGATAATTTTTTTCAATTTTCTAGTCACAGATTCAACACTCAGTTGAGATCCAGACAATCAGATAAGTTCCCATTTTTTGGTCCCAGATTTGACACTCTGTCGAGATCCGGACAATCAGATAATTGTTCCCTCATTTTTTGTCCCAGATTCGACACTTAGTCGAGATAAGGACAATCAGATAAGTTCCATATTTTTTTATCTTAGATTCGACACTAAGTCGATATACGGACAATCAGATAAATTCCTTTTTTTGGTTACGGATTCGACACTCAGTCGAGATCCAGACAATCAGATAATTGTTCCCTCTTTTTTGGTCCGTGATTTGACACTTAGTCGAAATCCAAACAATCATATTTGTTCCTTTTTTTTGGTCTTAGATTCGACTCTCAATCGAGATTTAGACAATCAGATAAGTTCCTTTTTTTTATCTAAGATTCGTCACTTAGTTGAGATCAGGACAATCAGATAAGTTCCTTTTTTTGTTTCTCAGATTCGACACTTAGTCAAGATTCGAACAAACAAATAGATTTCCATTATTTGGTTTCAGATTCGACATTCAATGGAGATCTGGACCATCAGATAATTGTTTCATCTTTTTTTGTCCCAGATTCGACACTCAGTCGAGATCCAGACTATTAGATAAGTTTCCTTGTTTTGGTCCCTGATTTGAGATTTAGTCGAATTCCAAACAATCAGATAATTACTCCCTCTTTTTTGGTCCCAGATTTGACACTCAGTGGAGATCCAGACAATCAAATTTGTTCCCTTTTTTGGTCTGAGATTTGACACTCCGTTGAGATCCAGAAAATCAGATAATTGTTCCTTTTTTTGTCCCAGATTCGAAACTCCGTCAAGATCCGGACAATCAGATAACTGTTCCCATTTTCTAGTGTCACATTCAACACTCACTCGAGATCCGGACAATCAGATAAGTTCCCTTTTTATCTTAGGTTCGACACTTAGTTGAGATCCAGACAATTAGATAAGTTCCCTTTTTTTGGTCCTATATTTGATAGTCAGTTTAAATCCAGACAATCAGATAAATGTTCCCTCGTTTTTTGACCTAGATCCCACACTCGGTTGAGATCCAGACAATCAGATTTGTTCCCTTTTTTGGTCCCAAATTCAACACTCAGTCGATATCCGGACAATCAGATAATTGTTCCCTGTTTTTTGGTCCCAAATTTGACACTCAATCGAGATCCAGACAATCAGATTTGTTCCCTTTGCTTATTCTCAGATTCGACACTCAGTCAAGACTCGGACAATCAGATAAATTCCCTTTTCTATCTCAGATTCGACACTAAGTCAAGATCCGGAGAATAAGATAAGTTCCCTTTTTTTGGTTCCAGATTTGACACTAAGTCGAGATCTGGACAACCAGATAAGTTCCCTTTTTTATCTTAGATTCGACACTTAGTCAAGATCCTAACTATCAGATAAGTTCCTTTTTTTTGTCTCAGATTCGACACTGTCGAAATCCACAAAATCAGATAATTGATCCCTCTTTTTTGGTCCCAGATTCAACACTCAGTCGAGATCCAAAAAAACATATTTCTTCCCTTTTTTGGTCTTAGATTCGACACTTAGTAGAGATCCAGACAATCAGATAAGTTCTCTTTTTTATCTCAGATTCAACACTAAGTTGATATCCAAACTATCAGATTAGTTTCCTTTTTTTAGTCTCAGATTTGACACTTAGGTTAAATCCAGACATTTGGATAATTTTCCCCTCTTTTTTGGTTCCAGATTCGACACTCAGTTGAGATTCAAACAATCATATTTATTCCCTATTTTTGGTCTCAGATTCGACACTTAGTTGAGATCCGGAAAATAAGATAAGTGTTCCCTTTTTTGTTCCATATTCGACACTTCGTCAAAATCCGGACAATCAGATAATTATTCTCATTTTCTAGTTTCAGATTCAACACTCATTCGAGATCCGGACAATAAGATAAGTTCTCTTTTTTGGGTCCCAGATTTGACATTCAGTCGAGATCCGGACAATCAGATAATTGTTCCCTCTTTTTGGGTCCAAGATTCGACCCACAGTCGAGATCTGGATAATCATATAATAGTTCATTTTTATTCCCAGATTGACACTCAGTCAAGATCTGAACAAGAAGATAAGTTCCTTTTCTTTATATCAGATTTGACACTCAGTCAAGATCCACATAATAAGATAAGTTCCCTTTTCTTTGGTTTCTCAGATTCGACACTTAAACTTGATTCGGACAAACAGAAAAATTCCCATTTTTTGGTCTCAGATTCGACACTCAGTCGAGATCCGAACAATAAAATAATTGTTCCCTTTTTTTTTGTCCTAGATTGTCACTCTGTCGAGATCCAGACAATCAGATTTGTACCTTTTTTGGTCTCATATTCGATACTCTGTCGAGATCAAGAAAATCAGATAATTGTTCCTTTTCTTTTTGTCCCATATTTGACACTAATTCATGATTCGTACAATCAGAAAATTGTTTCCATTTTCTTGTCTCAGATTTGACACACAATCGAGATCAAGAAATTACGATAAAAACCCATTTTTGGTCCCAGATTCAATACTCAGTCAAGATCCAGACAATCAGATACATGTTACCTCTTTTTTGGTCCGAGATTAACCAATCAGTCAAGATTCAACACTCAGTCGAAATCTGGACTGTCAGATAAGTTCACTTTTTCTCTCAGATTCGACACTGAGTCAAGATCCGGCCAATCAGATAAGTTCTCTTTTTTATCTCAGATTCCACACTTATTCAATATTCGGACAATCATATAAGTTTCCTTTTTTGGTCTCAAATACTACACTCAGTCGAAATCTGGACAATCAGATAAGTTCCCTTTTTTTTTATCTCAGATTCGACACTTAGTAGAGATCTGGACAAACAGATAAGTTCCTTATTTTTCTTTCATACTCGACACTCAGTCGAGAACCGGATAATCAGATAAATTGCTTTTTCTAGTCTCAGATTCAAAACATAATCAAAATCCGGACAATCATATAAGTTTTCTTTTATATATATCTCAGATTTAACACTCAGTCAAAATCCAGACAATCAGATAAGTTTCCTTTTTGTCCTAGATTCAACACTCAGTCAAAATCCGGACAATCAGATAATTGTTCCCTCTTTTTTGGTCTCAGATTCGACACTCAATCGAGATCCAGACAATCAGATAAATTACTCTTTTTTTACCTCAGATTCGACACTCAGTCAAAATACAGACAATCAGATAAGTTCCCTTTTTGGTCTCAGATTCGACACTCAGTCGAAATTCAGACAATCAGATAAGTTCCATTTTTTTCTCAGATTCGACACTCAGTCAAAATCCATACAATCAAATAAGTTCCCTATTTTTATCTCAGATTCGACACTCTGTCGAAATCCGGACAATCTGATAATAGTTCCCATTTTTTGTCTCAGATTCGTCACTCATACGAGATCCAGAAAATTAGATAAGTTCCCTTTTTTTATCTCAGATTTGACACTCAGTCGAAATCCGGCAATCAAATAAGTTCCCTTTTTTGTCTCAGATTCGACACTCTGTCGAAATCTAGACAATGAGATAAGATCCCTTTTTTGTCTCAGATTCGACACTCTGTCGAAATCTAGACAATGAGATAAGTTCCCTTTTTTGTCTCAGATTCGACACTCAGTCAAGATCTGGAAAATCAGATAAGTTCCCAATATTTATCCCAGATTCGACATTCAGTCGAGATCCGGACAATCAGATAAGTTCCTTTTTTATCTCAGATTTGACTCTCAGTCACAATCCAGACAATCAAATAAGTTTCCCATTTTTGTCTCAGGTTCGACACTCAGTCAAAATTTGGACAATCAATTAAGTTCCCTTTTTGATCTCAGATTCGACACTCAGTCGAAATCCAGACAATAAAAAAAGTTCTCTTTTTGGTCTCAGATTCGACTCTCAGTCAAGATCCGGACAATCAGATAAGTTCTCTATTTTTTATCTAAGATTCGACACTCAGTCAAAATCCGGACAATCAGATAAGTTCCCATTTTTGTCTCAGATGCGACACTCTGTCGAGATCTGGACAATCATATAAGTTCCTATTTTTGGTCTCACATTCGACACTGAGTCGAGGTCCAATCAATATGATAAATTCCCTATTTCTAGTCTCAGATTCGACACTTAGTCGAGATCCGGCCAATCAGATAAGTTCACTTTTTCTCTCAGATTCGACACTGAGTCGAGATATGGCAAATCAGATAAGTTCCCTTTTTATCTCAGATTCCACACTCATTCAAAATCCGGATGATCAGATAAGTTCCCTTATTTGGTCTCAAATACTAGACTCAGTCGAAATCCGGACAATCAGATATGTTCCCTTTTGTTTATCTCAGATTCGACACTCAGTCGAGATCTGGACAAACAGATAAGTTCCTTATTTTTGTTTCAGATTAGAAACTCAGTCGAGAACCGGATAATCAGATAAATTTCCTTTTCTAGTCTCAGATTCAAAACATTGTCGAAATCCGGACAATCAGATAAGTTTTCTTTTATATATATCTCCGATTCGACACTCAGTCGAATACCAGACAATCAGATAAGTTTCCTTTTTGTCCTAGATTCAACACTCAGTCGAAATCCGGACAATCAGATAATTGTTCCCTCTTTTTGGTCTCAGATTCCACACTCAGTCGAGATCCAAACAATCTGATAAATTACTCTTTTTTTAATTCAGATTCGACACTAAGTCAAAATTCAGACAATCAGATAAGTTCCCTTTTTTGGTCTCAGATTCGACACTCTGTCGAAATTCAGACAATCAGATAAGTTCCATTTTTTTGTCTCAGATTCGACACTCAGTAGAGATCTGGACAAACAGATAAGTTCCATTTTTTGGTCTCAGATTCGACACTCAGTAGAGATCTGGACAAACAGATAAGTTCCTTATTTTTCTTTCATACTCGACACTCAGTCGAGAACCGGATAATCAGATCAATTCCTTTTTCTAGTCTCAGATTCAAAACTTAATCGAAATCCGGACAATAAGATAAGTTTTTTTTTATATATATCTCAGATTCGACACTCAGTCGAAATCCATACAATCAGATAAGTTTCCTTTTTGTCCTAGATTCAACACTTAGTCAAAATCCGGAAAATCAGATAATTGTTCCCTCTTTTTTGGTCTCAGATTCCACACTTGGTCGAGATCCAGACAATCAGATAAATTACTCTTTTTTCACTCAGATTCGACACTTAGTCAAAATTCAGACAATAAGATAAGTTCGGTCAAATTCCGGACAATCAGATAAGTTCCCTTTTTCTCTTAGATTCGACACTCAGTGGAGATCTGGACAATCAGATAAATTTCCTATATTCTGGTCTCAGATTCGACACTGAGTCAAATCCGGACAGTCAGATAAGTTCCTTTTTTTTTCTCAGATTCAACACTCAGTCAAAATCCATGCAATCAAATAAATTCCCTATTTTTATATCAGATTCGACACTCTGTCGAAATCCGGACAATCAGATAATGGTTCCCTTTTTTGTCTCAGATTCGTCACTCATACGAGATCCAAAAAATCAGATAAGTTCCCTTTCTTTATCTCAGATTTGACACCCAGTCAAAATCCGGACGATCAGATAAGTTCCCTTATTTGGTCTCAGATTCGACACTCAATCGAAATCTGGACAATAAGATAAGTTCCCTATTTTTATCTCAGATTTGACACTCAGTCGAGATCTGGACAAACAGATAAGTTCCTTATTTTTGTTTCATATTCGACACTCAGTCGAGAACCGAATAATCAGATAAATTTCCTTTTCTAGTCTCAGATTCAAAACTTAGTCGAAATCCGGACAATCAGATAAGTTTTCTTTTATATATATCTCCGATTCGACACTCAGTCGAAATCCAGACAATCAGATAAGTTTCCTTTTTGTCCTAGATTCAACACTCAGTCGAAATCCGGACAATCAGATAATTGTTCCCTCTTTTTTGGTCTCAGATTCCACACTAAGTCGAGATCCAGACAATCAGATAAATTACTCTTTTTTTAACTCAGATTCGACACTCAGTCAAAATCCGAACAATCAGATAAGTTCCCTTTTTTGTCTCAGATTCGACACTTAGTCGAGATCCGGATAATCATATAAGTTCTCTATTTTTTTATCTCAGATTCGACACGCAGTCAAAATCCGGACAATCAGATATGTTCCCCTTTTAGGTCTTAGATTCGATACTCTGTCAAAATCTGGACAGTCAAATAAGTTCTATTTTTTTTTGTCTCAGATTCTACACTTAGTCGAGATCCAAAGAATTAGATAAATTCCCTTTTCTAGTCTTAGATTCGACACTGAGTCGAAATCCGTACAATCAGATAAGTTCCTTTTTTTAATCTCAGATTCGACCAACACTGAGTCGAAATCCGGACAATGAGATAAGTTCCCAATGATAATCTCAGATTCAACACTCAGTCAAATTCCGGACAATCAGATAAGTACCCTTTTCCTCTCAGATTCGACACTTAGTGGAGATCTGGACAATCAGATAAATTTCCTTTTTTCGGGTCTCAGATTCGACACTGAGTCGAAATCCGGACAGTCAGATAAGTTCCATTTTTTTCTCAGATTCGACACTCAGTCAAAATCCATACAATCAAATAAGTTCCCTATTTTTATATCAGATTCGACACTCTGTCGAAATTCGGACAATCAGATAATGGTTCCCTTTTTTTGTCTCAGATTCGTCACTCATACGAGATCCAGAAAATCAGATAAGTTCCCTTTCTTTATCTCAGATTTGACACTCAGTCGAAATCCGGACAATCAGATAAGTTCCTTTATTTGGTCTCAGATTCAACACTCAGTCGAAATCCGGACAATCAGATAAGTTCCCTTTTTTATCTCAGATTTGACACTCAGTCGAGATCTGGACAAACAGATAAGTTCCTTATTTTTGTTTCATATTCGACACTCAGTCGAGAACCGAATAATCAGATAAATTTCCTTTTCTAGTCTCAGATTCAAAACTTAGTCGAAATCCGGACAATCAGATAAGTTTTCTTTTATATATATCTCCGATTCGACACTCAGTCGAAATCCAGACAATCAGATAAGTTTCCTTTTTGTCCTAGATTCAACACTCAGTCGAAATCCGGACAATCAGATAATTGTTCCCTCTTTTTTGGTCTCAGATTCCACACTAAGTCGAGATCCAGACAATCAGATAAATTACTCTTTTTTTAACTCAGATTCGACACTCAGTCAAAATCCGAACAATCAGATAAGTTCCCTTTTTTGTCTCAGATTCGACACTTAGTCGAGATCCGGATAATCATATAAGTTCTCTATTTTTTTATCTCAGATTCGACACGCAGTCAAAATCCGGACAATCAGATATGTTCCCCTTTTAGGTCTTAGATTCGATACTCTGTCAAAATCTGGACAGTCAAATAAGTTCTCTTTTTTTTTGTCTCAGATTCTACACTTAGTCGAGATCCAAAGAATTAGATAAATTCCCTTTTCTAGTCTTAGATTCGACACTGAGTCGAAATCCGTACAATCAGATAAGTTCCTTTTTTTAATCTCAGATTCGACCAACACTGAGTCGAAATCCGGACAATCAGATAAGTTCCCAATGATAATCTCAGATTCAACACTCAGTCAAATTCCGGACAATCAGATAAGTACCCTTTTCCTCTCAGATTCGACACTTAGTGGAGATCTGGACAATCAGATAAATTTCCTTTTTTCGGGTCTCAGATTCGACACTGAGTCGAAATCCGGACAGTCAGATAAGTTCCATTTTTTTCTCAGATTCGACACTCAGTCAAAATCCATACAATCAAATAAGTTCCCTATTTTTATATCAGATTCGACACTCTGTCGAAATTCGGACAATCAGATAATGGTTCCCTTTTTTTGTCTCAGATTCGTCACTCATACAAGATCCAGAAAATCAGATAAGTTCCCTTTCTTTATCTCAGATTTGACACTCAGTCGAAATCCGGACAATCAGATAAGTTCCTTTATTTGGTCTCAGATTCAACACTCAGTCGAAATCCGGACAATCAGATAAGTTCCCTTTTTTATCTCAGATTTGACACTCAGTCGAGATCTGGACAAACAGATAAGTTCCTTATTTTTGTTTCATATTCGACACTCAGTCGAGAACCGAATAATCAGATAAATTTCCTTTTCTAGTCTCAGATTCAAAACTTAGTCGAAATCCGGACAATCAGATAAGTTTTCTTTTATATATATCTCCGATTCGACACTCAGTCGAAATCCAGACAATCAGATAAGTTTCCTTTTTGTCCTAGATTCAACACTCAGTCGAAATCCGGACAATCAGATAATTGTTCCCTCTTTTTTGGTCTCAGATTCCACACTAAGTCGAGATCCAGACAATCAGATAAATTACTCTTTTTTTAACTCAGATTCGACACTCAGTCAAAATCCGAACAATCAGATAAGTTCCCTTTTTTGTCTCAGATTCGACACTTAGTCGAGATCCGGATAATCATATAAGTTCTCTATTTTTTTATCTCAGATTCGACACGCAGTCAAAATCCGGACAATCAGATATGTTCCCCTTTTAGGTCTTAGATTCGATACTTTGTCAAAATCTGGACAGTCAAATAAGTTCTCTTTTTTTTTGTCTCAGATTTTACACTTAGTCGAGATCCAAAGAATTAGATAAATTCCCTTTTCTAGTCTTAGATTCGACACTGAGTCGAAATCCGTACAATCAGATAAGTTCCTTTTTTTAATCTCAGATTCGACCAACACTGAGTCGAAATCCGGACAATGAGATAAGTTCCCAATGATAATCTCAGATTCAACACTCAGTCAAATTCCGGACAATCAGATAAGTACCCTTTTCCTCTCAGATTCGACACTTAGTGGAGATCTGGACAATCAGATAAATTTCCTTTTTTCGGGTCTCAGATTCGACACTGAGTCGAAATCCGGACAGTCAGATAAGTTCCATTTTTTTCTCAGATTCGACACTCAGTCAAAATCCATACAATCAAATAAGTTCCCTATTTTTATATCAGATTCGACACTCTGTCGAAATTCGGACAATCAGATAATGGTTCCCTTTTTTTGTCTCAGATTCGTCACTCATACGAGATCCAGAAAATCAGATAAGTTCCCTTTCTTTATCTCAGATTTGACACTCAGTCGAAATCCGGACAATCAGATAAGTTCCTTTATTTGGTCTCAGATTCAACACTCAGTCGAAATCCGGACAATCAGATAAGTTCCCTTTTTTATCTCAGATTTGACACTCAGTCGAGATCTGGACAAACAGATAAGTTCCTTATTTTTGTTTCATATTCGACACTCAGTCGAGAACCGAATAATCAGATAAATTTCCTTTTCTAGTCTCAGATTCAAAACTTAGTCGAAATCCGGACAATCAGATAAGTTTTCTTTTATATATATCTCCGATTCGACACTCAGTCGAAATCCAGACAATCAGATAAGTTTCCTTTTTGTCCTAGATTCAACACTCAGTCGAAATCCGGACAATCAGATAATTGTTCCCTCTTTTTTGGTCTCAGATTCCACACTAAGTCGAGATCCAGACAATCAGATAAATTACTCTTTTTTTAACTCAGATTCGACACTCAGTCAAAATCCGAACAATCAGATACGTTCCCTTTTTTGTCTCAGATTCGACACTTAGTCGAGATCCGGATAATCATATAAGTTCTCTATTTTTTTTATCTCAGATTCGACACGCAGTCAAAATCCGGACAATCAGATATGTTCCCCTTTTAGGTCTTAGATTCGATACTCAGTCAAAATCTGGACAGTCAAATAAGTTCTCTTTTTTTTGTCTCAGATTCTACACTTAGTCGAGATCCAAAGAATTAGATAAATTCCCTTTTCTAGTCTTAGATTCGACACTGAGTCGAAATCCGTACAATCAGATAAGTTCCTTTTTTTAATCTCAGATTCGACCAACACTGAGTCGAAATCCGGACAATGAGATAAGTTCCCAATGATAATCTCAGATTCAACACTCAGTCAAATTCCGGACAATCAGATAAGTACCCTTTTCCTCTCAGATTCGACACTTAGTGGAGATCTGGACAATCAGATAAATTTCCTTTTTTCGGGTCTCAGATTCGACACTGAGTCGAAATCCGGACAGTCAGATAAGTTCCATTTTTTTCTCAGATTCGACACTCAGTCAAAATCCATACAATCAAATAAGTTCCCTATTTTTATATCAGATTCGACACTCTGTCGAAATTCGGACAATCAGATAATGGTTCCCTTTTTTTGTCTCAGATTCGTCACTCATACGAGATCCAGAAAATCAGATAAGTTCCCTTTCTTTATCTCAGATTTGACACTCAGTCGAAATCCGGACAATCAGATAAGTTCCTTTATTTGGTCTCAGATTCGACACTCAGTCGAAATCCGGACAATCAGATAAGTTCCCTTTTTTATCTCAGATTCGACACTCAGTCGAGATCTGGACAAACAGATAAGTTCCTTATTTTTCTTTCTTATTCGACACTCAGTCGAGAACCGAATAATCAGATAAATTTCCTTTTCTAGTCTCAGATTCAAAACTTAGTCGAAATCCGGTCAATCAGATAAGTTTTCTTTTATATATATCTCATATTCGACACTCAGTCGAAATCCAGACAATCAGATAAGTTTCCTTTTTGTCCTAGATTCAACACTCAGTCGAAATCCGGACAGTCAGATAATTGTTCCTCTTTTTTGGTCTCATATTCGACACTCAGTCGAGATCTAGACAATCAGATAAATTACTCTTTTTAACTCAGATTCGACACTAAGTCATAATTCAGACAATCAGATAAGTTCCCTTTTTTGGTCTCAGATTCGACACTCAGTCGAAAATAAGACAATCAGATAAGTTCCATTTTTTGGTCTCAGATTCGACACTCAGTCGAAATCCGAACAATCAGATAAGTTCCCTATTTTGTCTCAGATTCGACACTCAGTCGAGATCCGGATAATCATATAAGTTCTCTATTTTTTTATCTCAGATTCGACACGCAGTCAAAATCTGGACCATCAGATATGTTCCCCTTTTAGGTCTTAGATTCGATACTCGGTCAAAATCTGGACAGTCATATAAGTTCTCTTTTTTGGTCTCAGATTCGACACTTAGTCGAGATCCAAACAATTAGATAAATTCCCTTTTCTAGTCTTAGATTCGACACTGAGTCGAAATCCGTACAATCAGATAAGTTCCTTTTTTTAATCTCAGATTCGACCAACACTGAGTCGAAATCCGGACAATCAGATAAGTTCCCATTGATAATCTCAGATTCAACACTCAGTCAAATTCCGGACAATCAGATAAGTTCCCTTTTTCTCTCAGATTCGACACTCAGTGGAGATCTGGACAATCAGATAAATTTCCTATTTTCTGGTCTCAGATTCGACACTGAGTCGAAATCCGGACAGTCAGATAAGTTCCTTTTTTTCTCAGATTCGACACTCAGTCAAAATCAATACAATCAAATAAATTCCCTATTTTTATATCAGATTCGACATTCTGTCGAAATCCGGACAATCAGATAATGGTTCCCTTTTTTTGTCTCAGATTAGTCACTCATACAAGATCCAGAAAATCAGATAAGTTCCCTTTCTTTATCTCAGATTTGACACCCAGTCGAAATTTGGACGATCAGATAAGTTCCCTTATTTGGTCTCAGATTCGACACTCAATCGAAATCCAGACAATCAGATAAGTTCCCTTTTTCTATCTCAGATTAGACACTCAGTCGAGATCTGGACAAACAGATAAGTTCCTTATTTTTCTTTCTTATTCGACACTCAGTCGAGAACCGAATAATCAGATAAATTTCCTTTTCTAGTCTCAGATTCAAAACTTAGTCGAAATCCGGAAAATCAGATAAGTTTTCTTTTATATATATCTCAGATTCGACACTCAGTCAAAATCCAGACAATCAGATAAGTTTCCTTTTTGTCCTAGATTCAACACTCAGTCGTAATTCGGACAGTCAGATAATTGTTCCCTCTTTTTTGGTTTCATATTCGACACTCAGTCGAGATCTAGACAATCAGATAAATTACTCTTTTTTGACTCAGATTCGACACTAAGTCATAATTCAGACAATCAGATTAGTTCCCTTTTTTGGTCTCAGATTCGACACTCAGTCGAAAATCAGACAATCAGATAAGTTCCATTTTTTGGTCTCAGATTCGACACTCAGTCGAAATCCAAACAATCACATAAGTTCCCTATTTTGTCTCAGATTCGACACTCAGTCGAGATCCGGATAATCATATAAGTTCTCTATTTTTTTTATCTCAGATTCGACACGCAGTCAAAATCTGGACGATCAGATATGTTCCCCTTTTAGGTCTTAGATTCGATACTCAGTCAAAATCTGGACAGTCATATAAGTTCTCTTTTTTGGTCTCAGATTCGACACTTAGTCGAGATCCAAACAATTAGATAAATTCCCTTTTCTAGTCTTAGATTCGACACTGAGTCGAAATCCGTACAATCAGATAAGTTCCTTTTTTTAATCTCAGATTCGACCAACACTGAGTCGAAATCCGGACAATCAGATAAGTTCCCATTGATAATCTCAGATTCAACACTCAGTCAAATTCCGGACAATCAGATAAGTTCCCTTTTTCTCTCAGATTCGACACTTAGTGCAGACCTGGACAATCAGATAAATTTCCTTTTTTCGGGTCTCAGATTCGACACTGAGTCGAAATCCGGACTGTCAGATATGTTCCATTTTTTTCTCAGATTCGACACTCAGTCAAAATAAATACAATCAAATAAGTTCCTATTTTTATATCAGATTCGACACTCTGTCGAAATTCGGACAATCAGATAATGGTTCCCTTTTTTTGTCTCAGATTCGTCACTCATACGAGATCCAGAAAATCAGATAAGTTCCCTTTCTTTATCTCAGATTTGACACTCAGTCGAAATCCGGACAATCAGAAAAATTCCCTTATTTGGTCTCAGATTCGACACTCAGTCGAAATCCGGACAATCAGATAAGTTCCCTTTTTTTATCTCAGATTCGACACTCAGTCGAGATCTGGACAAACAGATAAGTTCCTTATTTTTCTTTCTTATTCGACACTCAGTCGAGAACCGAGTAATCAGATAAATTTCCTTTTCTAGTCTCAGATTCAAAACTTAGTCGAAATCCGGACAATCAGATAAGTTTTCTTTTATATATATCTCAGATTCGACACTCAATCGAAATCCAGACAATCAGATAAGTTTCCTTTTTGTCCTAGATTCAACACTCAGTCCTAATCCGGACAGTCAGATAATTGTTCCCTCTTTTTTGGTTTCATATTCGACACTCAGTCGAGATCTAGAGAATCAGATAAATTACTCTTTTTTAACTCAGATTCGAGACTAAGTCATAATTCAGACAATCAGATAAGTTCCCTTTTTTGGTCTCAGATTCGACACTCAGTCGAAAATCAGACAATCAGATAAGTTCCGTTTTTTGGTCTCAGATTCGACACTCAGTCGAAATCCGAACAATCACATAAGTTCCCTATTTTGTCTCAGATTCGACACTCAATCGAGATCCGGATAATCATATAAGTTCTCTATTTTTTTTATCTCAGATTCGACACGTAGTCAAAATTGGACGATCAGATATGTTCCCCTTTTAGGTCTTAGATTCGATACTCAGTCAAAATCTGGACAGTCATATAAGTTCTCTTTTTTGGTCTCAGATTCGACACTTAGTCGAAATCCGAACAATCACATAAGTTCCCTATTTTGTCTCAGAGTCGACACTCAGTCGAGTTCCGGATAATCATATAAGTTCTCTATTTTTTTTATCTCAGATTCGACACGCAGTCAAAATCTGGACGATCAGATATGTTCCCCTTTTAGGTCTTAGATTCGATACTCAGTCAAAATCTGGACAGTCATATAAGTTCTCTTTTTTGGTCTCAGATTCGACACTTAGTCGAGATCCAAACAATTAGATAAATTCTCTTTTCTAGTCTTAGATTCGACCCTGAGTCAAAATCCGTACAATCAGATAAGTTCCTTTTTTTAATCTCAGATTCGACCAACACTGAGTCGAAATCCGGACAATCAGATAAGTTCCCATTGATAATCTCATATTCAACACTCAGTCAAATTCCGGACAATCAGATAAGTTCCCTTTTTCTCTCAGATTCGACACTTAGTGCAGCTTGGACAATCAGATAAATTTCCTTTTTTCGGGTCTCAGATTCGACACTGAGTCGAAATCCGGACAGTCAGATAAGTTCCATTTTTTTCTCAGATTCGACACTCAGTCAAAATCAATATAATCAAATAAGTTCCCTATTTTAATATCAGATTCGACACTCTGTCGAAATTCTGACAATCAGATAATGGTTCCCTTTTTTTGTCTCAGATTCGTCACTCATACGAGATCCAGAAAATCAGATAAGTTCCCTTTCTTTATCTCAGATTTGACACTCAGTCGAAATCCGGACAATCAGAAAAATTCCCTTATTTGGTCTCAGATTCGACACTCAGTCGAAATCCGGACAATCAGATAAGTTCCCTTTTTTATCTCAGATTCGACACTCAGTCGAGATCTGGACAAACAGATAAGTTCCTTATTTTTCTTTCTTATTCGACACTCAGTCGAGAACCGAATAATCAGATAAATTTCCTTTTCTAGTCTCAGATTCAAAACTTAGTCGAAATCCGGACAATCAGATAAGTTTTCTTTTATATATATCTCAGATTCGACACTCAGTCGAAATCAGACAATCAGATAAGTTTCCTTTTTGTCCTAGATTCAACACTCAGTCGTAATCCGGACAGTCAGATAATTGTTCCCTCTTTTTTGGTTTCATATTCGACACTCAGTCGAGATCTAGACAATCAGATAAATTACTCTTTTTTAACTCAGATTCGACACTAAGTCATAATTCAGACAATCAGATAAGTTCCCTTTTTTGGTCTCAGATTCGACAGTCAGTCGAAAATCAGACAATCAGATAAGTTCCATTTTTTGGTCTCAGATTCGACACTCAGTCGAAATCCGAACAATCACATAAGTTCCCTATTTTGTCTCAGATTCGACACTCAGTCGAGATCCGGATAATCATATAAGTTCTCTATTTTTTTTATCTCAGATTCGACACGCAGTCAAAATCTGGACGATCAGATATGTTCCCCTTTTAGGTCTTAGATTCGATACTCAGTCAAAATCTGGACAGTCATATAAGTTCTCTTTTTTGGTCTCACATTCGACATTTAGTCGAGATCCAAACAATTAGATAAATTCCCTTTTCTAGTCTTAGATTCGACACTGAGTCGAAATCCGGACAGTCAGATAAGTTCCTTTTTTTAATCTCAGATTCAACAGACATTGAGTCAAAATCCGGACAATCAGATAAGTTCCCATTTTTAATCTCAGATTCAACACTCAGTCAAAATCCGGACAATCAGATAAGTTCCCTTTTTCTCTCAGATTCGACACTCAGTGGAGATCTGGACAATCGGATAAATTTCCTTTTTTCAGGTCTCAGATTCGACACTGAGTTGAAATCCGGACAGTCAGATAAGTTCCTTTTTTCTCAGATTCGACATTCAGTCAAAATCCATACAATCAAATAAGTTCCCTATTTTTATCTCAGATTCGACACTCTGTCGAAATCCTGACAATCAGATAATGGTTCCCTTTTTTTTTGTCTCAGATTCGTCACTCATACGAGATCCAGGAAATCAGATAAGTTCCTTTTTTTTTATCTCAGATTTGACACTCTGTCTAAATCTGGCAATCAGATAAGTTCCCTTTTTTGGTCTCAGATTCGACACTCAGTCAAAATCTAGACAATGAGATAAGTTCCCTTTTTTGTCTCAGATTCGACACTCACTCGAGATCTGGACAATCAGATAAGTTCCCTTTTTTGTCTTAGATTCAACACTCGGTCGAGATCCGGACAATCAGATAAGTTCCATTTCTTATCTCAGATTCCATCCTCTGTCGAAATCCGGACAATCAGATAAGTTCCCTATTTTGGTCTTAGATTCGACACACAGTCAAAATCCGGACAATCAGATAAGTTCCCTTTTTTATCTCAGATTCGACACTCTGTCGAAACCGGACAATCAGATATGTTCCCTTTTTTAGTCTTAGATTCGACACTCAATCAAAATCTAGACAATCAGATAATTTCCTTTTTTCCTTTCAGATTCAAAATTCAGTCGAAATCCAGAAAATCAAATAAGTTCCCTTTTTGTCTCAGATTTGACACTCAGTCGAAATCTGGACAATCAGATAAGTTCTTTTTTTTTGTCTCAGATTCGACACTCAGTCAAGATCCGGACAATCAGATAAGTTCCCTCTTTTATCTCAGATTCCTCTCTCTGTCGAAATCCGGACAATAAGATAAGTTCAAATTTTTTGTCATTGATTTGACACTCAATCAAAATCTAGACAATCAGATAAGTTCCTTTTTTTTTGTCTCTGATTCGACACTCATTCGAGATCTAGACTATTAGATTAGTTCCCTTTTTGTATCTTAGATTGAACACACAGTCGAAATCCGGACAATCAGATAAGTTCCCTTTTTTTATCTCAGATTCGACACTTAGCCGAGATCCGGATAATCATATAAGTTCCCATTTTTATCTCAGATTAGACACTCAGTCAAAATCCGGACAATCAGATAAGTTCCCTTTTTTGTCTCAGATTCTAGACTTAGTCGAGATCAGAAAAATCAGATAAGTTCTCTTTTTTTGGTCTCACATTTGACACACAGTCGAGATCCAAACAATTAGATAAATATCCTTTTTCTAGTCTCAGATTCAATACTGAGTCGAAATCCGGACAATCAGATAAGTTCTTTTTTTAATATCAGATTCGTCACTCAGTCGAATTCAGGACAATCAGATAAGTTCCCTTTTTTATCTCAGATTTGTCACTCTGTCGAAATCCGGACGATCAGATAATGGTTCCCTTTTTTGTCTCAGATTCGTCACGCAGTCGAGATTCGGACTATCTGATAAGTTCCCTTTTTGGTCTTACATTCGACACTCAGTCAAAATCTAGACAATGAGAAAAGTTCCTTTTTTTGTCTCAGATTGGACACTTATTCGAGATCCGGGAAAATAGATTAGTTCCCTTTTTATATCTTAGATTTGATACACAGTCAAAATCCAGACAATCAGATAAGTTCCTTTTTTGGTCTCATATTCGACACTCAGTCTAGATCCGGACAACTAGAGAAGTTCCCTATTTTTTATCTAAGATTCAACACACAGTCAAAATCTGGACAATCAGATAAGTTCCCTTTTTTGTCTCAGATTCGAGACTCATTCAAGATCAGGACAATAAGATAAGTTCTCTGTTTTTTTGTCTCACATTCGACACTTAGTCGAGATCCAAACAATCAGATAAATTCCCTTTTTCTAGTCTCAGATTCGACAATCAGTTAAAATCCGGACAAACATATATGTTCCTTTTTATTTATCTCAGATTCTACACTCAATCGAAATCCGGACAATCATATAAGTTCCCTTTTTATCTCAGATTCAACACTCTGTCAAAATCTGGACAATCAGATAATTGTTCCCTTTTTTGTCTCAGATTCGTCACGCAGTCGAGATCCAGACAATCAGATAAGTTCCCTTATCTTATCTCAGATTCAACACTCAGTCAAAATTCGGACAATCAGATAAGTTCCCATTTTTGGTCTCAGATTTAACACTCAGTTGAAATCCGGCCAATTACATAATTTCCCTTTTTTGTCTCAGATTCGACACTCAGTCAAAATCTAGACAATCAGATAAGTTCCCTTTTTTTCTTAAATTCGACACTCAGTCGAGATCCGGACAATCAGATAAGTTCCCTTTTTAATCTCAGATTCCACACTCTGTCGAAATCCGGACAATCTGATAAGTTCCTTTTTTTTGGTCTCAGATTCGATACTCAGTTCAGAACTGGACAATCAGATAAATTCCCTTTTCTAGTCTGAGATTTGACACTCAGTCGAGATCCGGACAATCAGATAAGTTCCCCTTTTTTTTAATCTCAGATTCGACACTCAGTCGAAATCCATACAATCAAATAAGTTCCCATTTTTTGTCTGAGATTCGACACACAGTCAAAATCTGGACAATGAGATAAGTACCCTTTTTGTCTCAGATTCGACACTCAGTCGATATCCGGACAATCAGATAAGTTCCCTATTTTTATCTCAGACTCGACACTCAGTCGAGATGCGGACAATCAGATAAGTTCCCTTTTTTATCTCAGATTCGACACTCACTCAAAATCTAGACAATCAAATAAGATCCCTTTTTTGTCTCAGATTCGACACTCAATCGAAATCCGGACAATCAGATAAGTTCTCTTTTTTTTCTTAGATTTGACACTCAGTTGAGATGCGGACAATCAAATAAGTTCCTTTTTTTATCTCAGATTCGACACTCAGTCAAAATCCGGCAATCAGATTAGTTCCCTTTTTTGGTCTCAGAATCGACACTCACTCTAGATCTGAACAATCTGATAAGTTCCATCTTTTTTATCTAAGATTCGACACATTAGTCAAAATCCGGACAATCAGATAAGTTCCATTTTTTGTCTCAGATTCAATACTCTGTCGAGATCTTGACAATCAGATAAGTTCCCTCTTTTGGTCTCAGATTTGACACTCAGTCGACATTCCGATAATTATATTAGTTCCCTATTTTTTATCTCAGATTTGACCTGTAGTCGAAATCTGGACACTGAGACAAGTTCTCTTTTTTTGATCTCAGATTCGACACTCAGTTGAGATCCGAACAATCAGATAAATTCCCTTTTTCTAGTCATAGATTCGACACTGAGTCAAAATCTGGACAGTCAGATATGTTCCCTTTTTTATATCTGATTCGACACTCAGTCGAAATCCAGACAATCAGATAAGGTTCCTTTTTTATCTAAGATTATAAACTCAGTCAAACTCCAGAGAATCAGATAAGTTACTCTTTTTTATCTCAGATTTGACACTTAGTCGAAATCCGAACAATCAGATAAGTTCCCTTTTTTATCTCAGATTCGACACTCTGTCAAAATCCGTACAATCAGAAAATTATTCCCTTTTTTGGCTTAGATTTGTCACTCAGTCGAGATCGAGAAAATCAGATAAGTACCTTATTTTATCTAAGATTCAATACTCAGATTCAACATTCAGTCGAGATCTAGACAATCAGATAAGTTCCCTTTTTTTTATCTCAGATTCGACACTCAGTCGAGAACCGGAAAATCAGATAAATTCCCTTTTCTAGTCTCAGATTCGAATCTTATTCGAAATCCAGACAATCAGATAAGTTCTCTTTAATTTATCCCAGATTCGACACTCAGTCGAAATACGGACAATCAGATAAGTTCCCTTTTTTTTCCTAGATTCGACACTTAGTCGATATTCAGACGATCAGATAATCTGGATAATCAAATAATAGTTCTCTATTTTTTTGTCTCAGATTCGACACTCAGCTGAGATCCAGAAAATCAGATAAATTCCCTTTTTTTTTATCTCAGATTCGACACTTAGTCGATATTCAGACAATCAGATAAGTTCCCATTTTTGGTCTCAGATTCGACACTCAGTCAAAATCCGGTCAATCGGATAAGTTCCCTTTTTTGGTCTCAGATTCGACACTCAGACGAGATCCAGATAATCAGATAAGTTCCTTATTTTTTTTTGTCTCAGATTCGACATACAGTCGAAATCTGTACAATCAGATAAGTTCCTTTGTTGTCTCAGATTCAACACTCAATAGAGATTTGGACAATCAGAGAAAATCCCTTTTTCTAGTCTCAGATTCGACACTGAGTCAAAATCTGGACTATCATATAAATTCCTATATTTTTATCTCTGATTCGACACTCAATCAAAATGCAGACAATCATATAAGTTCCCTTTTTATCTCATATTCCACACTCTGTCGAAATCCGGACAATCAGATAAGTGTTCCCTTTTTTGTCTCAGATTCATCACGCAGTCGAGATCCGGACAATCAGATAACTACCTTTTGTTATCTCAGATTCGACACTCAATCGAAATCCAGACAATCATATAAGTTCCCTTTTTATCTCATATTCCACACTCTGTCGAAATCCGGACAATCAGATAAGTGTTCCCTTTTTTGTCTCAGATTCATCACGCAGTCGAGTAATCAGATAAGTTCCCTTTGTTATCTCAGATTCGACACCTAATCGAAATCCAGACAATCATATAAGTTCCCTTTTTTGGTCTTAGATTCGACACTAAGTCGAAATCCGGACAATTAAATAAGTTCCCTTTTTTGTCTCAGATTCGAAACTCACTCAAGATCTGGACAGACAGATAAGTTCCCTTTTTATCTCAGATTCCACACTCTGTCGAAATCCGGACAATCAGATAAGTTCCTTTTTTGGTCTCACATTTGACACTCAGTCAAAATCTAGACAATCAGATAAGTTCCATTTTTGTCTCAGATTCGACACTCAATCGAGATCCGGATAATTAGATAAGTTCCTTTTTTGTATATTAAATTCGACACACAGTCAAAATCCAGACATCAGATAAGCTCCCTTTTTATCTCAAATTCGACACTCAGTCAAGATCTGGACAAGCATATAAGTTCCCTTTTTTGTCTCAGATTCGAGACTCAGTCGAGAACCGGACAATCACATAAATTCGCTTATCTAGTCTGAGATTTGACACACAATCGAGATCCAGACAATCAGATAAGTTCCCCTTTTTTTTATCTCAGATTCGACACTTAGTCGAAATCAAGACAATCAAATAAGTTCCCTTTTTTGTCTGAGATTCGGATAGTCAGATAAGTTCCCTTTTTTGGTCTCAGAATCGACACTCACTCTAGATTTGAACAATCTGATAAGTTCCATCTTTTTTATCTAAGATTCGACACATTAGTCCAAATCCGGACAATCAAATAAGTTCCATTTTTTTTGTCTCAGATTCAATACTCTGTCGAGATCTTGACAATCAGATAAGTTCCCTCTTTTGGTCTCAGATTCGACACTCAGTCGACATTCAGATAATTATATTAGTTCCCTATTTTTTTATCTCAGATTTGACACTCTATCAAAATCCGGACAATCAGATCATTGTTCCCTTTTTTTGTCTCAGATTTCCCACTCAGTCGAGATTTAGAAAATCAGATAAGTTCTTTTTTTTGTCTCAGATTCGACACTTAGTCTAGATCTAGACAATCAGATAAGTTCCCTTTTTTTATCTCAGATTCCACACTCTGTCGAAATCCGGACAATCAGATAAGTTCCTGTTTTTGGTCTTAGATTCGACACTGAGTCAAAATCTAGACAATCAAATAAGTTCCTCTTTTGTCTAAGATTCGACACTCATTCGAGATCAGGACAATTAGATTAGTTCCCTTTTTGTATCTTAGATTCGACACAGAGTCGAAATCCGGACAATCAGATTAGTTCCTTTTTTTTATCACAGATTCGACACTCAGTCCAAGTCCGGAGAATCAGATAAGTTCCCTTTTTATCTAAGATTAGACACTCAGTCAAAATCCGGACAATCAGATAAGTTCCTTTTGTCTCAGATTCAACACTCAGTCGAGATCTGGACAATTAGATAAATTCCCTTTTTCTGGCCTTAGATTCGAGAATGAGTCGAAATTCGGACAATCAGATAAGTTTCTTTTTTTATATCAGATTCGAGACTCGGTCGAAGTCCGGAGAATCAGATAATTATTCCCATTATTGTCTCAGATTCGTCACTCAGTCGAGACCTGAAAATTAGATAAGTTCCCTTTTTTATCTCAGATTTGACACTAAGTTAAAATCCGGACTATCAGATTAGTTCCTTTTTTTTGTCTCAGATTCGACACTCAGTCGAAATCCAGACAATCAAATATGTTCCCTTTTTTTCTCAGATTCGACACTCAGTCAAAATTTGGACAATCAGAAAAGTTCCTTTCTTTGGTCTCAGAATCGACAATGAGTCTAGATCTGACCAATCATATAAGTTCCTTATTTTTATCTAAGATTCGACACTCAATCAAAATCCGGACAATCAAAAAAATTCCCTTTTTTGTCTCAGATTCAATACTCTATCGAGATCTGGACAATCAGATAAGTTCCCTATTTTTGGTCTCAGATTCGACACTCAGTCGAGATCTAAACAATCAGATAAATTCCCATTTTCTAGTCTCAGATTCGACACTGAGTCGAAATCCGCACAATCAGATAAGTTCTTTTTTTTATCTCAGATTCGACACTCAATTGAGATCCGGATAATCAGATAAGTTCCCTTTTTTTATCTAAGATTCAACACTCAGTCAAAATCCAGACAATCAAATAAGTTCCCTTTATTGTCTCAGATTCGACACTCAGTCAAAATCTGGACAATCACATAAGTTCGGTTTTTTTGTCTCAGATTCGACACTCAGTTGAGATCAGGACAATCATATAAGCTCCCTATTTTATCTCAGATTTGACACTCGGTCTAAATCCGGACAATCAGATAATTTCCCTTTTTTGGTCTCAGATTCGACACTCAGTCTAGATCCAGACAATCAGATAAGTTCCCTATTTTTATCTAAGGTTCAACACTCAGTCAAAATCCGGACAATGAGATTAGTTCCCCTTTTTTGTCTCAGATTCAACACTCAGTCGAGATCCGAACAATCATTTAAGTTCCCTTTTTTTATCTCAGATTCAAGACTCGGTTAAAATTCGGACAATCAGATAAGTTTCCATTTTTGGTCTCAGATTCGATACTCAGTTTAGATCTGGACAATCTGATAAGTTCCCTTTTTTTATCTCACATTCGACACTCTGTCGAGATCAGGACAATCAGATAAGTTCCCTTTTCTTGGTCTCAGATTCGACACTCAATCGAGATCCAGACAACCAGATAAATTCCCTTTTTCTAGTCTTAGATTTGACACCCAGTCGAGATCCGGACAATCAGATAAGTTCCCATTTTTATCTCAGATTCGACACTCAGTCAAAATCCGGACAATCAAATAAGTTCCCTTTTTTGGTCTCAGATTCGACACTCAGTCTAGATCCAGACAATCAGATAAGTTCCCTATTTTTTATCTAAGATTCGACAAACAGTCAAAATTTGGACAATCAGGTAAGTTCCCTTTTTTGTCTCAGATTCGACACTCAGTCGAGATAAGAACAATCAGATAAGTTCTCTGTTTTTGGTCTCACATTCGACACTCAGTCGAAATCAGAACAATAAGATCAATTCCTTTTTTGTAGTCGCAGATTCGACACTGAGTCAAAATCCGGACAATCAGATAAGTTCTTTTTTTTAATATCAGATTCGATAATCAGTCGAATTCTTGACATTCAGATAAGTTCCCTTTTTTATCTCAGATTCGACTCTCTGTAGATATCCGGACAATCAGATAATTCTTCCGTTTTTTGTCTCAGATTCATCACGCAGTCGAGATTCGGACAATCAGATAATTTATCTTTTTTTCTCAAATTCGACACTCAGTCAAAATCTAGAAAATCAGATAAGTTCGCTTTTTTGGTCTCAGATTCGACACTGAGTCAAAATCCGGACAATCAGATAAATTCCCTTTTTTATTTCAGCTTCGACATTCAGTCCAGATCTAGACAATCAGATAAGTTCCCATTTTTTATCTCAGATTCGACACTCAATCGAGAACCAGAAAATCAGATAAATTCCCTTTTCTAGTCCCTGATTCGAATCTTATTCGAAATCCAGACAATCAGATAAGTTCTCTTTAATAAATCTCAGTTTCGACACTCAAGACGAAATACGGACAATCAAATAAGTTCCCTTTTTCCTAGATTCGATACTCAGTTAAAATCCGGATTATCAGATAACAGTTCTCTATTTTTTTGTCTCAGATTCGACACTCAGTTGAGATCCAGAAAATCAGATAAATTCCCTTTTTTTATCTCAGATTCGACACTTAGTCGATATTCAGACAATCAGATAAGTTCCCTTTTTTGGTCTCAGATTCGACACTCAGTCAAAATCCGGTCAGTCAGATAAGTTCCCTTTTTTGGTCTCAGATTCGACACTCAGTAGAAATCTAGATAATCAGATAAGTTCCCTATTTTTTTTTATCTTAGATTCGACATGCAGTCGAAATCTGTACAATCAGATAAGTTCCGCTTTTAGGGCTCAGATTCGACACTCAGTCAAAATCTGGATAGTCAGATAAGTTCTTTTATATTTCTCTCAGATTCGACACTCAGTCGAGATCCAAACAATCGGATAAATTCATTTTTTTCTAGTGTTAGATTCGACATTGAGTTGAAATCCAGACAATCAGATAAGTTCCCATTTTTATCTCAGATTCGACACTCAGTCGAAATCCGGACAATCAAATTAGTTCCCTTTTTTTAATCTAAGATTCAGCACTTTTCAAAATCCGGACAATCAGATAAGTTCCTTTTTTGTCTCAGATTCAACACTCAGTAGAGATCTGGACAATCAGATAAGTACCCTTTTTCTAGTCTCAGATTCGACATTGAGTCAAAATCCGGACTATCATATAAGTTCCTTTTTTATCTCAGATTCAACACTCAATCGAAATTCGGACAATCATATAAGTTCCCTTTTTATCTCAGATTCATCACTCTGTCGAAATCATGCCAATCATATAATTGTTACATTTTTTGTCTCAGATTCCTCACGCAGTCGAGATCCGGACAATCAGATAAGTTCCCTTTTTTATCTAAGATTTGACACTCAGTCGAAATCCAGACAATCCGATAAGTTCCCTTTATTGGTCTCAGATTCGACACTCAGTCGAAATCCGGACAATTAAATAAGTTCCCTTTTTTTGTCTCAGATTCCACACTCAGTCAAACCCTGGACAATCAGATAAGTTCCCTTTTTTTGTCTCTGATTCGAAACTCAGTCAAGATCCGGACAGACAGACAAGTTCCGTTTTTATCTCAGAATCCACACACTGTCAAAATCCAGACAATCTGATAAGTTCCTTTTTTGGTCTCAGATTCGGCACTCAGTCGAAATCCGGACAATCAGATAAGTTTCCTTTAATATCTTAGATTCGTCACTCAGTCGAAATCGGGACAATCATATAAGTTCCCTTTTTGTCTCAGATTCGACACTTAGTTGGGATCAGAACAATGAGATAAGTTCCCTTTTTTGGTCTCAGATTCGACACTCAGTCGAAATCCACACAATCAGATAAGTTCCCTTTTTTTTATCTCATAGTCGACACTCACTCAAGATCTGGACAATACGATAAGTTCTTATTTTTGGTCTCAGATTTAACACTCAGTCGAGAACCGGATAATCAGATAAATTCCTTTTTCTAGTCTCAGATTTAAATTTCGGTCGAAATCCGGACAATCAGATAAGTTCACTTTTTTTTTAACTCAGATTCGAAACTCAGTCGAATTCAGGACAATCAGATAAGTTTTCTTTTTTTGTCTTATATTCGAAAACTTAGTCGAGATCTAGAAAATCAGATAAGTTCCCTATTTTATCTCAGATTCGACACTCAGTCAAAATGCGGACAATCAGATAAGTTCCCTTCTTTGGTCTCAGAATCGACACTCAGTCTAGATCTCAACAATCATATAAGTTTCCTTTTTTTGATCTTAGATTCGTTACTCAGTCAAAATCGGGACAATCATATAAGTTCCCTTTTTGTCTCAGATTCGACACATAGTCGAGAGCACAACAATCAGATAAGTTATTTTTTTTTGGTCTCAGATTCGACACTCAGTCGAAATCCAGCCAATCAGATATGTTCCCTTTTTGTCTCAGATTCGACACTCAGTCGAAATCCAGACAATCAAATAAGTTCCCTTTTTGTCATAGATTCGACTTTCCTTGTTCAATCGAGTAAAGTGCTTGAGTGTATTGCTGCTTTGTTCAATCGAAATTTGGACAATCAGATAAGTTTTCTTTTTTTGTCTCAGATTCGACACTGAGTCGAGATCAGGACAATCATATAAGTTCCCTTTTTATCTCAGATTCTACACTCAGTCGTAATCCGGACAATCAGATAAGTTCCCTTTTTTGGTCTCAGATTCGACACTCAGTTTAGATCCGGACGATCAGATAAGTTCCCTATTTTTTATCTAAGATTCGACACTCAGTCAAAATCCAGACAATCAGATAAGTTCCCTTTTTTTGTCTCAGATTCGACACTAAGTTTAGATCCGGACAATCAGATAAGTTCCCTATTTTTATCTAAGATTCGACACTAAATCAAAATCCAGACAATCAGATAAGTTCCCTTTTTTGACTCAGATTCAACACTCTATCGAGATCTGGACAATCAGATAAGTTCCCTTTTCTTAGTCTCAGATTCGACACTCAGTTAAAATCCGGATAATCAGATAATAGTTCTCTATTTTTTTTGTCTCAGATTCGACACTCAGTTGAGATCCAAAAAATCAGATAAATTCCCTTTTTTTTATCTCAGATTCGTCAGTTAGTCGACATTCAGACAATCAGATAAGTTTCCATTTTTGGTCTCAGATTTGACACTCAAATGAGATCCAGATAATCAGATAAGTTCCCTTTTTATTTTGTCTCAGATTCGACATGCTGTCGAAATCTGTACAATCAGATAAGTTCCCCTTTTCGGGCTCAGATTCGACACTGAGTCAAAATCTGGATAGTCAGATAAGTTCTTTTATATTTGTCTCAGATTCGACACTCAGTCGAGATCCAAACAATCAGATAAATTCATTTTTTCTAGTGTTAGATTCGACATTGAGTTGAAATACGGACAATCAGATAAGTTCCCATTTTTATCTCAGATTCGACACTCAGTCGAAATCCAGACAATCAAATAAGTTCCCTTTTTTTATCTAAGATTCGACACTTTTCAAAATCCGGACAATCAGATAAGTTCCTTTTTTCTCTGAGGTTCAGCACTCAGTAGATATATGGACAATCAGATAAGTTCCCTTTTTCTAGTCTCGGATTCGACACTGAGTCAAAATCGGGACTATCATATAAGTTCCTTTTTTTTATCTCAGATTCAACACTCAATCGAAATCCGGACAATAATATAAGTTCCCTTTTTATCTCAGATTCAACACTCTGTCGAAATCCAGACAATCAGATAATTGTTACATTTTTGTCTCAGATTTCTCACGGAGTCGAGATCCGGACAATCAGTAAGTTCCCTTTTTTATCTCAGATTTGACACTCAGTCGAAATCCAGAGAATCAGATAAGTTCCCTTTATTGGTCTCAGATTCGACACTCAGTCGAAATCCAGAAAATCAGATAAGTTCCCTATTTTATCTCAGATTCGACACTCAGTCAAAATGCGGACAATCAGATAAGTTCCCTTTTTTTGTCTCTGATTCGACACTCAGTCTAGATCTGAACAATCATATAAGTTTCCTTTTTTTGATCTTAGATTCGTTACTGAGTCAAAATCGGGACAATCATATAAGTTCCCTTTTTGTCTCAGATTCGACACATAGTCGAGATAACAACAATCAGATAAGTTCCTTTTTTTGGTCTCAGATTCGACACTCAGTCAAAATCCGGCCAATCAGATATGTTCCCTTTTTTGATCTCAGATTCGACACTCACTCGACATCTAGACAATCAGATAAGTTCTTGTTTTTTGTCTCAGATTTGACACTTAGTCCAGAACCAAACAATCAGATAAGTTTCCTTTTTTTATCTAAGATTCCACACTCTGTCGAAATCAGGACAGTCAGATAAGTTCCCTTTTTGTCTCAGATTCGACACTCAGTCGAAATCCAGACAATCAAATAAGTTCCCTTTTTGTCACAGATTCGACACTCAATCAAAATTTGGACAATCAGATAAGTTTTCTTTTTTGGTCTCAGATTCGACACTGAGTCGAGATCTGGACAATCATATAAGTTCCCTTTTTATCTCAGATTCTACACTCAGTCGTAATCCGGACAATCAGATAAGTTCCCTTTTATGGTCTCATATTCGACACTCAGTTTACATCCGGACAATCAGATAAGTTCCCTATATTTTATCTAAGATTCGACACTCAGTCAAAATCCAGACAATCAGATAACTTCCCTTTTTTGTCTCAGATTCGACACTCAGTTTAGATCCGGACAATCAGATAATTTCCCTATTTTTTATCCAAGATTCGACACTAAATCAAAATCCAGACAATCAGATAAGTTCCCTTTTTTGACTCAGATTCAACACTCTATCGAGATCTGGACAATCAGATAAGTTCCCTTTTCTTAGTCTCAGATTCGACACTCAGTCGACAGCCAAACAATCAGATAAAGTCCCTTTTTCTAGTCTTAGATTCGACACTCAGACCAAATCCAGACAATCAAATAAGTTCCCTTTTTGTCACATATTCGACACTCAATCGAAATTAGGACAATCATATAAGTTTTCTTTTTTTAGCTTAGATTCGACACTGAGTCAAGATCTGGACAATCATATAAGTTCCCTTTTTATCTCAGATTCTACACTCAGTCGAAATCCGGACAATTAGATAAGTTCCCTTTTTTGGTCTCAGATTCGACACTCAGTTTAGATCCGGACAATCAGATAAGTACCCTATTTTTTTATCTAAAATTTGACACTCAGTCAAAATCCAGACAATCAGATAAGTTCTCTTTTTTGTCTCAGATTCGACACTCAGTTTAGATCCGGACAATCAGATAAGTTCCCTATTTTTTATCTAAGATTCGACACTCAATCAAAATCGAGACAATCATATAAGTTCCCTTTTTGACTCAGATTCAACACTCTATCGAGATCTGGACAATCAGATAAGTTCCCTTTTCTTAGTCTCAGATTCGACACTCAGTCGAGAACTCGACAATCAGATAAATTCCCTTTTTCTGGTCTCAGATTCGACAATGAGTCGAAAACCGCACAATTAGATAAGTTCTTTTTTTTATATCAGATTCGGGACTCAGTCAAAATCCAGACAATCAGATAAGTTTCCATTTTTATCTCTGATTCCACACTTAGTCGAAATCAGAACAACATATAAGTTTCCTTTATTTGGTCTCAGATTCGACAATTAGTCGAGATCCGGACAATCAGATAATTCTCTTTTTATATCTCAGATTCGACACTCACTCGAGATCTGGACAATCAGATAATTCCTTTTTTGGTCTCAGATTCGACACTCAGTCGAGAACCGGACAATCAGATAAATTCACTTTTCTAGTCTCGGATTCGAAACTCAAACGAAATCCGGACAATCAGATAAGTTCACTTTTTTTTAACTCTGATTCTACACTTAGTCGAAATTAGGACAATCAGATAAGTTCCCTTTTTTGTCTCAGATTCGACACTCAGTCGAGATCCGGACAATCATATAAGTTCCCTTTTTATTCTCAGATTCGACACTCAGTCAAAATCTGGCCAATCAGATAAGTTCCTTATTTTTAATCTAAGATTCGACACTCTATCAAAATACAGATAATCAGATAAGTTCTCTTTTTGTCTCAGATTCAATACTCTGTTGAGATATGGACAATCAGATAATTTCCCTTTTTTTAACCTCAGATTCGGCACTCAGTCGAGATCCAAACAATCAGATAAATTCCCTTTTTCTGGTCTCAGATTCGACACTGAGTCGAAATCCGCACAATTAGATAAGTTCTTTTTTTTTATCTCAGATTCAACACTCAGTCGAAATCCGAACAATCAGATTAGTTCCCTTTTTTATCTAAAATTCAACACTCAGTCAAAATCTGGACAGTCAGATAAGTTCCCTTTTTGTCTCAGATTCCACACTCAGTTGAAATCCAGACAATCAAATAAGTTCCCTTTTTATCTCAGATTCGACACTCAATCGAAATCTGGACAATCAGATAAATTCTCTTCTTTGTCTCATATTCGACACTCAGTCGAGATCCGACCAATCATTTAAGTTCCCTTTTTATCTCAGTTCAACAGTCGGTCGAAATCCGGACAATCAGATAAGCTTGCTTTTTTGGTCTCCGATTCGACACTCAGTTTAGATCTGGACAATCAGATAAGTTCCATATTTTTTATCTAAGATTTGATACTCAGTTATATTCCGGACAATTTGTTACGTTCCCCTCTTTGTCTAACATTCGACACTCTATCGAGATCAGGACAATCAGATAACATCCCTTTTCTTGGTCTCAGATTCGACACTCTGTCAAGATCCAGACAACCAGATAAATTCCATTTTTCTAGTCTCAGATTCAACACTGAGTCGAAATCCGCACAATCAGATAAGTTCTTTTTTTATCTCAGATTCAACACTCAATCGAAATCCAGACAATCATATAAGTTTCTTTTTTTTATCTCAGATTCGGGACTCAGCCAAAATCTAAACAATCATATAAGTTCCCATTTGTCTCAGATTTGACACTTAGTGAAAATCTGGACAATCAGATAAGTTCTCATTTTTTGTCTCAGATTCAACACTGAGTCGAGATCCTGACAATCATATAAGTTCCCTTTCTTAATCTCAGATTCGACACTCAGTTGAAATCCGAACAATCAGATAAGTTCCCTTTTTTGGTCTCAGATTCGACTCTCAGTTTAGATCCGAACAATTAGATAAGTTCTTTATTTTTTATCTAAGATTCGACACTCAGTCAAAATCCGGACAATCAGATAAGTTCCCTTTTTTTGTCTCAGATTCGACACTCTGTCGAGATCTAGACAATCAGATAAGTTCCCTTTTCTTGGTCTCAGATTCGACACTCAGTCGATATCCAGACAATCAGATAAATTCTCTTTTTCTATACTCACATTCGACACTGAGTCCAAATTTGCACAATCAGATAAGTTCTTTTTTTTTAATCTCAGATTCGGCACTCACTCGAGATCCGGACAATCAGAGAAGTTTTTTTTATCTCTGATTCGACACTCAGTCGAGATCTGGACAATCAGATAACTTCCTTTTTTTGGTCTCAGATTCGACACTCAGTCGGGAACCAGACAATCAGATAAATTCCCTTTTCAAGTCCCAGATTCGAAAGATAGTCGAATTCTAGACAATCAGATAATTTCTCTGTTTTTTTTTAACTCAGATTCGACACTCTGTCGAAATCTGGACAACCATATAAGTTCCCATTTTTATCTCAGATTCGTCACTCAGTCGAGATCCGGACAATCAGATAAGTTCCCTTTTTTATCTCAGATTCGACACTCAGTTGAAATTCGGACAATCAGATAAGTTCCCTTTTTTGGTCTCAGATTCGACACTTAGTCAAAATCCGGACAATTAAAAGTTCCATTTTTTGTCTCAGATTCAACACTTAGTCGAAATCTGAAAAATCATATAAGTTCCCTTTTTTGTCTCAGATTCGACCCTCAGTCAAGATCCGGACAACCAGATTAGTTCCCTTTTTTATCTCAGATTCCACACTCTGTCGAAATACAGACAATCAGATTAGTTCCCTTTTTTGGTCTCAGATTTGCAACTAAGTCAAAATCTAGACAATCAGATAAGTTCCTTTTTTTGTCTCAGATTCAACACTCATTCAAGATCCGGACAATTATATAATTTCCCTTTTTGTATCTCAGATTCAACACAGAGTCAAAATCCGGACATTCAGATAAGTTCCCATTTTAATCTCAGATTTGATACTCAGTCGACATCTAGACAATCAGATAAGCTCCTTTTTTTGTCTTGATTCGATACTCAGTTGAAATTAGGACAATCAGATAAGTTCCTTTTTTTGGTCTTAGATTCGACACTCAGTCAAAATTAAGACAATCAGATAAGTTCCATTTTTTATCTCAGATTCGACACTTAGTCGAGATCTAGACAATCATATATGTTCTTTTTTTTTGTCTCGGGTTTGATACTCAGTCAAAATCCAGAAAATCAGATAAGTTCCTTTTTCTAATCTCATATTCGACACTCAGTCAAAATCTGAACAATCAGATAAGTTCCCATTTTTGGTCTCAGATTCGACACTCAGACGAAATCCAGTCAATCAGATAAGTTCCTTTTTTTGATCTCAGATTCGACACACAGTCGAGATCTGGACAATCAAATAAGTTCCTATTTTTTCTCTGAGATTCGACATTCAGTTTAGATCCGGACAATCAGATAATTTCCCTATTTTTTATTTACGATTCGACACTCAGTCAAAATCCGGACAATCAGATAAGATCCCTTTTTTGGTCACAGATTTGACAGTTTAGATCCAGACATTCTGATTATTTCCCTATTTTTTATCTAAGATTCGACACTTAGTCAAAATCCAGACAATCAGATATGTTCCCTTTTTTGTCTCAAATTCAACACTTTGTCGAAATCTGGACAATCAGATAAGTTCCTTTTTCTTAGTCTCAGATACGACACTCAGTCGAGATCCAGACAATCAGATAAATTCCCTTTTTCTAGTCTCAGATTTTAAACTGAGTTAAAAACCGCACAATCAGATAAGTTCCCTTTTTTATCTCAGATGCGACACTTAGTCAAAATCAGAACAATCAGATAAGTTCTCTTTTTTGGTCGCAGATTCGACACTCAGTCGAAATACAGACAATCATATAAGTTCCCTTTTTTAATCTCAGATTCGACACTCACTAAAGATCTGGACAATCAGATAAGTTCCTTTTTTGGTCTCAGATTTGACACTCAGTTGACAACCATACAATCAGATAAATTCCCTTTTCTAGTTTCAGATTCGAAACTCAGTCGAAATCCAGACAATCAGATAAGTTCTCTTTTTTTTAACTCAGATTCTACACTCAGTCGAAATCAGGAATATCATATAAGTTCTATTTTTTTGTCTCAGATTCGACACTCAGTCGAAATCCAAACAATCAGATAAATTCCCTTTTTCTAGTCTCAGATTCGACACTGAGTTGAAATCCGCACAATCAGATAAGTTCTTTTTTATCTCAGATTTGAAACTCAATCGAAATCCGAACAATCAGATAAGTTTCCTTTTTCATCTCAGATTCGACACTCAGTCGAAATCGGGACAATCATATAAGTTTCCTTTTTGTATCAGATTCGACACTTAGTCGAGATCCGGACAATCAGAGAAGTTCCCATTTTTATCTCAGATTCCACACTCAGTCGAAATCAGAACAATAAGATAAGTTCCTTTTTTTGGTCTCAGATTCGACACTTAGCCGAAATCCGAACAATCAGATAAGTTCCTTTTTTTGGTCTCAAATTCGACACTAAGTCGAGAACCGGACAATAAGATAAATTCCCTTTTCTTGTCTCAGATTCGACACTCAGTCAAAATCTGGAAAATCATATAAGTTCTATTTTTTTAAAACTCAGATTCGACACTCAGTCGAAATCTGGACAATCATATAAGTTCCCTTTTTATCTCAGATTCGACACTCTGTCGAAATCCAGACAATCAGATAATTGTTCCCTTTTTGTCCCAGATTCGTCACTCAGTTAAGATCCGGACAATCAGATAAGTTCCCTTTTTTTAATCTCAGATTCGACACTCAGTTAAAATCCGGACAATCAGATGAGTTCCTTTTTTTGGTCACAGATTCGACATTCAATTTAGATCCGGACAATCAGATAAGTTCCCTATTTTTTATTTAAGATTCGGCACTCTGTCAAAATCCGGACAATCAGATTATTTCCCTTTTTTGGTCACAGATTCGACACTCAGTTTAGATCCGGACATTCAGATAAGTTCCCTAATTTTTTATCTAAGATTCGACACTTAGTCAAAATCCGGACAATCAATAAGTTCCCTTTTTTGTCTTAGATACGACACTCAGTCAAAATCTGGACAATCAGATAAGTTCTCTTTTTTGGTCTCAGATTCGACACTAAGACGAGATTCGGACAATCAGATAAGTTCCCTTTTTTATCTCAGATTCAACACTCAGTCGAAATCTGGACAATCAGATCAGTTCCCTTTTTTAGTCAAAGATTTGACACTCAGCCTAGATCCGTATAATGAGATAAGTTCCATATTTTATATCTAAGATTCGACACTCAGTCAAAATCTAGACAATCAGATAGGTTCCCTTTTTTAGGTCTCAGATTCGACACTCAGTCAAGATCCAAACAAGAAGATAAAATCTCTTTTCTAGTCTCAGATTCGACACTAAGTCGAAATCCGCCCAATCAGATAAGTTCTTTTTTTATGTCAGATTGGGCACTCATTCAAAATCTGGACAATCAAATAAGTTCCCTTTTTTTAACTCAGATTTGACACTCAGTAGAAATCTAAACAATCAGATAAGTTCCCTTTCTGTCTCAGATTCGACACTCTGTCGAGATTCAGAAAATAAGATAAGTTCCCATTTTTATCACAGATTCCACACTCAATCAAAATCCAGAGAATCAGATAAGTTTCTTTTGTTTGTCTCAGATTCGACACTATGTCGAAATCCGGACAATCATATAAGTTCCTTTTTTGATCTCAGATTCGACACTCAGTATTGATCTGGACAATCAGATAAGTTTCCTTTTTGTCTAAGATTCAACACTCAGTCGAGAACCGGACAATCAGATAAATTTCCTTTTCTAGTCTCAGATTCAAAACACAGTCGAAATCAAGACAATCAGATAAGTTCTCTTTTTTATCTCAGATTCGACACTCAGTCGAAATCTGGACAATCAAATAAGTTCTCTTTTTGTTTATCTCATATTTGGCACTCAGTCGAAATCCGGACAATCAAATAAGTTCTCCTTTTTTCATAACTCAGATTCGACACTCAGTCGAAATCTGGACAATCATATAAGTTCCCTTTTTTATCTCAGATTCGACGCTCGATCAAAATCTGAACAATCAGATAAGTTCCCTTTTATGTCTTAGATTCGACCCTCAGTCGAGATCCGGACATTCAGATAAGTTCCCATTTCTATCTCAGATTCCACACTGTCAAAATCCAGCCATAAAATAAGTTCCCTTTTTTGTCTCAGTTTCGACACCCATTCGAGATCCAGGCAATCAAATCAGTTCCCTTTTTTGTCTTAGATACAACACTCAGTCAAAATCTAGACAATCAGATCAGTTCTTTTTTTTGCTCTCAGATTCGACACTCAGTCGAGATCCGGACAATCAGATAAGTTCCCATTTTTTTCTCAGTTTCGACACATAGTCGAAATCCGGACAATCAGATCAGTTCCCTTTTTTACACTCAGATTTGACACTCAGCCGAGAACCGGACAATCAAATAAATTCCCTTTTCTAGTCTCAGATAAAAAACTCAGTCAAAATCCGGACAATCATATAAGTTTTCTTTTTTTTATCTCAGATTAGACACTCAGTCGAAATCCGGACAATCCAATAAGTTCCCTTTTATATCTCCGATTCGACACTCTGTCCAAATCCGGACAATCAGATAAGTTCCCTTTTTGTGTAAGATTCGTCACTCAGTCGAGATTCGGACAGTCAAATAAGTTTCCTTTTTTATCTCAGAATCGACACGCAGTCGAAATCCAGACAATCAGATAAGCTCCCTTTCTTGGTCTCAGATTCAACCCTCAGTCGAAATCCGGACAATTAAATAAGTTTCTTTTTTTGTTTCAGATTCGACACTCAGTCGAAATCTAGACAATCAGATAAATTCTCTTTCTGTCTCAGATTCAACAATTAGTCGAGATTCGGACAATCAGATAAGTTCCTTTTTTTATTTTAGATTCCACACTCTCTCAAAATCCGGGAATCAAATAAATTTCCTTTTCTAGTCTTAGATTTGACACTCAGTCGAGATTCGGACAATCTGATAAGTTTCCATTTTTATCTCAGATTCGACACTCAGTCAAAATCCGGACAATTCAATCAGTTCCCTTTTTTAGTCTCAGATTTGACACTAAGTCTAGATCCATATAATTAGAAAATTTCCCTATTTTTTATTTAAGATTCGACACTCAGTCAAAATCTGGACAATCAGATAAAGTCCTTTTTTTAGTACTCAGATCCGACACTCAGTCGAGATCCACACAAAGTCATAAATTCCCTTTTCTAGTCTTAGATTTAACCCTGAGTCGAAATCTGCTCAATCAGATAAATTTTTTTTTATCTCAGATTCGGCACTCAATTGAAATCCGGACAATCAAATAAGTTTCCTTTTTTATCTCAGATTTGACACTCAGACGAACTCTGGACAATCAGATAAGTTCATTTTTTGCTTTAGATTCGACACTCGGTCGATGTTCAGACAATCAGATAAGTTCCGTATCTCAAATTCGAGACTCAGTCGAAATCCAGACAATCATATAAGTTCTTTTTTTTGGTCTCAGATTCGACACTTTGTCGAAATCCGAACAATCATATAACTTCCCTTTTTTTATCTCAGATTCGACACTCAGTCGAGATATAGACAATCAGATCAGTTCCCATTTTTAGTCTCAGATTTGACACTCAGCCTAGATCCGTATAATGAGATAAGTTCCCTATTTTATATCTAAGATTCGACACTCAGTCAAAATCTGGACAATCAGATAGGTTTTCTTTTTTAGGTCTCAGATTCGACACTCAGTCGAGATCCAAACAATAAGATAAAATCCCTTTTCTAGTCTCATATTCGAAACTGAGTCGAAATCCGCGTAATCAGATAAGTTCTTTTTTTATTTCAGATTGGGCACTCAGTCGAAATCCGGACAATCAAATAAGTTCCCTTTTTTTTAACTCAGATTTGGCAGTCCGTAGAAATCTAAACAATCAGATAAGTTCCCTTTTTATCTCAGATTCGACACTCTGTCGAGATTCGGACAATTAGATAAGTTTCCTTTTTTATCTCAGATTCCACACTCTGTCGAAATCCGTACAATCAAATATGTTTCCTTTTTTGTCTCAGATTCGACACTCAGTCAAAATCTAGACAATCAGAAAAGTTCTTTTTTGTCTCAGATTCGACACTCATTCAAGATCCAGACAATCAAATAAGTTCCCTTTTTTGTCTTAGATACGACACTTAGTCAAAATCTGGACAATCAGATATGTTCTCTTTTTTGGTCTCAGATTTGACACTCAGACGAGATCCATACAACCAGATAAGTTCCCTTTTTTATCTCAGATTCAAAACTCAGTCGAAATCCGGACAATCAGATCAGTTCCCTTTTTTAGTCTCAGATTTGACACTCCGCCTAGATCCGTATAATGAGATAAGTTCCCACTTTTATATCTAAGATTCGACACTCAATCAAAATCTGGACAATCAGATAGGTTTCTTATTTTAGGTCTCAGATTCGACACTCAGTCGAGATCCAAACTATAAGATAAAATCCCTGTTCTTGTCTCAGATTCCACACTAAGTCGAAATCCGCAAAATCAGATAAGTTCTTTTTTTTATTTCAGATTGGGCACTCAGTCGAAATCCGGACAATCAAATAAGTTCCCTTTTTTTAACTCAGATTTGACACTCAGTACAAATCTAAACAATCAGATAAGTTCCCTTTTGTCTCAGATTCGACACTCTGTCGAGATTCGGACAATCAGATAAGTTTCCTTTTTTACCTCAGATTCCACACTTGGTCGATATCCAGACAATGATATAAGTTTCTTTTTTTGGTCTCAGATTCGACACTTTGTCGAAATCCGGACAATCATATCAATTTCCTTTTTTGATCTTGGATTCGAGACTCAGTATTGATCTGGACAATTAGATAAATTCTTTTTTTATCTCAGATTCGACACTCAGTCGAGAACCGGAAAATCAAATAAATTTCCTTTTTTAGTCTCAAAATCAAAACTCATTCGAAATCCGGACAATCAGATAAGTTCTCTATTTTTTATCTCAGATTCGACACTCAGTCCAAATCTGGACAATCAGAAAAGTTCCCTTTTTGTCATAGATTCGACCCTCAGTCGAGATCCGGACAATCAGATAAGTTCCCTTTTTTATCTCAGATTCCACACTTTGTCAAAATCCAGACAATCAGATAAGTTCCCTTTTTTTGTCTCAGATTCAACACTCAGTCAAAATCTAGACAATCAGATTAGTTCCATTTTTTGTCTCAGATTAGACACTCATTCAAGATCTAGACAATTAGATAAGTTCTCTTTCTGTATTTCATATTCGACACTCAGTCGAAATACAGACAATCAGATAAGTTCCCGTTTTTATCTCAGATTCGACACTCATTCGAGATCTGGACAATCAGATAAGTTCCCTTTCTATTGTCTCGGATTCGATACCCAGTTAATCCTGACACTCAGATAAGTTCCTTTTGTTATCTCATATTCGACACTCAGCCGAATTCCGGACAATCAGACAAGTTCCAATTTCTTATCTCAGATTCGACACTCAGTCGAGATCCGGACAATCAGATAAGTTCCCTTTTTTGTCTTAGATTCGTCACCCAGTCAAGATCCGGACAATCAGATAAGTTCCCTTTTTTATCTCAGATTCGACACTCATTCGAGATCTGGACAATCAGATAAGTTCCCTTTTTATTGTCTCGGATTCGATACTCGGTCAATCCAAACAATCAGATAAGTTCCTTTTTTATCTCAGATTCGACACTCCGTTGAAATCCGGACAATCAGACAAGTTCCTTTTTTCTTATCTCAGATTCGACACTCTGTCAAAATCCCGGACAATGTGATAATTATTCCCATTTTTGTCTTAGATTCGTCACCCAGTCGAGATCTGGACAATCAGATATGTTCCCTTTTTTATCTTAGATTCGACAATCAGTCGAAATTTGGACAACAAAATATGTTCCCTTTTTTGTCTCAGATTCGACACTCACTTGAAATCCGGACAACTAAGTAAGTTCCCTTTTTTATCTCAGATTCGAAACTCTGTCGAAATCTGGACAGTCATATAAATTCCCATTTTTCGTCTCAGACTTGACACTCAGCCGAGCTCCAGACAATCAGATAAGTTCCCCTTTCAATCTCAGATTCCACACTCTGTCGAAATCCGTACAATCAAATAAGTTTCCTTTTTTTACTCAGATTCGACACTCAGTCAAAATCTAGACAATCAGATAAGTTCTTTTTTTTGTCTCTGATTCGACACCCATTCAAGATACAGACAATGGAATAAGTTTATTTTTTGTCTTAGATACGACACTCAGTCAAAATCTAGACAATCAGATAAGTTCTCTTTTTTGGTCTCAGATTCGACACTAAGACGAGATCCGGACACCCAGATAAGTTCCCTTTTTTTATCTCACATTCAACACTCAGTCGAAATCCGGACAACCAGATCAGTTCCCTTTTTTAGTCTCAGATTTGACACTCAGCCTAGATCCGTATAATGAGATAAGTTCCCTATTTTATATCTAAGATTCGACACTCAGTCAAAATCTGGACAATCAGATAGGTTTCCATTTTTAAGTCTCAGATTCGACACTCAGTCGAGATCCAAACAATAAGATAAAATCCCTTTTCTTGTCTCAGATTCGACACTGAGTCAAAATCCGCAAAATCAGATAAGTTCATTTTTTATTTCAGATTGGGCACTCAGTCGAAATCCGGACAATCAAATAAGTTCCCTTTTTTTAACACAGATTTGACACTCAGTAGAAATCTAAACAATCAGATAAGTTCACTTTTTGTCTAAGACTCGACACTCTGTCGAGATTCAGACAATCAGATAAGTTTCATTTTTTTATCTCAGATTCCACACTCAATCGATATCCAGATAATCAGATAAGTTTCTTTTTTTTGGTCTCAGATTCGACACTTTATCGAAATCTGGACAATCATATAAATTCCCTTTTTTGATCTCGGATTCGAGAATCAGTATTGATCTGGAGAATCAGATAAGTTCTTTTTTGTCTCAGATTCGACACTTAGTCGAGAACCGGAAAATCAGATAAATTTCCTTTTTTAGTCTCAGATTCAAAACTCAGTCGAAATCCGGACAATCAGATAAGTTTTCTTTTTTTTTATCTCAGATTCGACACTCAGTCAAAATCTAGACAATCAGAAAGTTCCCTTTTTGTCATAGATTCGACCCTCAGTCGAGATCCGAACAATCAGATAAGTTCCCTTTTTTATCTCAGATTCCACACTTTGTCAAAATCCAGACAATCAGATAAGTTCCCTTTTTTGGTCTCAGATTCGTCACTCAGTCAAAATCTAGACAATCAGATTAATTCCATTTTTTGTGTCAGATTCGACAGTCATTCAAGATCTGGACAATTAGTAAAGTTCCTTTTCTGTATTTCAGATTCGACACTCAGTCGAAATCCAGACAATCAGATAAGTTCCCTTTTTTATCTCAGATTCGACACTCATTCGAGATCTGACAATCAGATAAGTTCCCTTTTTATTGTCACGGATTCGATACTCAGTTAATCCTGACACTCAGATAAGTTCCTTTTTTTATCTCATATTCGACACTCAGCCGAATTCCGGACAATCAGACAAGTTCCAATTTCTTATCTCAGATTCGACACTCTTTCGAAATCCAGACTATCAGATAATTGTTCCCTTTTTTGTCTTAGATTCGTCACCCAGTCGAGATCCGGACAATCAGATAAATTCCCTTTTTTTATTTCAGATTCGACACTCATTCGAGATCTGGACAATCAGATAAGTTCCCTTTTTATTGTCTCGGATTCGATACTCTGTCAATCCAAACAATCAGATAAGTTCCTTTTTTATCTCAGATTCGACACTCCGTTGAAATCCGGACAATCAGACAAGTTCCTTTTTTCTTATCTCAGATTCGACACTCTGTCAAAATCCCGGACAATGTGATAATTATTCCCTTTTTGTCTTAGATTCGTCATCCAGTCGAGATCTGGACAATCCGATATGTTCCCTTTCTTATCTTAGATTCGACAATCAGTCAAAATTTGGACAACCAGATATGTTCCCTTTTTTGTCTTAGATTCGACACTCACTCGAAATCCGGACAACTAAGTAAGTTCCCATTTTTTATCTCAGATTCAAAACTCTGTCGAAATCTGGACAGTCAGATAAATTCCCTTTTTCGTCTCAGATTCGACACTCAGCCGAGCTCCAGACAATCAGATAAGTTCCCCTTTCAATCTCAGATTCCACACTCTGTCGAAATCCGTACACTCAAACAAGTTTCCTTTTTTTACTCAGATTCGACACTCAGTCAAAATCTAGACAATCAGATAAGTTCTTTTTTTTGTCTCAGATTCGACACCCATTCGAGATACAGACAATGGAATAAGTTCAGTCAAAATCTGGACAATCAGATAAGGTCTCTTTTTTGGTCTCAAACCCGACACTCATTCGAGATTCGGACAATCAGATAAGTTTCCTTTTTTATCTCAGATTCCACACTCAGTCGATATCCGGACAATGAGACAAGTTTCTTTTTTTGGTCTCAGATTCGACACTTTTTCGAAATCCGGACATTCATATAAATTCCCTTTTCTGATCTCAGATTCGAGACTCAGTATTGATCTGGACAATCAGATAAGTTCGTTTTTTTTCTCAGATTCGACACTTAGTCGAGAACCGGAAAATCAGAAAATTTTCCTTTTTTAGTCTCAGATTCAAAACTCATTCGAAATCCGGACAATCAGATAAGTTCTCATTTTTTATCTCAGATTCGACACTCAGTCAAAATCTGGACAATCACAAAAGTTCCGTTTTTGTCATAGATTCGACCCTTAGTCGAGATCCGGATAATTAGATAAGTTCCCTTTTTTATCTCTGATTCCACAAGTTGTCAAAATCCGGACAATCAGATAAGTTCCTTTTTTGGTCTCAAATTCGACACTCAGTCAAAATCTAGACAATCAGATTAGTTCCATATTTTGTCTCAGATTTGACACTCATTCAAGATCCGGACAATTAGATAAGTTCCTTTTTTGAATTTCAGATTCGACACACAGTCGAAATCCGGAAAATCAGATAAGTTCCCTTTTTTATCTCAGATTCGACACTCATTCGAGATCTGGACAATCAGATAAGTTCCCTTTTTATTGTCTCGGATTCAATACTCAGTCAATCCAGATAATCAGATAAGTTCCTTTTATATCTCATATTTGACACTCAGCCGAAATCCGGACAATCAGACAAGTTCCTATTTCTTATCTCAGATTCGACACTCTGCCGAAATCCAGACAATCAGATAATTGTTCCCTTTTTTGTCTTAGATTCGTCACCCAGTCGAGATCCAGACAATCAGATAAGTTCCCTTTTTTATCTCAGATTCGACACCCATTCGAGATCTTGACAATCAGATAAGTTCCCTTTTTATTGTCTCGGATTCTATACTCAGTCAATCCAGACAATCAGATAAGTTCCTTTTTTCATCTCAGATTCGACACTCAGTCAAAATCCGACGATCAGACAAGTTCCTTTTTCTTATCTCAGATTCGACACTCTATCGAAATCCAGACAATCTGATATTTGTTCCCTTTTCTGTCTTAGATTCGTCACCTAGTCGAGATCCGGACAGTCAGATAAGTTCCCTTTTTATCTTTGATTCGACAATCAGTCAAAATTTGGACAATCAGATATATTCCCTTTTTTTGTCTCAGATTCGACACTCACTCGAAATCTGGACAATTAAATTAGTTCCCTTTTCTAGATCAGATTCCACTTTCTGTTGAAATCCGTACAATCAAATAAGTTTCCATTTTTGTCTCAGATTCGTTACTCAGTCAAAATCTAGACAATCAGATAAGTTCTTTTTTGTCTCAGATTCGACACTCATTCAAGATTCAGACAATCAAATAACTTCCCTTTTTTGTCTTAGATACGACACTCAGTCAAAATCTGGACAATCAGATATGTTCTCTTTTTTGGTCTCAGATTCGACACTAAGACGAGATCCAGACAATCAGATAAGTTCCCTTTTTTTATCTCAGATTCAGCACTCAGTCGAAATCCGGACAATCAGATCAGTTCCCTTTTTTAGTCTCAGATTTGACACTCAGCCTAGATCCGTATAATGAGATAAGTTCCCTATTTTATATCTAAGATTCGACACTCAGTCAAAATCTGGACAATCGGATAGGTTCCCTTTTTTAGGTCTCAGATTCGACACTCAGTCGAGCTCCAAACAAGAAGATAAAATCTCTTTTCCAGTCTCAGATTCGACACTAAGACGAGATCCGGACAATCAGATAAGTTTTCTTTTTTATCTCAGATAAGGCACTAAGTCGAAATCCGTACAATCAGATCAATTCCCTTTTTTAGTCTCAGATTTGATGCTCAGCCCCAGATTCGACACTCTATCGAGATTTCAGATAAGTTCCCTTTTTTATCTCAGATTCCACACTCAGTCAAAATCCGGACAATCAGATAAGTTTCTTTTTTGGTCCCAGATTCGACACTTTATCGAAATCCGGACAATCATATAAGTTCCCTTTTTTGATCTCAGATTCGACACTCAGTATTGATCTGGACAATCAGATAAGTTCCTTTTTTGTCTCAGATTCGACACTAAGTCGAGAACCGGACAATCAGATAAGTTTCCTTTTCTAGTCTCAGATTCAAAACTAAGTCGAAATCCGGACAATCAGAGAAGTTCTATTTTTTTTTATCTCAGATTCGACACTCAGTCGAAATCTGGACAATCATATAAGTTCCCTTTTTTATCTCAGATTCGACACTCTGTCGAAATCCGGACAATCAGATAATTGTTCACTTTTTTGCCTCAGATTCGTCACTCAGTCAAAAATCAAGACAATCAGATAAGTTCCTTTTTATTATCTCAGATTCGACACTCTATCGAAATCCAGACAATTAAATAAGTTCCCTTTTTAGATCTCAGATTTGACACTCACTCGAAACTCAGACAATTAAATAAGTTCCCTTTTTGTCTTAGATTCGACCCTCAGTCGAGATCCGGACATTCAAATAAGTTCCCTATTCTATCTCAGATTCCACACTCTGTTGAAATCCGGACAATCAATTAAGTTCCCCTTTTTGTCTCAGTTTTGACACTCAATCAAAATCGAGACAATCAGATAAGTTCTTTTTTTGTCTCATATTCGACACTCATTTGAGATCCAGACCATCAAATAAGTTCCATTTTTTGTCTTAGATACAACACTCAGTCAAAATCTGGAGAATCAAAGAAGTTCTCTTTTTTGGTCTCATATTCGATATTCAGTCGAGATCCGGATGATCAGATAAGTTCCCTTTTTTCTCAGATTCGACACTTAGTCGAAATCTGAACAATCAGATCAGTTCCCAATTTTAGTCTCAGATTTGACAATCAGTCGAGAACCGGACAATCAGATAAATTCTCTTTTCTAGTCTCTGATTCAAAACTCAGTCAAAATCCGGACAATCAAATAAGTTCTCTTTTTTTTATCTCAGATTTGACACTCAGTCGAAATCCAGACAATCAGATAAGTTCCCTTTTATATCTCAGATTCGACACTCTGTCCAAATCCGAACAATTAGATAAGTTTCCTTTTTGTCTCAGATACGTCACTCAGTCGAGATTCGAACAATCAAATAAGTTCCCGTTTTTATCTGAGATTCGACACTCAGTCAAAATCCAGACAATATGATAAGCTCCCTTTCTTGGTCTCAGAATCAACAGTCAGTCGAAATCCGGACAATTAAATAAGTTTCTTTTTTTTGTCTCAGATTCGACACTCAGTCGAAATCTAGACAATCTGATAAGTTCCCTTTCTGTCTCATATTCGACACTCAGTCGAGATCCGGATAATCAGATAAGTTCCCCTTTATTTGTCTCAGATTAGACACTCATTCGAGATCCAGACAATAAAATAACTTCCTTTTTTATCTTAGATACGACACTCAGTCAAAATCTGGACAATCAAATAAGTTCTCTTTTTTGGTCTCAGATTCGACACTCAGTCGAGATCCGGACAATCAGATAAATTCCATTTTTTATCTGAGATTCGACACTCAATTAAAATCCGGACAATCAAATCAGTTCCCTTTTTTATCTCAGATTCGACACTCAGTCAAAATCCGGACAATCAAATCAGTTCCCTTTTTTAGTCTCAGATTTGACACTCAGTCTAGATCTGTATAATTAGAAAATTTCCCTATTTTTTATCTAAGATTCGACACTCAGTCAAAATCTAGACAATCAGATAAGTTCCCTTTTTTTGGTCTCAGATTTGACACTCAGTCGAGATCCAAACAATATGATAAATTCCCTTTTCTAGTCTTAGATTTGACACTGAGTCGAAATCCGCTCAATCAGATAAAAAAAATTTTTATATCAGATTCGGCACTCAATTGAAATCCGGACAATCAAATAAGTTTCGTTTTTTATCTCAGATTTGACACTCAGACGAAATCTGGACAATCAGATAAGTTCATTTTTTGCTTTAGATTCGACACTCGGTCGATGTTCAGACAATCAGATAAGTTCCGTATCTCAAATTCCAGACTCAGTCGAAATCCGGACAATCATATAAGTTCTTTTTTTTTGTCTCAGATTCGACACTTTGTCGAAATCCGAACAATCATATAACTTCCCTTTTTATCTCAGATTTGACACTCAGTCGAGATATGGACAATCAGATAAGTTCCATTTTTTAGTCTCCGGTTCGACACTAAGTCGAGAACCAGACAATCAGATAAATTTCCTTTTCTAGTCTCAGATTCATAACTCAGTCGAAATCCGAACAATCAGATAAGTTCTTTTTTTATCTCAGATTCGACACTCAGTCGAAATCCGGACAATCATATAAGGTCTTTTTTGTCTCAGATTCGACACTCTGTCGAAATTTGGATAATCAGATAATTGTTCTCTTTTTTGCCTCACATTCGTCACTCAGTCGAGATATGGACAATCAGATAAGTTCCTTTTTTTATCTCAGATTCGACACTCAATCGAAATCCGGACAATCAGATAAGTTCCACTTTTGTCTCAGATTCGACACTTAATCGAAATCTGGACAATCAGATAAGTTCCCTTTTTGTCTCAGATTCGACACTCAGTCGAAATCTCGACAATCAAAAAAGTTCCCTTTTTGTCTTAGATTCGATCCTTAGTCGAGATCCGGACAATCAGATAAGTTCTTTTTTTATCTCAAATTCCACACTCTATCAAAATCCGGACAATCAGATAAGTTCCCTTTTTGGACTCAGATTCGACACTCAGTCAAAATCTAGACAATCAGATAAGTTCCTTTTTGTCTCAGATTCGACACTCATTCAAGATCCAGACAATTAGATAAGTTCCCTTTTTGTATTTCAGATTCGACACACAGTCAAAATCTGGACAATCAGATAAGTTCCTTTTTTATCTCAGATTCGACACTCATTCGAGATGTGGACAATCAGATAAGTTCCCTTTTTATTGTCTCGGATTCGATACTCAGTCAATCCAGACAATCAAATAAGTTCCTCTTTTTATCTCAGATTCGACACTCAGCCGAAATTCAGACAATCAGACAAGTTCCTTTTTTATCTTAGATTCGACACTCAGCCAAAATCTGGACAATCAGAAAAGTTCCTTTTTCTTATCACAGATTCGACACTCTGTCGAAATCCGAACAATCCGATAATTGTTCCCTTTTTGTCTTAGATTCGTCACCCAGTCGAGATCCGGACAATTAGATAAGTTCCCCTTTTTATTTTTCAGATTCGACACTAAATTGAAATCCAGACAATCAAATAAGTTCCATTTTTTGTCTGAGATTCGACACTCAGTCAAAATCCGGACAATCAGATAAGTTCCTTATTTTAATCTCAGATTTGACACTCAATCGAAATCCAAACAATCAATCTAGTTCTTTTTTTTATCTCAAATTTGACACTCAGTCGAAATCTGGTTTTCGGTATCAGATTCAACACTCCGTCGAAATCCGGATAATTAAATAAGTTTTTTTTTGTCTCAGATTCGACGTTTAGTCAAAATCTGGACAGTTCGAAAAGTTCCCTCTTTTGTCTCAGATTCAAACATTCAGTCGAGATCCGAACAATCAGATAAGTTTTCTTTTTATATCAGATTCCACACTTTGTCGAAATCTAGACAATCAGATAAGTTCCCTTTTTGTCTCAGATTCGACACTCAGTCAAGATCTGGACAATCAGATAAGTTCCCTTTTTCTGTTCTCAGATTCGACACAATCAAAATTTGGACAATCAAATAAGTTCATTTGTTTATCTCAGATTCTACACTCAGTCAAAATCCGGACAATCAGATAAGTTCCTTTTTTTATCTCAGATTCGACACTCTGTCAAAATCCGAACAATCAGATAATTGTTTTTTTTATCTTAGATTTGTCACTCAGTCCAAAGATCTAGACAATCATATAAGTTTCTTTTTTATCTTAGATTCGATACTCAGTCAAAATCCGGGCAATCAGATAAGTTTCCATCATTCGTCTCAGATTCAACACTCTGTCGAAATCCGGACGATTAAATAAGTTCTTTTTTTCTCAGATTTTACACTTTATCGAAATCTGGACAATCAGATAAATTCTCTTTTTTATCTCAGATTCGACACTCTCGAAATCCAGATAATCAGATAATTGTTTTTTTGTCTCAGATTCGTTACTCAGTCGAGAGATCCAGATAATCAGATAAGTTTTTTTTTTATCTTAGATTCGACACTCATTCGTGATCTCGACATTTAGCTAAGTTTCTTTTTTTATCTCAGATTCTACACACAGTCAAAATCCAGACAATCAGATAAGTTCTTTTTTTTTATCTCAGATTCGACACTCAATCAAGATTTGAACAATTAGATAAGCTCTCTTTTTTTTATCTTAAATTCGATACTCAGTCGAGAACCGAACAATCAGATAAGTTCTCTTTTCTAGTCTCAAATTTAACATTCAATCAAGATCCGGACAATCAGATAAGTTCCTCTTTTTTTATCTCAAATTCCACACTCAGTCAAAATCCAGACAATCAAATAAGTTTCTTTTTTTGTTTCAGATTCGACACTCAATCGAAATCTGGACAATGAAAGAAGTTCCCCTTTTTTCTCAGATTCGACATTCAATCGAGATCCGCACAATCATATAAGTTCCCTATTTTTATCTTAGATTTGACACTCAGTCTAGATCCGGACAATCAGATAAGTTTCTTTTTTTATCTCAGATTCAACACTTAGTCAAAATTCAAACAATGAAATAAGTTTCCTTTTCTGTCTCAGATTTGACACTCAGTCAAAATCTAGACAATAAGATAAGTTTTCTTTTTTGGTCTCAGATTCAACACTCTGTCGAAATCCGGACAATCATATAAGATTTCTTTTTTGGTCTCAGATTCGACACTCAATCTAAATCCGGATAATCAGATCATTGTTCTTTATTTTTTAGTCTCAAATTTGACACTCAATCAAAATCCGGATAATCAGATAAATATTCTATTTGTTGTATTATTTATCTTAGGATTTATGATTTAATATTTACGGGTTTTTTTTTTTTTGCCGGCATTTAGGTGTTTAGAGGTTAGGGTATGAATTTTTTAATTTTATAGTATTTTCTTTGAGATTTTCAAGTGATTAGTTGTTATTTAATTAGATTTTGTGTTTTTCATGCCTATAAAAAATAATAAAATAAGACAATTATTGAACTGACCTGAAGACAATAATTTTAAGAAAGTCTCTTTGCGGAACATTTGCGTATCTCTCAACCTTAAGAGCAAACCTCTTACTATCCATATCCTGAAACAAGGGAGTAAAGAGATTCAGTGATGAAGAAACATGAGAATAGTTTTCGATGTACTGGGCCAGTTTTTGTGAATCAGAATTGTCTGGACTAACCTGAGTTGTCCATTGGGATCTCAACAAGCACACAGTCAGACATCAAGAACGTCTTCGCAACTGAGGCTGCATATTCGAAGCAACATCTCACAACCTGAATACAAAATTTCACTCAGGTTCATTGGAATATTTTGCCATCAGATGGTTTAGCAAAACAGAAAGACATATGTGAGAAACTAACCTTTGCCGGGTCGATGATTCCTGCAGCCATCAGATCTTCATACTTTCCGGTTGCAGCATTGTATCCAAACTTCACATTATCGTTAGCTAACACCTGTAATGAATAAAGATAGTTCTTACGCTATTTACTTAGACTAAGATCGGAAAAAGCATGGAGATTTTATAACCTTCTCACTGACAACACTTCCATTTCAGAGGGTAACTTAGTGCTCTTTAAACGATTTCTGCTCCAACCTACAGCTGGGAAATAATTGAAAATGCAGTCAGAGCATAGCAAATTGCACAAATCCACAAAGGTCTTGATTATGCTGGATTACCTTTTCTTCATCATTTTCAAGGGTATTCTTGATGGCATCAACCTTGGACGCAAGCCACCAACGACAATACCTACCTCCACAGCAGCCTGAAACTCAATGAGATCGCATATAAATAAGATAATCCATGAGTAGTGAGAATAGCACTACCATCTATAACCCAACCAGCTGGATAGAGAAAATCACCTTTGTAGCATTAAGAGCATCTTCAACTCTCAGTTTCTTTTCTTTGAGCTCTGTCTCAGTTTGTGCCCCAACCTTTAACCAAGATGTAAGAGCTTCTAATTAGGATCACTTAACTTATTTCTTACGTTATACAAATCCAAGCAAGCCATGTGGTTACTATTTACCTGAATTACAGCAACTCCACCAGAGAGCTTTGTAATTCTCTCATTCAATGTCTCCTTCTCGTAGTCTTGCTCCGCTTGCTGCATGACCATGGTTCTGTTAGCAACAAAGCTATATACAAAAAACAGCTATCACAGAATTCTTATGCGGTTTGACTCAAACATATACCTCAACAACATTCCTAATCTGTACAACACGCTTGTTCACTGTTTCCTGTGTAGTCCCATTGCCCACAATTGTTGTCGGAACCTCTTTTCCAGCTTTGTCAAGAGAAAGACCAACTTCCCCTCTAATCACAGTTGCTACGCACACAAACAGAAGCAACATGACGATACTATAACAATTAAATGATTCCATAAAACTAGCAAAAGGCACCATACTTGGGTGTATTTAACAGAGTCTCTCTCAATCATCTCATATCTGTGGGCTTCTAAGTTCTCCTTCGGTGGCTGTAGTGGGAAAATGATATATAAAAACATATGGATACTAGTTTATAAATACAAAGTTAAACCACTCATGAAGAAGATATAACCTGCTGCAAGGGTGTGTGCAAACAATCTTGGAGGATAACCTCATGGAGTGACATTGACAGAAGAATCCTTTTGAAGATTAAACACAGGTTTTCCAGATACTATAACCTGCATAAGCAAAATTAGTGACTATGAATTTGTTTGGGTTCACTGATTAATTTGGTAAGAAAAATTAGATACTATATTTTGGGTTCACTGATTAATTTGGTGAATGTGTTTAGATATCAAATCCATTAAAATCAGAAAAGAACTGTACTGTACCTTAACGATTTGACCAGACCGTGTTTGTATGTATAAGCCAGCAGCAGGATCTGGACAAGGTACCTCCACTGAATCTCTAGAAAATATTGCACGAGTAAGACCTGTGGATGATCGTTAAAGGATACACTTAAACAGCATATAAAATATCATCTAATCATCACTAAAAGGAGACAACTACACTTAAGTAAAGCAAGAGAGAATAAAAAACGCAACCTGTGAGTGAGCCATGGTCTGTATGCCATCCACACCAAGATGAGACGGAATCTTTGTTAAGTGTCGTGCTAAATGGAAGATAATAAGTCAATTTATGCATTAATCACAGTTGCTGTGCACTGGAATAATAACTCAGTGATTAGGGACTAAACTGCAAAAGTAAATTAGCAGAGTAACATTTAATTTTACCTATCCTGTGCAGGAGACGTCCTCTGTGACAACGAGAGCCAAGAGGTATCTTTTCAAGATTTTTCTTTTCATGTTTTATACCTTTGACACTGCAATTCATGGATTGTAAAGGGTTTCAGAATATATAGCAAAGACGTAAAAACAGAAAGCATTTCTAGCACAATGACAAAAGTGAAATAGTCAAAACCAGATTCATGTTAATACACTTATCGGTAAATAACAACAAAGAGATTAGTTTGAGAGAAAAATTTATGCATTTTGGATGACATTTTCATAAGGAGATTACATTTTTCTTGGGCTCAATTCTGAAACTATCTTTGCAAGCGAAGCTTCAATATCTATTCAAAAATGTTTGAAGATATAATCCCTAACACTAACGAAATTACTTACTATATTGATCACAGTGGTAAGCTACCATGAGCCCAACTTCGAACATCAGATTACCAAGAGCTTTGAAAGCTGTCATGTACGAAAAGTAAAACTTAGTTCTTTAGGAAAAACAAAATGAAAAGAAGAAAGCAACAATGAAAACATGCTAACGTTACAAACCCAAGCAGACACCAGAAATTGTCAAACTCGAACAGAGCAATGAAGTTGCTAATGAAACAAAGCCCAAACAAGTAACAACTTCAACCTCTGCTCATACACTAGGAGGATTCATATAATGAAATCAATGCCATATAAAAAAAATAATCCCTAATGATTGTTGAGGATGCTTAGAATGATCACCGATGGTTTAATTAGAGCATAACACAAACAAATAAATTTAAGATTCAAGGGAAAACTAGGAAATAAACATTCACAGAAAACTGCAAGTTAAGAGATCGATCTTATGATACATAGAAGGAATAACCAATGGGGAAGCTTTTGGTTAAAACAAACACCATGCAAACAACGAAACACCAATGGTTTAATTAGAGCATAACACAAACAAAATAAATTTAAGATTCAAGGGAAAACTCCACACATGGAACTAAGGAGAAGGAAAAAAATAAACAATCAAGTAATTAAGGAAACACACAAAGAAGAAAGAATCATATCGGCAGCAGAGAACAACAAGTAACAACAGAGAAATTATTCATTTCTGCTAAAAGTAAGAAGAGAAACATTGAATCTCTGAACATCAAGAGCAACAGACAGATTACAGTCATGGTCACAAAAAATTAAGGTCAAATTAAGGTCAAATTAGGCATAAAATAAAAAAAATTAAGGCTCAAAAACATTTTAAAAAAAAATTATATATAATAAGGGTCTCCAAATTTTATTATTGAAACACGCATGGAGCCAAGGAAGAAAACAAGCAATGAAGTAATGAAGTAAGAAAACAAGTGAGGTAAGAAAACAAGCAATGAAACACGCATGGAGCCACGGAAAGAGACAAGCAATGTAAGTAAGAAAACAAGTGCAAACAAGTTTCGTCCTGTCACCTACAAGACAAAGAACAAAACGACAAAAATGATCTTTATCTCTTATCAGAAAAAAAGACAGTGAATTCCAGCAAACATACACCCCAAGACAGGAAAAATCATAATCCAGCAAATTGACATGTTCATCAGATATGAGAAATGATTTAACATAAACAATCTCAAGCTCTCAGTGCATGAAATCTTCTAAATCACAGCTTTAACAATGATTAACAGAAAGAATCTTGCAGAGTAAAGATTAACAAATACGCATGGAACACTGAATCATGACATTATGCGGCTTCACATCTCTGTGCATGATTCCACGTCGAATGAGAGAAATCCAACGCCTGCATAAATGTTATAAGAAACAACAAATAGAATCAGAAACAGCTGAAGAGTAGTGAATTCAAAGTCAAAATAAGTTAAACAAAAGTGTCTGATACAATCTAATTATACATTAACCTACTGATTACTATTTCCAGATTATCAGAGACCAGGATTTATGAAACTCACATATGCAAATCGGAAAACCCTAAACTATCAGAAAATGGAAGAAACACGAACAAAACCCTAAATATCTTCGAAGACAAACAATACAGACTCACGAAAACCGCAACGAAGATAAATAGACCAGAAATTTCATACATCAACGAAAACGCAACTCTATCAGTGAACAATAACCCCAAAAATGAAGCGGATCCACCAAATCGAGTGAAAATCCCAGAAATTAAGCCGATGGAACACAGAGTGAGTGACGAACCACCATGATTTACCTGAAAAACACTATAATCGCTCGCCGGAGAAGCTTCGATTGACCGAGAATACCTACCCTTCGCTCTCTGTGTTTCGCTCTTTCTCTCTTCTATCTCTCTCACCTCCTAACAAACAAAGGAAGTTTTATTTTCCTCAGCCTCACGACAGAGAGCAGCGCAAGGCACATAGTAAATAGTTGTCAATGATGACGTGTCAAGTCATTGTTGGTTTTTCTAATGCTGACCCAAATTTTGAATCGTAACGGCAACGTTTTTGGAGCACTTGTGCCTTGAGAGTAAAGACACTTAAAACGGTTTGATCTGGTTTAAAGTTATTTGTATCATTGATTGATCGGTTTGATTTGGTTCAAATAGTTTTTGGTTATGCGCTTTATACTTTGCAATCACAATAGCAATTTATTTTTGTTATTAATGTATATATAGTCATTGCATTTTTCTAAATTTTCATAATTCGATTTGTTTATATGAATATCTGGTTTTTAGTTATTCAATATTATTTTAATATAATTTCTTTAATATTTAATTTATTTCTATTATTCCACTATTAGGAAAACTATTGTGAGAACTGTATTTTTTATATTCGACATATATTAAAAAAGATGATGACATAGTATATTTTCATTAAATTTGAAAGCAATGTTACAAAATAGGTAAAAACACTTGAATATACAAATTAATCACTACAACTCTTGGACTTAGGAAATTATGTGCCACATCTCGCTGCAACACATTTTTGTGTCTTTCTCTGATAAGATATAAATAGGCAGTCGAAAAATCAGAATCTTCTTATGTTGTAATTGATTCGTTGATCGATCCTCCATGCTTTGATAACTTGCAATTAAGTTTCTAATTTGAAATGTGCACATAATTTTCATGGATAGATTCACCGATGTGCACATAATAATCTATTAAATACTTAGCAGATTCTATCAAATATTTGTCGACTCTGCCAAGTATTCATAGAGTCTGTCAAATATTCGCAGATTCTATCAAATATTTACAGATTCTGCTAAATATTCGAAGATCATCAATTATTCAACAAAGTCTGCCAAATATTTTTAGAGTCTACAAATTATTTTGTAGAGTGTGCCAAACCTCTACAGAGTGTCAAATATATGCAAAATCTATCAGTTATTTTGCGCTAGATATATGCAAAATCTGCCAGACTTTTGTAAAGTATGTTAGTTACTATGTAGAGTCTACTAATTACTCTAAAAAGTCTACAAGTTACTCTGCACCGTGTGTCAGTTACTATGCAAAGTCTACAATATATTTGCCAAATATGTTAAATATCTGTAGACTTTGTCAAATGCTCGCAGAATTTGTTAAATGCTTGCAAAGTTTGCTTAATATTCGTAGAGTATGTCAAATGCTTGAAGAGTCTATCAATATTCAGAGTATTTTGAAAATGACTTGCATTTAAAATTTTAAAGTTTTGATAAGTTGTTTTAGTTATTTCAGAAATAAAATAGATTATTATGACAAATCACTCTAATAAGTAACACAAAGTGTATCTAGCACAAATTTACTATTCTAATAGCAATTAGTATATAGTATGCTTTTGTTTTGATAAATAGATTATGTTTATATATAAACTAGATTAAGACTCGTCCGATAGGCGAGTTTCTTAATTTAAAAATAAATAATATTATAGCAAAATTATATTTTCCGTTAGAGAAACAGTAGAAATCATGTTTCTTTAGAGAAAACAGTTTGGTTATTAACATATTTTACATGAATAAAATAATTTTTATATTATAATTTTATTATGAATACATTAAAATATATATACCACATCTATTAGTTTGGTTCCATCTTGTCTTTTGTTTTTCGGTCATTATGTGAGATATGTATTTAAAAATTATTATTAACCAAAAAAGCCAAACCGAATCTGACCTGAAAAAAATCAGAAAGGATCATAAACTTCTCTATCTGAATAACTGAACCCAAACTAAACCCGAAAAGTAAATAGATACCTGGAATATTTGAAATACAACTATATATCCAAAACCATTAATAATATATAAACTTGGTATAACTGAATTATAAACCCTACAACTATAAACAAAACAATATATATTAATTTTAGATCAAAATAATTAACATACACAAAATGCAAAAAGATTTGAAAGTTCTAAGTAATATTTTTTAAAATTTAACCAAACTTTAGTCAAATGTAACCAATTTTTAATATTTATTTTCTATTTCGTGTATCCAAACTTGACTTAAATGCATATGAAACCAAACTGAACCGAATGGATCGTAAACCTCTAAACCAAAAAACCCGAGAGACATAAACCAACCCTAACGCCCAGACTTAGTATAAGATGTAAAAAAGATCCAGTGACCGGCAGCTATGTTCTTACTCATATCTATGTGAGATATTGTTCTCGCAAGATCTTCATTGTCCAATCTGATATCCTTTTGTTGAGATCGTATCTCGGTTCCCAACATTATATTTTTCCCTCTCTCAGCTTCACTTGGCTGGAATATTTCACTATTCCTTGTCTCATGGCGTTTTTCGACAATATTTTCTAACTCCACCCTTACGTCACCTACTGTCAATTTTATTCTTATCATGGGTCTTGTATACCTTAAGATGTTTGGTTATCACGGCTTAATTTCTTTTCTGTTTTTGGATTCCTATCTACTATTATTTTCAATCTCAACAAAAGTCTCACTGACTTGCTCTCTCATCTAGCTATATCCAAATAAACGAATGAGATATGGCTCCCTTGAGCATCTCTCCCTAAATATATTTCTGCCTCGTTTTTGAGTTATTTTCTTTGTGAAAGAACAATTTTGGTTTTTTTCCTTTGGGAGAATTATTTTTACAAACCTTTTCTCCTCTATGGAGAAAACATTTACTTAAATTTGATGTCCAAATATTGTTTGATAAACCCGACAAAACTGTATATTAGATCATCTCCTAAAATTTATGTAACACTTAACCAATTAGAGTAATGAATAAGATTGTATTATACTAAATCAATTTTGTTTATCTTCCAAACAAGGTTTATATAATCACAGTTGATAAATTAACAATGTTTAAGTTTCCTTTTTTCCTTTTAAATATATTTATTAATTTTTAATTATTGATTAGAAAGATTAACATTTGTTTGTTTAACATTTTTTTTCCTTAAGCTAGGGGTTTAGGTTTTATTTTTATTTTTGTATTTGTTTTAAATTTATATCTTAATTTTAATTTTTGATTAGATAAATTAATAAATATTTTGTTTCCTTGTAAAATTATTTTTTAATTTTAATTATTGATTACATAAATTAAAAGATTCTTAATTTCCATTTTTCCTTTTAAAATTATTTATATATTTTAATTAGTTTTATTTTCGTTTTTGTATTTGTTTTAAAATTATATATTATTTTTAGTTATTGATTAGATAATTAACAAATTCTTAGTTTCTTTTTTTTTCCTTTTAAAGTTATTTGTATATTTTAGTTAGTTTTTTTTTTTTAATTATTTCTTAGTAGTTATTTATTAGATAAAATAACAAATTCTTGCTTTCCTTTTTTTCTTTTAAAATTATTTCTTTTATTTTTGTTTCTTTAATTGTTTTAAAATTATTAAAAAGTTACTTAATGATTAGATAAATTAACAAATTTTTCGTTTTCTTTTTTCTAAAAATTTAATTAATGATTAGATAAATTAATAAAATTTTGTTTTTATTTTTTCCTTTTTTACTTATGTATTTTTTAATAATTTAATTTATTAGTTTTACATGTGCAAAAATCTGAATGATTAATGATATATATCTAAATTCCGTGAGTCGGTTTCTAATGAATGTAACTCAAATTTATATAATAAGATAAATAATGTTTATAGTCTATTTAGGGCTACCAGCTGTTTAATTATTATTGTTTTCTAATGATTAGAAAACTGGCAGTTACCTCAGCTTATTAGACTCTTTGGTGCCGTGTTGGTCTGATTAACAATATCAACATAAACGTTTGAGAAATCGTACCTAATATTTAAATCTGGTATCTATCTTTTTTTTGGTATCTATCTATTTCCATAAGATATATCATTAGAAAGGTCAATTATTGCCATTATCAGTAATTTTAACAAGTTAATCGATAAAATTTTATCTTTTTAAAATGGAAGTTCTGAGAGTCAAGATTCAAATACAGTACTATAAATTAATAATATTGGGAGTAATACACTTTTTTATAATATTTTATTAATTTAGAAAGATTATTAATTTATAGAGCTGATATTTGGTTCAAATTAGCATTTTAAGACTAAAAATTTTATTAATTTAGCGAAATTATTAATGAATCAATTATTAATTTATAGAGGTTTAATTGTTTGTTTTGACTAATCAAAACTAAATATCTAACTTACTAAATAAAAAATTGGTTCAACGATTAGCAGTTTCGTGCCCAACTCTTTAGGGTGTAAATGAAAATATTAGAAAGATGGTAGCTTCTTAAATTCTGGGAAAAACTATCTTAGATGAACAACGAGTAAATCTAATCTTTTACTGAACAAAATATGAAAAAAGTTAGATGGATTTTACAATAAACAGTTATATTAATACCATAGTCATGCAATACACCAATGATTGATGGTATTAAATTTGATAATTTGCAGTAATTCGTATTTATGCGAATTGAATCTCAGTGAAAGTGAAGAAGTACTAAATACCATTGAATCGATTTTCACTTTCATTTATGAAATTTTAATTTTTATACTTATCTTTTTGGTCATATTTGCAATAACTTAATAGTCAGTCCCATAATAGTTTGGTTTCCATAATAAACAGAAATATTTATGTTTCAATGTTTTAGTAAGGAGTAAGTAAGGACATACCATACCAATGGTCCTCATGGGGTTTTTCATGAATTACATGGCTATACATAGAGTCACAGTCACTAGACAGACCATTTATATGCAAAGTCACCACCTTTGTGACCGCGTTTAAAGGGATCCTATTGAGTTGTCATATTCCACCACAAGGGTTAGGGAAGAAAATAAACAAAACTATGAAAATTTGGGAACCAAACGATGAAGACTGTGACCTACTATATTGTTCTATTTCTCTCTCACTACAAGAAAAGAATGAGAAAAAAATCCGACAATTTTATGCCAAAGTTTTTTGTTTTTGTCATTTGAAAATAAAATTTTCCTCTTTTTTGTTTTGGAAATAAAATATTTTAAGTTTATTTATAGGTAAAATTATCAAAAACAGTCTCTTTTGAAAATTTAATTCCAAATGGGAACCTCGTAGTGTTAAAAAACAATCACAAAATGTCTCCATTTGAAAATAAAATTTCAAAAGGACCCAAATAAAAAATTGCCACATATTTGTATTCTTTTTTTTTTTTTTTTAATTCTTCACTATGATTCTATCAATTTTTTTAATTACTGCATTACTCTAACTTTAGTCATAATCATAAACTTCTTTGGGCAGTTGAAAGCCTTCATGATCTTTATGTGTCTGATGTAGAGATATGGACGGATTGCACATCAGCTGTGGAAGCTATTAATAGTCCATGTGATTGGCCAAAATACAGTTCCTACTTGGATCGGTTTCAGAGAGCTAGAAGGTGTTTACGGGTGTGCCATGTGAAATTATCATCAATTTCAGCGAATGTGGTAGCAAGGAAAATCGCCAGGAGTGTTAATATGGATGGTAGGTTTAATTCATACTTGGCAAGGGGAGGACCAACATAGTTACATTCAATCTTTAAGGAAGATCGGAGATCGTAAGATTCACTTACAATTTGGGTTTTGGGTCTCAGTGTCTGTTTTTTCATGTTGTTAAGGTGTTTTGAATAATGCTTAAGGTGACAAAAATAAATAAATAAAATCATAAAATTCTAATTAGAGGTCACTAAATTCCTTAATTTTCGGAATGGTTGGATAGTTTCATAGTATAACGCCAAAACTCAGTATTAATGTCTGAGATAGCATTATCATCTAATTCTAAGATCACATAAATGACTCATTTTCGAATTTGACAATTAAGTGTTTTTTGTTTGTTTTAATGGTGATTTCTTGGTCGAGTTTTTTTATATTATTTTGGTCAAAAAAAATCATTATATGGTCGAGTTTGTTGATTATTGACTAATCGACATCTAGTTTTATATCATGAATAAGATAAATTACAATAAGATCAATAGTTAGTTCCTACTCCATAGAGATGCAAACTAATATTGGTTGGCTAACTAATTCATTTTGTAATGGAAGTCGGTACTAAGAAAACTTCGTAAGTTATGTATTATGAAAACGCGTTCAGTTCCTGTTTCGAATCTATCAAAACAATTTAACATTAAATTTATCAGTTTGTTAAGCCAACCTCTACTTTGTTCATGGCTGATAAAAAAACAAACAAAAATTATATCTTGTTTGTAATGTCTATTATAAGATTAGATGAAACTTACTAAATAGAGACTATATGGTACTTATTGAAAGATCTTGTTTCAAGATCGTTTACATTAACTCATGTATAAACTTGTTTTCTCCAACGTTAATCTCTTAACTTAGCATTATAAACACTGAATGATGTGAAAGCTATTTATATAAACAAAAGAGTGGTAAAAATGTTCTGACATCTCCTTATCACCTTGGAATGTTACCGAGTAATGTATTTGAAGAAGGTGAGCTCTGTGCACTTAACCAATGATCTTGAACCGAGACGGGTGAGCTATCGCTAATCTCTTCGACTGAAGCGAGGCAATCGGGTTGTTTTTGAGGGACGACGAGTCTTCTGCTTCCCACTGATGATATTTTAACTGATCTTTGGCTTCCGCGATCAGATGACCGAAGAGAACCATTTGGTGAACCCAAGCTCATGTTTGGAATCCAACCGCTGAGTCGTAATTGTTCGAGCTCGTCTGCTACTTCAGTCATTGTAGGTCTCATGTCACTGTGGAAGGCTAAACATCGAAATGCAAGCTCAGCCACGGAGTGTATCGATGAAAGAGTCCATGCGTCAAGATCAAGGTCAAGAATCGGGTCTATAACCTCATCGATGCAACCTGACCCGATTTTGTCAACAGCAAGAGCTGCTAGATTGATTTCGGAAGGTGGGCGAGTGAAATCAACAACTTTCAAACCCGTTATTATCTCAGCAAGGACGACACCGAAGCTGTAGACATCACTCTTATCTGAAAGATGGAAGCATTGATGATACTGCGGGTCAAGATAACCAGGAGTCCCTTGAGGAGCAGTTGAAATGTGAGAAGATTCCGTCAACCCCAGTCTAGAGAGTCCGAAATCCGCAACTTTGGAGTTGAAATCATAATCCAAAAGGATATTAGTAGATTTGATGTCACGGTGATAGATAGGTGGGTTCATTGCAGAGTGGAGATACGCGATTGCTTTAGCTGTTTGAGTAGCAACAGTGAGACGCACAGTCCATGAAAGACCACTCCCTCTATCTCCTTGTAGATGTTCTGATAAAGTTCCATTCGGCATGTACTCATAAACAAGAACCGGATCGCCTTGTTCGATACAACATCCTAAGAGACGAACAAGATTCGGGTGACTCACAGAGGAAAGAAGCTTGATCTCATTCATGACTTGATCAACACTTTCTGAATCTCTGTTTCTAAGTCTTTTGATAGCAACCCATTCATCATTTTTAAGCTTTCCTCTATAGACCGTACCATAAGCGCCTATTCCTAGCCTTTGCTTTTCATTGAAACCATCTGTCGCTTTCTCGATTTCTTTGTAAGGGAAGAACGCGACACTCGAGTTTCCTGCAGCTTCAGATAAAAGACGCTTTGCGCTTAAATGGCTTCTCAAAGGAACAGACCGTCTCCGCTTACAAAAGAAGAATAGAGCCAAGACAGCTAGCAAAAACACTCCACCAACAGTTCCTATATAGGAAATAAATTAACAGAATCAACGATCTATAAAAAAAAACCCAACAAAGAAGCTAAACAAACATTATAGAGAACAGTTATCACCTCCTACAATAATACCAAGACTAGATCTACAATGTTTCCACACGAGCCTCGACCCATGGCACTCCGGTAATGGTAATTCTTCAACTTCAATGGCTATGGAGGAAACAGGTTAGCCAAAACTAAAAAAAAAGGTTTGCAAATTTCGAAAAACAAGAGGCAAGAACATATCACATTCATGAATGTTCCCACCTTAATCAAAAGAAGAGTATAGATTGACTAACCTCTCCGGCAAGGAGTGATATATCCGTCTCCACTGTGATCAACGGGACATGAGCAACGATGTCCTGCAGTCCCATTAACATCGTTACACTTGGCGTTTTCCAAGCATTTTGCGGTTTTGCAATCTCCCTTAATCCACCAACCTAACTTAACTCGCTCAAACTCTAACGCTATCCCTGCATTCGCAGACTCGAAAGCTATCGACGAATACAACAAACCACACTCGCTGCTATTCAAATCCTTCATACTAAAAAACTTATTAGCTGAATTTTTCGAACTCGGATTCGTATGTAAAGAGAAACAGCTTAAGTTTCCCTTCAAATTGCAGCTTTTTGGTTTCAGCTGAGTCTCCAACAAGTCAATCGAACAACTATATGTTTTATTTCTGCACTTCTCCATTAGGAACTTATTCTCCGACGTCGGAGCATAAAGCTCGTTGAAAAGCGGATCCATATCTTTAGCAGTCCGACTACAGTTGTATGGAACAGCTACGAATATATGTTCTCCGGTCACGTTTAGAACGGAAAAGTCTCCGATCTTCGCTTGCTCCGCCGTACAATTGAATCCGATCGGGAAATCTTTGGAAAACGTGAAAGGATAAGTCAGAGTCAAGTTACCGCAAGTTTCGGTGAAATTAGAGGAAGAGACTCGTCGGGAAATGAATCCTCCGATTACGATTGTGATCACCAAAATCAAATTCAAGTTACTATGAGAAATCATCATCATCTTCATCTTCATCTTCTTCTTTCTGAACTGTTGATTGAATCGATCTCAATATTCATCAGGTTCCTGAAGACAATAAAGATGAATCATCAATTCAATTCTCCAGTGAAGAAACTAAAACCCTAAGTTGGAATTAGTTGAGAGCTTTTAAAGCTCTTCTGCTTGCCAACGGTACACATAACATAAATACACATAGAAACTTGAGAGAGAGAAACTTATTCTTCCACCATTAATGGCCGATTAATTAGGGCTTTAGATTATCACGAAGAGATTTGAAACTAAAAAAAATTCAAAATCAAAATAACTTACGAGCTTTGTTCTTCGTTTTCATCTTATAGCCAGCGATTTTTCAGTTATTCGGGAATCTCTGCTTTAATCGTATATGGTAAAACTTTAATTAATATGTTCTACGGCGAAGAAGTAGATGGATGATGATCGGAAAACTGAATCTCTGTTTGAATTTTCCGGTGGTTTCCTAATCGTGAAAAATCAATCAGATTAATTAAAGACGAAGAAGATACGTGCCGCGTGGGTATCTAATTTATTTAAAGACGAATACACCCTTTGGAAAAGAGTGGGAAAAATGTAAACTGACGGTTATAGCCTTTCATGGTCAACGAGCAATTGGGATATCTTTGACTAGGCTTTCAGCTTTATCTTTATTTAATGATGCGTGTGTGAGTGGACAGCATAACAAATTGCAAAAGTCGTTTGTTTTTATTATTAAAAATAAAAAATATGCGACAAAAACAAAATCAAAAACAAAAACAAATTAGAACAAAGACTTTCGATTGAATACAAATTGTTTGGGTCAGTTTGTTGAATAGTCCTAAAGTGATGTGATATATCATAGTTTCTATCAATTTTAAACCATGGAGTTTTTTATGTATTTTTCAAGTGTTTATTTTTTACAAGTTTACATGCAACTAAGATTATTTGGACGTTTTGAAGTATTCATTAAGCATTATAACCGAAGAGTTGAAGTTGGTGTCTTTGAAATTAAACAGTGTTAGGCAATATGATTTTGGATGTTGACCAACACAGTTTGGATTTTGATATTTCATGCAAAAATCATAACTTAAGACCGTATTTCTTCCACTTATGATATTTTCTCTTTGGTTTGTTTCCTTCAGTTTGATAGTTCTTCTCTTTCACTTACCCGACCACCACTCCATCTTCGAAAGCTCAGATCCGGTGGTCGGAGAACCCATTTACATCATGCAAAGCTTCATCTCGCATCGCCGGATCTTTTGGCTGACAAAACTTGGTCCCGTTTTCCACCGGTTGCAACCACCACGGGTGAGACCCCTCCCCGGTTGTTATCGGCTTGGCCATCTAACAACACTATCCTCCGAGATTTGCAGTAACACGACGAATAGAGCTCTTTGTGCCTCTCTTAATCAATCTCAGGTTCCAGCTAGAACTTCATCCTACTCTTATCAGACTTTGTTGATAGCAAGAGTTCTTTCTCTTGGACCTTCAGTTGCGCCTTTTCCGGTAGAGTCGTCGATGGCGCACGACAAATCTCATAGCTGGCTGGAGGTTTCGTCACCTTTAATTGCTGCGATGCCACAACCGCCGGTGAAGTTCTCGTCAGTTCTGATCTCCATTCCGTCATCATCCAGCTGCCACATACAGAGCATCTTAGAACCATCCATCAGAAAGCTAGGATTTTGTTTAGTGGGCCTAACCCAATTCGACCCATTATGCTAATCCTTTTGGGCCTTTTACAGATGTGGCGGCCCAACTTCCTTCCCTATTAGGCCCATGTCGGTTTTGATTTTTAGCCTGAATATTTCCTTTGTTTTGTTGAGCCGTCACAAAGTTATGAACGGCCGAGGACTCCGTCCAAGCTTTATGTCGACATCGGTCCAAAGAGTTTTCAGCTACCAATCCACCATCCTGTTTGCCTCAAAGCTTTATATGTCCATCTCTGGGATTAGACCATCGTCTCTAACAACCTCCTCCGACACGAGAGAGCCCTTAATCTTCTCAATCTGTGGTCTCCGAGAGGGCATGGACTCCGACACATATGCAGGCAACTCTCATCGCATCATCCGTGGTAAGCTACTGATGTTCTCTAGCTTAGTGTCATGGAGATCTGAATTTGTGCACTCGATGTTATCACAAAGAACATTTGATGCTCTCACTTGTTGTGTTACGGGTTATACTTTGCTCTCATTGTCAAATCTTGCTGTTATGAAGAGCTTACACACTTCCTCCTATCGGGAGATATCGTTTTCTTCATCATCCTTCTTTGGTAAGGAGAGAATTGTCCCACCACCCTTCTCTGCTACGGACATTTTTTTTAAACGCTCAAAAGTCTTGAAGACATTGCGAGCTACTTGTGTTGTCCGATCTCCTTCAATGGCTGAAGTATTGGATATCGATTTGAAATCGATCATTTGTGAAACTTTTTGGCAAAAGTTTCTGGTTTTTATCTTAGATACTTACCGTTACTCTATCTTTTATCTGCTTTGCACTTTAATTAATGTTGCAAATGTGTTAAACTCTTTGGCAAAGAGCCCTCCCATTGTAACCTCAGCTTGGTTCTAATATAATGAGTTTGTCCAAAAAAAAAAAAAAAAAAGAAAAAGAAAAATTGTAACTTTGCCCAGACGTTTCAGATATTTACAAGACAACCCTAGTTCGTGTTTAAGCTGATTTTTAGGGTTTTAGACTTTGTTTTGAGTAGAACATTTTTAGTTCTTAGATTGTGTTATCTTTCATCTTTCAAACTTACTTTGGACCAAGAACATATAGCTTGAGGCTGATCTTACCTTGTACTTCCAAGAGAAGATTTTGAACCTCTATTACTATTTACTTTGTTCTTTTATGATATCTATTTTATTCATGTCTTTGTTTTCTATTGATATGTCTGAGAAGATCTCTAACTGGGTCTGAGGATTCTCATAAGAAATTTTCATAGAATGATGTGTTAATCGATTTAATGGGATTCAAACTTGATAAGTTCTTTACCTAGGTTGTTCGTAAAACTTGTTCTAGATTGATCACCTAGAGGATTCGATTTTAGGTTGTTAAATTGGCACGAGAGTGTGATTTATAATCTGATAAAACTTAGAGTGAGCAAATTAGATAGTTGCAAAGAGATTTGGATTAGATGATTTGTGAACAAATCAACTTGTGTTTAATGCTTGATTTGATTTTAGGATTCACAAAGAGATTTGGTTTCCTACGTTTTGATCATAGTAAATTCTTGCAGCTAGAGCTGGTTTATTTAACTTTTTGTGATTGAGTTCTAGAACCTGCTATTAAATTGATCTTAGTATAATTAATTTTACATCATTACTTGATTTCCTGAGCAATTCCCTAAACTTAATGTTCCCCATCTGAATTTAAACCAGCCTATTTTATTTATTTATTTGCATCGCTATTTCTCATACTTGCTTAGCTGAATTTTGAAATGAAAAGATCTATTGTGAAACTATTGAGTCTTTGTGGATTTGACCCTTAAATACTACCGTGATCTCTTAATTTGAGAGAGTAGCTTGAAGAGATAATTTGAGCGTATAATGATGTAAAAGTGACGAAATAGCATGTTAAGTATTTTTTTTTTTTTGATAAATAATAGTATAAGAAAATATTCAACATTAGAAATATATTTCTAACATGTTATTTGAGATTGTAAAGATTTTTTTTTCTGTGTGGTTGTTATTTTTTTTGTGAGATTGTCTTAATTTATTTTTCGCTTTCTTTCTTCAAATTTTTTTTGTTTCTTCCTTGAATTTTTGGTTGATAATTTATTTCCCTAAATATTTATTTTATTTTTATTAAAACATTCTTTGATTCGGTCAAAGAATTATCATTCGTTTTAAAATTTTAAATCAGAAGAAAAAAAGGAAAAAGAAAAACTTGAACTTTCGAAATATCATTTAATTGCTCCAGTTTTTCCTTGATTTGTAGTTAAATAGTAAAATTTCGTTGACTATGCCATTTGAGACACATCGTTATTTGAGTTTTCAATGAAATTTAAATCAAATTTAATTAGTTATTGATAAACTAAAATTTAATTAGTTATCACCAACACTTAATAAGCTCTCTTGAGGGGTTTTAGAGAACTCTATGATAAATTTCTAGAGATTCAAGGTGGCATAGAGTTCGTTGGATTATGTTTCTCCAAGTGCAGATCTTAATTTGAGAAGATTTGTTATTCCTTGATTGTGGTTGATTCTCGATGAAGCGACCAGAAGTAGAAAGAGAAGATTAATGATAAATTATTGTCCGAACATTGGTCGTTTAGATTAAACGGAAGCTGCAAACATACAATTCCATCTCGTAAACGTGTTCTATCACTTGATTTAAAGTCATGCCTCAAATGGTATAGTCAATATAAGGTAGGTATTTAATTATGAAGTCAACGAAAGCTTAGGCATTTAAACGATATTTTAAAAAGTTGAAGATCTAAACGATCATCAATTAAAAGTTGATAATTTTAATAAACCTTAAAACAATGTCATTTCAATTAAATAAAGTTGTTAACGGAAGTTTTATTGTAGTAAATGTCAATTTATCGACGTGCCTTTAATGGTCCAGTCAACAAAAGATTGTTATTTAATTACGAATCAACGAAAAATTTGAATATTTAAATAATATTTTGAAAATTCATATTTAATTGTTCTTAATTTAAAAATTCAGGCTTATTTTAACATTTTTTCTGAAGAAAAAATAATTTAGTTGAAAATACGACCAAAACACTTTAAATTATAAAGAGAATTAAACTTGAAAGAAGAAAAAACAGAGAAAGAGAAAAATAACAAGGATGACTGGAGTATTGGTTAAGGATAAATAAATTTGTTGTTACCTTTTAGAGTTTAGACAGTAAATAATTAAGCAAACACTTGTGTGGTTAATTAGTTACGTATGAAAGTAGTGGTTGAACTGTTCGAACCAATATTTGTGTTATCTAACAAAATTTGGTCTTTTCTACCTCGAAAGTCCTAACAAGAATCATAAATTGAATTCGGATATAATGATCAATACCCAGAGATCAAGTGGCTCGATAAAGGTGTTTGAGCATGATCTCATGTTTTCTATTATAAAAGTCCATTCGAAAAGCTACAGAAAACAAGTCTCTCTGTATTAACCAGATAATGATTGAAACAAAGAAAGATCAAGACATGATGAATTTCTAAGCTAGCGTCAAAGCTAAATATTTTGGTTAAAATGTCCTAACACTAAATCAGTAATTAAACAAACGGAGAAAATTATATTACGCTTTAATTTCTAAATTTTATAAATATTTCATATTATATATTAGAATCCCTAGATTAGCATTCTAAAACATGAATTTATGTAGATCAAGTCACATTGTCCTTAAAATCTTGTTTTAAATAAATTGTAGGATTTTTGAAAAAATATCAATTTTACCGGAGCTCACGAGTCACTTATTAACGAGTAAGTAAACTTCGAATTGGTCTTGATTCTTCTCAATGACGACTAATCGACAAAACTCTACTTCTTTTCAAGTTTTGATATGTAACGTGTGGAGAGAGACCGAACGGTCATCATCATCAATAAAAATTATCCCATATATGTAATCTGGTTTATTTTAAATAACTTGTATTCTTTCAAATAAATTTCATGTTTTTAAATTTTTTGTGATAGTATTAGAAAAACTTAAGTTAAAATATTTAAAGATGGTAAACAAGTTTATAATACTTGAATTTTATGGATGAAAGCTCTTACAAACATGATTAATTTTATGGCTGAATATGATTCTACACGTGTACGTATAAACAGTTATAAAATGATTTGAAATCATACATGCATGATATTTAAAGTCAGAACCACTATCACATAGTTTGCAGTTGCACATATGATTTCTGGAGAAGTGTTCTATGATCGAGTCGAGACTTCAACATGATAAATATATAAGAAAAAAGAAGAGAAAACATGATAAATAAAGTAATTTGTTACAAAATTATTGTTATTTTCCAAAATACTTATCAATTAATACTAATACCTAAAGACGTTATAAAACCCACAATATACAAATGTAATTTTATAAAATAAAACTTCAAGGAAACACGTTTAGTGTGTACGAGACATCTGTTGGTTTACGGCTTTACGCCAAACCCGTTTTGATCAGTTCGTTGATTCGACTATCATCGATTGGTAACACGACTCACGAGCCTTGGCTTCTTGTTACCGGAATTTTTTGTCGTGTGAGCTTTGGTAATCCATCATTCATAATTTCAAATGACATAAATGCCCCCACTACTTGCTTCCATTGACTTATTGTTTTCAGCTATTGACTTCTATTTTAAATACTTGCCTTAGTTTACACGTACATGTTTATACGGTAAAGTTCAATTTCTCTTTAAAATGTTTTCCTTATATCGACATTTATAAATAGATATTATATTACATAACATTTTGCAATATAAAAGTGTTCTAGGAAAATCAGATACTTAATTCGAAGTGATTCATTATGGAATGAAATAATCAGATAATCATCATCTAATCAAAAATTTGGTTTCCAAACTTAGTGATTTATTTGGTTCCTTTACTATAGATTTTTTTTGGGAAATGATTATAATTATTGGCTTGAGTTCTTTTGATGAGAGGAAAGACCCAAACTCAATGAGGCAATGATTAAGACTAGACATTTTATTTTTGGGAAAATAACATTTTTAAATTTGAAAGTATCACATATGCTAGCACTTTAAACCTTAAAGGTATTGTATTACACTAGCACTTTAAACTTTCAAACTATTTTTACTAACACTTTTTTAAACTTTAAAACTATTTTCCACATTTTCCATCATAAAATTCATTATAAAATATTTACCGGTAAATAACAGAATTTCTAACAGTAATCCAATAAAATATTTTGACAGTAATTCGATGGATTTTTGACAGAATAATTTCGTCAAAATTTTAGAAATTCAAACGGCTATATCTATATACATATTTTCCAACATATTTCTGACAGTTACTCGAAAACATGTCGGAAATTAACTTACGGATTATTGAAATAACTATTTTGTCAAAAATCAGTCAGATTAAGCTCCCGTCAAAATTTTGTCACTACCCAGAAAATGGTACCGTAAAATTGACAGAATTATGACGGAATCTTAGTCCGATGGATTTTTGACACAATAGTTTCACCATAATTGGTCTAACAATTCTTGATGGATTTTTGAGTAACCATCAGAAATCTATTGAAAAATATGTCTGTTGCTAAAAATATGTCCGTTGCTATAACCTTTTGAATTTTGAAAATTCTGACAAAACTATTTGGTCGGAAATCCATTGGATTACCGTCAAAATATTTTGTTAGATTACCGTCAGAAATTCTGTTAGTTTTTCGATAAATATTTTGTAATAAATTTTATGGCAAAAAAATGTGGAAGGTAGTTTCAAGATTTAAAGTGTTAGTAAAAATAGTTTGAAGGTTTAAAGTATTAGTAAAAATAATTTGAAGCTTTGACGTACTAATATAATACTTTTAAAGTTTAGCATATGACACTTTCAAAGTTAAAACTGCTATTTTCCGTTTTGTTTTTGTTCCAATTAAACTTTTCAGCTCTTAATTATTTCTCAATGGTTTCATGCGGAAGTTTGGGAAAAATATCAGTGGGTGTGATTGGTAAAATTTGGAGTAACTGGGAGTAATTAATAAGAGATGAAGTGAGAGTACAATAAATATGAAAATTAAGATTTATTTAATTAATCTCAAATACTCCACTATGTAGTGGCTGAATTTCAGCTGAAATTCAGAAAAAAACAAAAACATTTACGCTGATAACTTAAAAGAGTACAAGAGGGTAAATTGGTTTTCGCCCATTAAAATGTACTCTAATTGTGTTATCCAATCAGACCCAGTGTCTCAAGTTTTTGTTGATTCTTTCCATTATAGAAAATTAATATAGTTGCAGACTTGCGAGGATATTGACTTGGACTGATTTAGTTATGTTATTTTATAATTATATAGTATTAGTATAGTTTTTCTTAAGAATTGTGTTGATCACTAATAATGTAAATTTTATAACCATATACTGTAATATGTGTGTTTTCACTTTCGAGTAAATTCAATTTTGTCCCTAAATATGAATTAAATAGAATTTGACTGCAATTGGTAAAACATCAACAACAATATATATATGCCGTTATGCCATATATCAACAACACTGTTCGAATAATCGTTATTTATCTAACGGAGGGTATGTTTGTTTTATCCGTGTTAGCATATTTGAGAAGGGGAATTTAGATATAAAAGAACTTTAAAAGTTTTTTTGTCCATCTATACTTTATTTTATAAATTGTCAGTTTTCCCTCATCTATTCTTCCTATTAAATTATAAATATTTTATTAAAAAAAACCAGTTAAATATGTAAGAAAACCATGTTTGAAAAAAATTTAAAGAACAAACTTTTTTTGTTCTCACCATTCTAAATTTGTCTGGTTCTTCCCACCAGAGAGTTTGTTTCAAGTAAATTTTTTTCATCTTCTTAAGAGTATCCTTGTCATGAATCTTCAACTCTTTACTTTAGAAATTAGTAATAAAATTTGATTAGTATTCAATAAACTAACAAATACTATAAAATAATAAAATTTAATGATCCCAATCGGATGTAAAAATAAACAAAATTCGATAAGATAATAAGATAATAACTTTTTTAGAATCTCTATATATAGTCTCATTAATAATCATGTACATTTGCACACACACACATATATATATATATAACGATAATATACTTTTAGTTTTTTTTTGGATGAATTTCTGTTAGAAATCGTCACTAAATGTTTTATATAAGAAAATATTTTGTTTTATTTTAAACTATCTTATTGTTATAATGTATATAAATTTATCATAAAAATAAGAATTTTTTTATATAAGTTTTCAAATTCTAAATATTCATAATTTTTATTTCAATAGTCGAATTAGCTGTTTTAATACAACAATGATATATATTCATAAACTTAAATGTATGTTAATCGTTTATATAAATGAATTCGTCTATAAGCTTTGTTATTTATTATTAAAATAATTTGATTTTTCTTTTAAATTTTAAACTTTCAAGTCTAAAACTATTAAAATGTTATAACATCCAAAACAAGAATTTTATTTAGATCAAATTGTTTTAATATATGTACTTTTTTTTTAACTCTCTATAAATTTATAAATATTATTTTATACTATATGTTAATATTTATTAATTTATACATAAACTAATATCATTATAAATTAAGAAAATTACATGGTCCCAACATTATTAATTTATAGAAATTTTACTGTAATTTTTACTATTTAATTGATTTTTTACTTCTAATTTCTTGTTTTTTTTTCTTTCTTATTGGGCCAAATATTATGCTAATATTTACTAAGAAGTTCAATAAATACCGATCAAATATTTCGGCCATGACTGATAAAAAAAGGGCTTTCATAATGTTGGATACTCCTAAATATGACTCAAAATCCTAGTTGAATTGTAATTTTCCTCATCTTTTGCTTTTGTTGGATTGGCTAGGGCGGTGAATCTTCGAACTGAAAATCAAGAGAGATGAAAAACTATGTCCTGAATCGGAGACAAACATGTCATTTGTTCACAATTTGATGGGTATTGGATTCACAGAGGTCTATCTTGCCGATCAAGCGAAAGTCTGTATGAATACATGCATAGAAGATCCAAACCAAAGCATCAACTTACGAAAATATGGGCAGGGAGGGTCCATAGCCGATGGATATCAAGCCGCTTGACGTGGAGCTTACTGCCGTTGAAGCGTAAACTTAAGTAAACACACTTTTTGAAAAATATATTGTTTGAGAAATCTGTTTATACCATTGAATTACATACTTCACCTTTTTCAGTTAATGGAGTTATGATATAATCTAGATTCAGTTTGGAGCTAACAGTCAACAACCCAACCAACATTCAAGACGCCTTATTCCGAGTAAACAATTGGATCGAAGCTGAATAAAAAAGGCAACTTTCGAAAAGAAGTATACAAAGTCATCAAGACTGGAGTCGTGCCTACAGCCAAGAAGTTTGGTCCGAAAACAGCAAAGGACACCAAACGATTCAGGTCAATCCCGTATAACAACAGAGTTGGGCGATCCTCTCCAGGAAAAGGAAGCTCGGGTCTCCTTCCTCCAATACTTGGGTTCACGATGAAAACGCTTACTGTGAGATTCACAGAGTTAATGGTCATAATACCAAGGATTGCAGCATTCTTAAGAAGTATCTTGCTGAGTTATGGTCAACATGTATCTCGCGGATTTCAAGATTGAAGAGTTCGTTGAGCAATATCACAAAGAGAGTGAAAAGCGAAGAACCACAAGCAAAGAAACCAAATACCTCTGACGGCACGCCGACGAAGCCTCTAAAAGGACACATATATGTGATCATGGGAGGATCGAGGTTATGTTAAGATACTATTCAGTCAATTAAGAAGCATAAGAGAGCCGTCGTGATGGAAGTAAGCAAGGAGCCAAGAAATTTTAGAGAAAATACGAAGATATCTTTTGCGAATTCGATACTCAACACCTCACAAAACCTCACGACGAATCTTTAGTAATAACTCTCGAGATCACGAACTATGAGGTTTCCAAGATCTTAATCAACACTGGGAGCTCAATCGGTTTCATTTTCCTAAGTACCTTACAAAGGATGGGAGTAAGTAGAGCCGACATCATCGATCCTCCACCTCCACTTATCGCCTTTACAAGTGAGACTACCATGTAACTTGGCACTATTAGCTTGCCAGTACTTGATGGGGAAGTGTAAAAAATTATGGAATTCACAGTCTTTGATCGACCAGCTGCATAGAAAGTCATCCTATACACTCCATGGATTTATAAGATGAAAGCAGTGCCTTCAACATATCATCAATGTGTAAAGTTTCCAACTCCTAGCGGGGTAGGAATGATCAAAGGAGATCAAGAAGTATCAAGGTACTGTTACCTCACTAGTCACAGGCTCAATATCGAATAGCAATTAACTAAAAAAAAATGATGTATTTTTAAATTTACACCAATTGTAATGACAATGTAGTCAGAAGGGTTTTTTCATTAACAAATTTAAACTTGAGATATTTAATTGAGGTTTTTTTTTTTTACTATTTATCTTTAGTTGAAGGGGTTTATCACTAAAATTTTGTCGTTTTTAAATTTTACAAAACACTACGTTTCAATTTAACAGAAATGTAAATGGAGAGGTTTTTCATTAAATAGATAGTTGTGGTTTTTTTTTTACGATTTATCTTTAGTTGAGAGGTTTATTATTAAAAACCCTCTTTTTAATATTATAAAGATTACACATACGGACGACAAAAAAATAAAATAGATATTACATACTGTTTTTCA